>JAWWLR010000054.1:81313768-81325781 GCA_035041075.1 Acraspis erinacei | reverse complement strand
TTGAAAATTTACAAATTTAAAAAAAAATCAAAATTTTGAGAAATATCTAAAAATTCTGAAATTTTTTCGAAATTTCTCAAATTTCGAAAAATGATCGAAATTTTGATAAATTTTCAAAATTTCGAAAAAATTGCAAAATTTTATTAAATTTTCAAAATTTTGATATTTTTCGTATCAATAGTCAACTAAAATCGGTGGACCCTACAGTCTCCCTTCTGCTAGTACGCTATTTCCTTCTTTCACTTATAATCTAAAATTGTTAAGTAAACCAAACACAGGCATGAAAATAGGCCGAAATCGTGGGTATATTCTAAATTTTTTTTTAACAATTTCCTTACCTGATCTATCTTGCATCGTACGCCACAACCCACTTCAGAACTAATGTCATCTGTTCGGTTCTGAAACGAAACAAACAAAAATATTTTAGGATGTTAAATATCCTTTTCTTCGAAAGTTGTGTATTAAGATTGTTTATTTATTAATCAACTTTGTACATCGCCCGGAAATTCTTTTCGCATCCGCAAAAAAATTAATTGTTGTCAATGAATTGTTTCAATAATTTATTATTATTTATCACGATATTTCTTAGAATAATGCTAGAAAGCAGTAAGTTTTTCCATAATTTTCTACAGTTTATCCACTTTTCGATTAGAGTAAGGTAATATTTAAAGAAAATTTAACAAACCTAATTTTTTAAAGAAAATATTACTTAGAACTGGCTTTTCTTATAACAATGCTAAATAGTTGCTTTTTTTCTGAAATTCTCAACTTGTTGTCCTGTTTGTACATAGACTAATCTAATAATTAATACAATTTAGCAAACATAATTGTTTAAACAAATTATTATTCTTTATAGCTATTTCCACCTGTAATGTAAAGCTAGACAGTTGCGATTTTTCCGAAATCTTCAATTTTGCTTTGACTTATTAGTTATAAACAAATATTAAATGAACATCAAGAAGAAACTTTTTTATATGCTATTGTATTTTTTTCAAAATGAATTTTTTCAACCTCTTTTGTCAATTTAAAAAATATATTAATTTTAACAAAAAGGCTATCTCACAGTAGAGATAAAAAATTATCTTTTTTAAGATATAACTTTTTCAAATTTATTTTCACATTTTGAGATTGTCAACTGACTAAATCTATTTTCCCGAAACTGGATAATTTTTTCTGGTCAATTTTTTTATGTTTGAATCACCAACATAATAATCTATTGTTTAAAAAAATTATATAAATATCTAATTGACCTATAAATATAATTTTTTTAAAACTCATTTTCTTGTGATTTCAAAAAAAATTCCGGGCAATGTGCATGAAAATAAAATAAAAAATTCCAATAAATTTTTGCCAATATCTATATATACAGGAATTCATTATTCCAAATGGTACAGAAATGTTTAAAATTCCTGCGAAAGCGAGAATTTCACGCTTCGTTTGACACCCCTGTTGCCAAGAATGTTCGCTCTTAAATTTTTATAACGATTTTACACCGGATCTGGAAATACACCTGTGTCCCGGAAAAAAAAATTTTTAAAGAATAAAAAAAAAGATAATAATAAAGCTGCTAGAAAAAATGATTGCGTTAAATGTTTTGTAGTTTTGTGTAACACCTTGGATTTGGCGTAATTTGTTAAGTACTGAGGGTACCAATTGAACCGGATGAAACAATTTGCTGTCTTTTAAAGTCACCAAGCGATTCAATTTATTTTCTGCTTGTCCCGTTCTCTCTCTCACGAGGTACACCCGCAATTTTTTTCATCCTCTCCTATACAGGAACTCATCGTGGGAGATATCATATCATATTTGATTTTTTTTATTGTACCGTCTCGATTTGGAAGTGGGGTGACATAAATTTGAATCGAAATGAAATAAACGACGAAGATTAAAGAGGATGTTATTTTCAAATTTGAATTGACAATTAAAGAGGAAATTAAATCCTGTGAAAATTTCTAATACTTTAAAAAAAGGGGGTGTCAGAAAAAATTGAATATTATTTATTTATTAAACACACAATAATAAAACATTTAGATCAAAGACATTTTTTGTAATGCTTTTTATTTTAAGTTTACTTTACTTAGGAAGACTGAAAAATCCCAAAAAAGAAATATCCCGACCCTGTGAAATTTACGAAAAACAAATTTCTGAATAGAAAATTCCAGAAATAATAAGACTGCTAAAATATAAAAATTTACGAAATTTAAAATTGTATAAATATTAGGCACTGTAAAATTCCTGTTTCAAGAATTCCCGAATTTAAAGAAATAAAAAAATTGTTTTTAGAAAACTCATTTTTATTTTTTCAAAATACAATATTGAAATATTTTGATCAAAGAATATTTTGTTGCAATGTGTAACTTTTATAGATTAAAGTTTGAAAATTGCATCATCTTTTGTTTGATAAATAAATAATCTGTATTGAAAAAAATGCTTTAAATTCTTTAAAATCAGGAATTTCACAATCTTGGGAATTTGAAAGCATTATTATTATTATTTTATTTAAATTATTTTATTATTATTTTAAGTAAATCTAAATAATTTGAAAATGAACAACTTTTCGATTGTAAATTATACTTTTTAAGTTACAACAATTTTAATTTTAATTGCAAAATTAAAACCTGCTAAAGGAAAAAATTGGAAATTTAGCGTTCAATATGACAAATTCAGAAATCTAAAATTAAAAATTAAAATTAATGAAAATAAAAATTAGTCAAAAGTAAACTTTTTAAAACTTAAAAAAATTATTTAATTACTAATGTATAAATTTTGGATAATTTATTTTTTTTTATCTATTTTGACTTTAAACAACATAATTTTTAACATTTTAATTTCAAATCGTTTAATTTTGAACAATTCATTCAGAATTATTATTAATTTTTTAAATTTCATAATCAAATATTTTTCAATCTCATATGATTCATTTTTGAAAATTTTCAACTAAAAATTTGACAATTTAAAGGAATTACATTTGAAAATTAAAATTAAAAAAAACTGCGAGAGAAGATTGCTATGATTCCAGTTTTTGATATTGCACAATGTTAATTTCTTCAAATATTTTTTTATTACTTTGAAATGTTCAATATTTTGAAACATTTTCAAATAAAAAAATAATTCAATTTTAAATGCGTGGTTCTAAAATCTGTTAATTTTAAAGATTTGAGAAATTTTTGTCTTAATTGTTAATTGTTTGCAATTTTATGGTATAAAAAACTTTTGAAAATATCAAATGCACATTGTGGTAAAATAATTTCTAAAAATTACCATTTTTCGATACCAAAATTTTTTTATCATAATTTTTTTCTCAACCTTTCAGGTTTCATATTTCTTAAAATTATTACTATTATTTAATCAATAAAAAAATTTTGTTTCCAGATTCAGGATGACGAAAGAAGTCCAAAAAATAAAATTCTCATCACATTGTAATTTCAGAATAAAAAAATATTCGAAGTAGAAAACAGCAAAAATTATCAAATTATCGAAACAGAAAAATTTTTGTTAATGAACAAATTTTAAAACGAAAAAACAAACATTTATTTTAACGATGTTTTTGCAATTGATTTTCTTCTGTAATTTTTTTACCAATTAAGGAAAATGTTTAAATTTCATTAAATAATGGCTTATTTGTTCGAAAACCCCATTTCTACAACTCTTCTGTTTTCAATTTTTAATGTAATATTAAAAATAATTAATTTTCGTAATTCTAAAACCTTAAAGTAGGCAAATTTTTTGAAATCGCCCTACTGTAGGAATTAAGAAATAATTTGTGTCTGTAATTTGATTAAAGAAGGCGCAACAAAATTAAATTATTTTCCATTAGGTATCTTTAATTGATTGCCCCCCCCCCAAAAAAACTGTTGTCAAAACTAAAACCTGAAAAAATGATTTTTTCGGCCTAAAATAACCTAGCGGGCACCTAAAATCATTTCCATTAAAATAAAGTAAAGAAAAATAATAAATTTACTGATAGGAAAAAATTGAAGGGCACGTTTAAAAAAACCAAAATTGTTGATTCTTAATGGATAATCTGAAAGTCAGTACTATAATATTTAATTTTTTTGAAATAAATAAGAATGAGAAATATTTTAAACAATTAAAAAAATGTTTAGTAAAAAAATTGAGAGATCAATAAAATATAAATATAAGAAAAAATTAAAATATAAAAAAACAGATAATTGATAAAATAAAAATGAATTGAAATATTATGACAGAATTTCAGCTTTGAAGGTGTTATGTTTTTAGAGTGGTTTCTACCAGTTGGGTCACACGGTCTTGAATAATGTACCGGACGATGTTCAGTCTATTGGAACAGACGTCCGATAATTTAAATTTTTCTAGCATCATAAATGGCGTATAGTTTTACGGCTTTTATTAAAAAATGATTTTTAACACACAATAAAAATGTCATTAATCTATTTTCTGGTTTATTTTTTATTAAAAATTTGTTTTAACATTTTAGATCAAAATTTCAACAAAAATGTTTATCTTCAAACAAATAGTTGAATTTTTAAATAAAAAAAAGATGAATTCTTAACCAAAATTTTGTAACAAAAACCAAAAAAAAATGAACTGAAAAAGAAAAACGTAATAGTTGATATTTCAATACTAGAAAATTTTAATTTTTATTCAAAAACAGTTTTATTTAGAAAAAAAAGAAATTCCATCAACATTGTTCAATCGTCATCCAAAAATTATTTTTATTTTAAACCGAACACTTCCAATTTTATATTAAAAAAAGATTAAATTTTTACCAAAAGAGGTGAATTTTGAAACCAAGAAGATGAATTTTCAGCATAATTGTTGTATTTTCAACCAAAAAATATTTTTCACCCAAGATAAAAAATGTAGGAAAATTATAATTTAACGGGAAATATAATTTTTAACACCAAAATTCAGAAAATGCCTATATTTTATGAAAATTAAAATTACTCATTTAGAAATTACGTTTTAAAAAATTTTATGAAATTGAAAATAAAACTTAAGGCAATAATTGTGACATTTTCAAGAATTTCGAACTTCTGAATTTTCTTTAAAAAACTTAAAAAGAAAATTTTAAATTCAGGTATGTTAAAACAAAATTTTAACAAAAGAATTAGCCTTCTACCAAAGAGTTGAATTAAAAAAAATGAATTCTCGAAGTGAAATTTAATTGTTGTTTTTCCAATAAAAAAAAATTAGAAATAAAAAATACTTGAATTCATGCAAAAACATTAATTTTCAACAGAATAGTTGAATTCTCAACAAAAACAAATTAAATAGTAGCTGGTCGTATCTCTAACAAAAAGAAAAAAATACATTTTATAAAAGAGAAGAATTTTGTACAAAAAAGTTATTTTTTCACCAATAATTTTAAGGAAACAATAATTTTGCATACAAAATACAAAATTTAAATGACTTTATTTTCTAATTTTCTTTATTTGTTGGCTTAAGGCTGTATAAATATATTTTCCCTAGGTTTTTCCAGAAAATTTAAAAAGATTTTTGAAGATTTCAGATATCTTATCCTAGGGTAAAATTTCTTAAATAAGAAGTAACATCAGTTTTATTTATATTCTTCACAAATTAATAATTGTTTAATGTTTATTTATAAATCAAAATTTGTTTTTGTTTTGAAATATTTTAAAATATATTCTAAAGTTATTCTCTTGAACCAAAAAATGATTTTTATTTTGTGCAGGAATCTTGAGAACATTATTTTTATAATCTCAGAACCTTTCCAAATCGTTAAGAGGCTTCAAAATTTGATTTTAAAAGCTTCAAAAATCTACTTTCAGTTTTGAATTTTTTGAAATCTTCAAATTTTGAATTATTGTAAAATTTTTTTCGAAATCTAAACTTTTTTAGAAATCTTGAAAAATCTACATTTTGTTTCATATTTTTAAAAATACTTTTATGTTCTAAATGATTATTTTATTTTTTTGAAACTTCTAAATATCTCTTAAATTGGCTCGAATGTTTTGTAAATTAATCATTGTTTAATTAAAAATTAATTAATATTTTTAAAAAATAATTATGTTGAATTAATTTTAATTAATTAAAAATGAATTTTTCAAAATCATAAAAAACTGTCCTGGTATTTGGAGAAATTTTGAAAAACTCTCAAAAACCTTCAAAAGCTTAAAAATAATTTTGGTTAAAGAAAAAAAAGAAGAAAAATTCTCATTTAATAAATTTTTTTTAGATAGGATTCATGATTTTTGTTAAAATGAAAAAAAGTATTAGTATTTTGAAAATAAAATTGGATATAACATGTAAATATTCATTGCTGCATCTTTCAATATCGATCTGAAATTTAATACCACAAAAATTCGTGTGCTACCAGACCCCAGATTTGTATTCAAGGTCGAAGAAGCCCCTTAAAAATTCATAGGAGCCTGAGAAATTGTTTTAATTTCAAAGTTTCTGAATTTTTATTTTCTGCTACTAAAAATAATTTCAAATTGAAACCCTGGAACTCAACAAATTTTAGATTAGGTAAAAGTTTTGAAAAAAGGACAATGTTTAAAATGTAATGAAAAGAAATTATTTTCAATTAAATTATAATTTTAAAATTGAAAGTGCTTAAAATTGAATAATTAAAAATTGAAAGTGTTTAAAATAAATTAAATTAAAAGAGAGCAACATTCAATAATTTTAGCTTGAATGAAAGATTCTCGAAATTGAATGATTTCCGATTAAAATTTAAAAATAGGACCATTTGAATAAATTCAAAATTGAATAATTCAACATTAAAAGTATTCGAAATAAAACTAATTTGAATCAGATGCTCTAGAATTTGAAAAATTTCTGAATAAAAATTTTTAAATTGGAAAAATTGATTAGAAATGAGTTGAAATAAAAAATTTTTCTTATTAATAGTGTTCAGAATTAATTAATTAAAAGCATTTGAATTGAAATAATGATTGATAATTTAAAATTAAAATTGGTTATATTTTTCGGAAATATAAAAGGGAATTTACCATCATTTTCACCCTTCACAAAAAAAAACTTGCAATTATATACATTTAAATTTAATTATCCTAAAAAAAGTTGAAAATCAAAAATAATTTTAAATGGAAACAATCGCGCTATATATTTTTTTTCTAAATCAACCCATTAAAATATATATTATTTTAAGTAAATTTAAATCGCTGAAGGCATAAAAAAATTAAAATTGTTAATTATAGCATTCAACGTTAAAATTTAGAACTCTAGAATTGTAAACAATAGAAATTGAAGAAATGATTCAATTATTGAGATATCAATTTCAGATAGTTTAATTTTCATCTACTTTTATTACAAACAACACGATTTTTTACTTTTTTAAATTTCAAATCACTTAATTTTTAACAGGTTATTTAGAATTATCAATCAATCTTGGAATTTCCCAATAAAATATTTTTTCATTGTGAATTATTCATTTTTATAAATTTTCAACTATAAATCGGACATTATTTTTCAAATGTTAACAAAATAGGTAAATTTGCAACCAAAGTAATAAATAAAAAAAAATATTCAACAAATTATTTGAATCTTGAGACATCCGAAATGCTGAATTTTAAAGCCAAAAACTTGATAAAAAAAACTGAAATTTCAATACAAAAAATATTTACTTTCTAACAAAATAATTGAATTTTTAACCCAACATAGAATAGTTTTCAACCAAATAAATGAATTTTTAAGTAAAAACGAGAAAATTTGAAACGAAAAAAAAATTTCAACAAAAAAACGAATTTTCAATAAAAGAAGTAAATTTTTGCCTAAAATGAATGCATTTTTAATATAAAACATGATAGTTCAATTCTCGGTCAAAAAATTAACTTTTAATCGAATAAAATAATTTTTCAAACAAACAGATGAATTTTCAACCAAGAAGATTTCATATAAAAAAAAGATTAAATGTCGATAAAAAACGGAACAGTTAAATTTTCATTTCAAAAATTAGTTTTCTACCAAAAAGATAAATTTTTACCCAAAAACACTAGGAAGATAAATTTTCAAACAGCGATATTACTTTTTTTAAATTATTTGATGAAATAGTTGAATTCAGTAAAAATTGTTCCAAGTAAAATCATGAATCATTAACCAAAAAAATTAATTTCGAAAAAAGTAGTCGTATTAAATCAAATGAGACAAATTTGAAATAAAATATTTAGTTTTCTCTTAGAATTTGAGGACGAGTGAAATTCCGAAAAAATAAAATTCTCTCCACTGAATCGCCGAATTTGAAAATTCTTGACATTTTATAATATTGCTGAATTTGAAAATTTCCGAATAATAAAATTGGCAATAGAAAATTGCCGAATTATTACAATTAAAGAAATTCGTCTTTAATCAATATTGTTCATTTATTAAAAATAAAATATTTTTATGAAAAAAAATATATTTCTTTGAATGTTCAATGCAGCTTAAAAAATGGGCGTTTAGATTTAGGATAACAATCATTAAAGCAAAAATCCTAAACGCAATTTTTAAAATTTTAAAATGTGTATAGCAGTTTTCTAAAATTATTCTCTAGTAATAAAAATCTCATACATTCATTGTTCTTTTGCATGGACAAATATTTTTATTATTATTGTTATTTCAAAATCAAACAATAATTTAAAAAAAATACATCGAACATGAAACATAATATTTGTTGGTTAAAATATTTTATTGGTTTAGTTTAAATAAATAAATGTGATTGATTAGGAATTAATTTGTTTAATTGTTTAAATTAGATCATTTTCTAGTGTCGGAAATTTTGCAGTAACGGCATATTTTACAATTCGTGAATTTTCCTTTAGAAATTCTATTCGCTAATATTAAAAATTATTCAGGAATTTTATTATAAGAAAATTTTCCAAGCCGGGAGTTTTATATATCGGCAGTTTTTCTATTTTGAATATTTTCTTTTTTGGGCAATATTATTCTTCGAGGTTTTTCGTCATTTTTTACTAACATCAAGTCGGGCAATTTTGTATGATTTTGTATGATTTCGCCACCATTTGTGCAAAAGCCTTTTCAAATTAATGGTCAATAAATTGACAACTGTAAGTTGGTGATTGTGAATTCTCTTTTGTTAAAGCTCTTTGGGCTTTAACGAAGAAATTCTTGTCCCGTATCTCGTACCATGAAAAATGTATAATTTAAAAAACTTGCGATAAAAAAAGCGAATGTTCACCAAAACTCTGAATTTTGAACCTAATTTTTGATTTATAAGGCTAAGAATATTATATTTGGGTTTCATTTTTTGGAAACTAGTCGCTTTTATGCTTCAGAAAGTGCAGAATTTTTTTCTTTTCGTATAATGCACTCTAAGAATTTTTGGTTTTAGGAACTAGCAATAAAAAGTAGAAATTTGATGAAAAGTCACCATTTTCAATCTAATTTTGCAAGTTTAAGGCTATGAATTCAAATTTTTTGAGTTAGTAATAGGAAACAAGTTGCTTATATACTTACGAAAATTTTGAAAATGTTTAATTTTTGTTTAAGAAACCGTGGGAATATTCAATTTTAAAAACTTTTAAAATAGACGAAATTTGATTAAAAACCTCAATTTTCAACCAAATTTTGCAAGTCGGAGGCTAGGAATTAAAAATGTTTACTTTAGTCCCGGAAACTAGTTGTTTTTATGCTTAAGGAAATTATTACTTGTGTTATTTTTTCATTTTGATTTGCTTATTTTCAATTTTATTTTTGACGATTTGAATAAAAATGGGCATCCTAGCGAGAAATGGTTCTAAGAAAATTCCTAGATATAATATAGGCAAATTCTTTTTATTAGTTTAAACGATATTTTAGCTTGTGTACTTTTGCCAAAAATTAATTTTTTTCATTTTAGATCTATTTTGATAATAAAAGTCTATTAAAAATTTGTAGATCTTTTTTGAATGCACAATTTTTGTTAATTCATCTGGATTTTATTGAAAAATGATTGTCAACCAATTTCTTGCTCTTTTTTGATGAACAAATTTTATCTTCTCAATTTTTTCATAGTTTATCTCGTTTGTCTAAAAATTTAATTCTTCTATTTTTAGTAATGCTCCCATTGCAATAAAAAAAAACTTTTTCGTTTTTTTTCACCTAAAAAAGAAAAGAAACAATATTGTTTTCTCTTTGGACAAAAATTTAAAAACAAAATGAGGTGGTTGCGATGCTGTCCTTACTGGCTAAAACTTTTTATTTTTTTTATTTTATTATTTTTTTTGCTTTAATAAGGGTGTTGTATAAGTGCCGAAACGTTGGTGATTATTTAAAAAATTTTTTTATTTATTATGATTTGATGATAATAAAAATAAAAAAGAGGAGGAAGGGAATTTGCTTACTTGCCTTCTCATTTTTCTCTCCTCTTTTTATGTTTGTCTAAAGGGAAAACAAATTCTTTTATTTTTTAGATGAAAAAAAGGAAAACGTTTTTTTTGGGCGTACAATTGTTGTCTATTAATTTTGTTTTTGTATCTTGCATATTTTAAAAGGAAAATGGCATTTTTTAGTTTTCATTCTTTTTTTTTCAATCAAAATTTGAATTTTCGATTTTCTAGAACAATTCAAAATATTGTTAGGATAACCTTGTAGGATCTTGAAAACGCAACTTTTTTTTCTTGATCTAAGTTTTTATCATACCGTGCGTTGTTTTGCGTAAAATTTTAATTATCGTTTGTTTTTAAAATTTTTAAAATGAATTTTTTGAATTTTGAAAATAAATTCGGTAGTTTTTTTATCGAATAAATTTATAAGGATAAATTGTTCGTCTTTTATAATACTATTTATATCCGTACATTGAATTTTTAAATTCGACAAAAGATGAGAATGTAAAAATACCAAAAATCTTCATAATTCATATTATTTTTAATATTGATATGAAAATCTTCTTTATTTGTTTATACTCTCTCCTTTAGTCAATATAATATAAAAAAATCATCTTTGAATATTGCTTGCAATTGTCCAAATTACCATTTCTGACGAGCCGTTATTTGTTGATACAAAGCAAGTAAAAAAAAGTGGCCTAAATTTCATTGGTTCCACCCCCTTTGAATGAATCATCACTATTTTAGCGAAATTGTTTCTTCGTATGCGAAAATCAAATACACGCAGATGCTTCTTCTCGCAAAGTCTCGGACTAATTAAACTCGAGTTATAAGGCAAATTAAAAAGAGCGACATCAGCTGCCATTAGTTGCAGTGGAGCAAGGACCGCACAAATGTTCCAATCGAAATGTATTAGTGTATGCATGTGTTTCTATGAACGAAGCCATCCTTGTATTCTAATTGAGTTGATGTCATCCATGTCCCCGAATTGCTCTCTTCCCAGGACTATCTTCTCAATTAAACAAAATAAATAAATTAAATAAACAAAAAAGTCCGCTCGCAAGTTTAAGCGCGAATGAAGCGCGCGACTGTTGGTCCTCGCGCTTCGCGTTCGATAATGTATTTCCCTTACGCTTCGCGCTTGGTCTTTGTATATTCCCACAGATTTTTTAAAACTAAAGGTCAAACGATCAACAACAGTAATTTGGTGATAGTTAATTCTCTTTCGTTAAAGCTTCTTCGGCGTTAACGAACAAATTCTCATCACGCATCTCGTCCCTCGCACTCGAATATGTCCCTCAAATTGTATATCATTTCGATAAATGTATATTATTGCAATTAATAACATGCATTCATATTAAAACAGACGTAGTGTTGTTGACTCGTTTAAAAAATGCGCATTCTTTAAAAAAAATTTGCCAATTAAAATTGTATTGCCCATCTGTTAATACTGTGATATAGTTGAATGAAGAATATAATTCTTAAATTTTATTAACTTTTTATCAATTTAAAAAATTTTTTATTACATTTTTTAAAAAGTAAATTTTTTGAAACCCCACACACAAGATGAAAAATAAATTGCACAATTTTGGTCTAATCATCATTTGTCGTATCTTGCATAGTTTTACCGTAAAATGGAATTTTTTTATTTCTTAGTGTTTTTGTGCAATAAAAATGTTAATTTTCGATTTTCTAAAAAAATTCAAAAAGTCTTTATGTTATTCTTTTAGGGTCTGTCAACAGAATAG
>JAWWLR010000054.1:81277864-81292278 GCA_035041075.1 Acraspis erinacei | reverse complement strand
GTTTATTTTTGAAATCTTTCAAAAACTACATTTCTAACAAATCTTTTAAAGTTTAAAATTCTTTTTTAATCTCTTCAGTTCTACTAAATATTTCTTTAAAAAAGATTTAGACACATTTTTAATCTTACCGAAAAGAAAAATGTGGCTTTAAAATTTTGTATACTGTTTTTAAAAATCTTAGGAAATTGTGTGATACTTTTAAAAACTTTTTCAATTTTCTCTTGAAAAATATTTTTAAAATAAAAAAGCATTTACAATTTTCACACAAATGTTAAGAAAATTCATTTTCTAAACTTATCAGCCTACCAATCTTACCACTAAGCCTACCACTCTTACCACTAAGCCCACCACTCTTACCACTTTTTTTAATTTAAGAAGAATTTACAATTCTGAATTTGCGGGGTATCTTAAATATATATTGTAGATTTCCATTTTCGTGTAATGTGATTAGAATTTTCTTCCGATCGGTCGGAATTTTAAGAAAATTTGTTTATTTTCTTGAAAACGTTTGAAATTCTTTTAAAGATTCCAAAGTTTATTTTTGAAATCTTTCAAAAACTACATTTCTAACAAATCTTTTAAAGTTTAAAATTCTTTTTTAATCTCTTCAATTCTACTAAATATTTCTTTAAGAAAGATTTAGGCACATTTTTAATCTTATCAAAATGAAAAATTTGGCTTTAAAGTTTTGTATACTGCTTTTTAAAATCTTTGGAAATTGTGTGATATTCTTAAAAACTTTTTCAATTTTCTCTTGAAAAGCATTTTTAAAATAAAAAAGTATTTACAATTTTCACATGAATGTTAAGAAAATTCTTTTTCTAAACTTATCAGACCTTCTAAATCTTTTCATCTTTAAAAACTGTTCAAATTTTTCATGTTTTTTTTCCAAATTCTCCAAAATAAAAAAATTGTTTAAGTGCACAATTAAAATTTTTATTAAATTGTTAAGTTCAACAATCGTCATTGAGAATTTTTTAAATCTTTTGAAATCTTTTCAAATAATCTCTTTGAAAGCATTTTTTTAAATAAAAGTTAGTTAAAATTTTTCTGGAAATCTAATTTTTTGTTCATTTTCTTGAACCCTTACAAAATTCTTTAAAAAATCTATACAAGTTTGCAAGTAAATTAAAAAAAAAGATTCTTAAATATTTTTGATATATCATAAAAAATCTAGAAGATTTTAAAGAAATTGTTTTATTTTGTAGTAATTTACCAAATATTAGGAAAAATTCGAGACATTTTTAAAGACTTTTAAGACATTTAGAAGTTTAGAAAAAACTAAAACATATTTGGTAAAAATTTTCGGAGACGTTTCCAAGTTTATAACTATTTCTAATCTATTTAAAACGTCTGAAATTTCTACAAATATTTTTAAGGTCTTTATTTATAAGAAATATTTTGAATTTTTAAATTATTTTTAATAACTTCAATTCTAATAAATGATTCTTGAATTCAGTGGATTTTTAATAATTTATTAATCTTACCAAATTGAAAAATTTGGCTTTAAAATTTTTTACATTCTTTTTCGAAATTTTAGAAAAGCTTTTGATGCTCAAAAACCTTTTTCAATTTTCTCTTGAAGCACATTTTTCAAAATAAAAAATGATTTAAGATTTTCACACGAATGTTAGGAAAATTCTTTGATTAAACTTGTCAGACTTTCTAAATCTTTTCATCTTTGAAAATTATTCAAATTTTTCCAGTTTTATTTTTGAAATTCAGCTAAATAAAAAAAATTGTTTTAAAATCTATCAGATTCTTCTTTGAGAATTTTTGAAATGTTTCAAAACCTTTTCAAATAATCTCTTTAAAATTAATCTTTTTAAATAATAGTTATTTTAATTTTTTCCAGGAAGCTATTTTTTTGTGTGTGAAAAATTCGTAAAAAAATCATTACAAGGTTTAATAATTTTCGAATCATTTCAATACTTTTGAATATCTCTTAAACTTATTTTTTTTTATACAAAATTATACAGCATAGAAAAATGGCCAAAATTTGCTTTAAAATCTTCTACACTATTTTTAAAAATTGTAGGAAATAATTAAAAATATTTTATGCTTTTTCCCAATTTTCTCTTAAAATTCATTTCAAAACAATCATTTAAAATTTTCCCCTAAATCTTGAGAAAAAATTTTTCACTCTTTTGAAATCTTGCTAAATTTAGTTCACTTAACAATTTTTTAAACCCAAAAAATAAAATCTAAGCCATTTAAAATTTTCCCAGAAATCTTAAAAATATTTAATTTTCACAAATCCTTTCATTTTTCTAACAATAATTGACAACTTCAATTTTTTCTGTCAATAATGTTTAGAAACATTTAAAAATAAATTTGATGATGAAGTAAAATTCTTTATTTATAAATTTTTATATACAACGTTTAATTTTCTACCAAATTGTTAAAATTTGGAATAAAAAAGATTAAATTTAAAAAAAGAGTTACATTTTCAACCTAATACTTGAATTTTAAAGCAAAAAAAAATTTGAAAGGCTATTCGAATTTTGAAATCCGCAAAAAGAATTTCCAATGAAAGAGTTGAGTTTTCAAGCTAAATACATATTCAAATATTTTAGAAAAAATTTACTTTTAAACCTGAAAATTTAAACTTGAAAAAATTCATTTTTAACCAAAAATGTTAATTTTTCAACCAAAATATTCAAATCCTCAAGCAATAAAGAAAGACTATTTTGTTAGAAAATACTTCATTTTTAAACCAATAACTTTTCTACCAAAAAGTATGAGTTTTCAACAAAAAAGAAACAAAAATTTGAATTTTTAATCAAATGGTCGAATTTTTAAACAGAAAAGATTAAATTACAAATGAAAACAATTTTAGTATTTCAGAAAAAAGTTGAATTTTAAACACGAAAAGATAAACTGATAAAAAAATGGGTTTAATTTCAACCAAGAAAATTGATTTTTCAATAAAATAGTTGAAATAAAAAAAACTTAGGTAAACAGTTAAATTTTCAACCTTTAAAGATAAATTTTCAATCAGATGGCCTCATTTTTAAACAAAAAGGATTAAACTTAAGCCAAAAAACGATGGATTTTTTATTAAATATTTCAATTTTTAACCACATAATTAACTTCTCAACCAAATACTTCATTTTTTGAAAATGCATTTTGAAGCTAACAAATTTCGATTAAAAAAATACTTTGTACAGGACACTGGAATTTTTATTCTAAAAGGAAAAAATTGGTATACAAAAAAGAAAAATAATAAGACACTTTTGTTTAACATAAATAAAATAGTAAAATTTTCAGTAAAAAAGTTAATTCTCAGCGAAAAAAGAAAATGTTTTTTCAAGCAAAAATTTAAGTTTCAAATAAAGGAGATGAATTATAAACTAAAATGATGAATTTAAAAAAAATTTTTTTTTTTTTAATTTTCAACTTTTCAACATGGTGTTGAAATTTTAATACAAAAAGATGCATTTTCAACAAAAAGTTTATTTTTCAATAACAAGAGATAAATGCTCAACGGAAAATGTAATAATTGATACCTTAAAAAAATTTTGTAATTTTAAATAAATAAAAAAATACCAGTTAACTTCCACCAAAACAGATAAAATCGCAGAGAAAAATGTAATAGCTGAGATTTTAAACAAAAAAGTATTATTTTGAATAAAAAACAATTAAATTCATCAAAAAAAGAGAAATTTTCAACAAAATTAGTTGAATTATTAAACAAAACCGATAATTTATTAACAAAAAGTGAAATTTTTAATAAAAGCAAGATAAAAATTCTATTAAATCATTTGAATTTTCAACCAAGAAGATTAATTTTCTACCAAAAAAGACGAAATTTCAACAAAATACCCAAATTTTTAACCAGAAATGTAAAAATTGAAATTTTAGTTAAGCATAGTAACTTAAAAAGCAAACAAATTTGCATAAAAGTAGTATAATTTTTAACCAATAATGTTAATTTTTAACGAAATATTTTAGCTTTTCACGAAAAAGAAAATTTTCACACAAAATAAGTAAATTTTTAATTTGCAAAGATGAATCTGAACTAAATTGTTGTATTTTCATGCTAAATTTGTTTTTATTAAAAAGTATAATTTTTAGATGAAAACGTTGTTTTGTGTACCAGAAATAGAAAGTACAATTTTCGGTCCAAAAATTAATTTTCAGGGAAAAATGAAAAAGTTTTTTCAAGAAAAAAGTTAGGTTTAAAATGAAGGAGATAAATTATAAACAAAAATGATAAATCTTAAAATAAAAATGAATTCGTAACAAAAATTCTTCAACCTTCAAACAGGTAGTTAAAGCTTCAATAAAAAGTTTATTTAACAAAAAAGATAAATTCTCAAGACAAAAGTTTATTTTTCAATAAAAAGAGGTAAATGCTCAACAGAAAATGGAATAATTGATAGTTTAAACAAAAAATCCAAACAGATTATTTTTTAAACAAAAAGATATATTTTTAATAAATATAAGATCAAAACATTTGAATTTTCAATCAAGAATATTAATTTTCTACCAAGAAAGACGAATGTTCAATTAAATATATGAATTTTAAAGCAGAAATATTTTTAAAAAAATTCTTAGTTAAAAACGTCAATTTTTAACATAAAGAAGACGAATTTGCATCAAACTAATGTAATTTTTCACTAGTAAATTTAATTTAAAAAAAACTAGTTCTATTTTCAACCAAAAGGTTGATTTTTCAACAAGCAAGGACTCTCCCAAGATAAATGGAATATTTAAATTAACATTTGAGAAACTTAATTTTCAACAATAAAAAGCCCTTAGCATAAACTAATAGGTTTGTGTCCGGAAGGATAAACTACCAAAACCACAATTTTTAAATAAAATAGTTAATTCTTCATCCAATAAAATAAATTTTAATACAGTGTTTCAACCCTCTACGAAAGAATTATATTTTTTATTGATTTATTGTATTATATATTATTATTGTTGATTTTTTATTCTTTTTTTGCTTTATTTATTAAACTAATTTTTTGATGTCTTTAATTATTCATCTCTTATTTTTGGAATTGATAGAATTGAGATAATGCAAAATTAATTGAAAATTTAGGTAACAGATTGCAGGGGTTGCTTTATTATTGAAATATTGATTGCTCTGCTCTAATTAATTGAATTAATAACCCAGTAATGTCTGATTTATTTATTTAAAAATTGGAAGAAATATTTTTATTATTTTCTTACGTATCTTGAAATGTAACACTTAACAGATATTTAATCGAGAATAGTGATAAAGCAGAGCTTATTAAATTAGTGTTTGACCAAAATACGCAACAATCGTAAACACGATAATGATATGTTGAGACATATTAATTATATTTTCTTCTCTGATAATTTTAATATAAACTTATCAGCATAATTTTTTAAATTCTGTAAATTAAAATAAGCCAAATTTCAATATTTTATGTACGATCTGATATAAATAAACAGAAGTATACATTCAATTAAACACATGAATCATGCTGATACATTGCATTCGTCTCACTTAATAAATCATTGCTCTCTATCAGTCAATGCTTAATTGAAAACAACAAGACAAATGAATTAAATAAAATCCTAAAAAACAATATTATTCAGGAACAATGTGCAATGATAAACTTTGTTTAAATTGAAATAACAAACGCCATTGTGTCCCAATCATTGCTCAAAGGCTATCAGGCCTACAGCTTCTTTTTCTTTTTTCAAGGGACATGTGTAGCCTAATCATTTTTCTGGATATGTGAACTTCACGGTTAATTAAAAATTATAAGTGATTATTGGAATTCCGTGGAATTTTGCCGATGGTGAATTAATCACCAACGTTATTCCAGCAAACGATGCAAAAAATGATTAAATTATGGATACAATAACATTCTTCTCAGAATAACTCAAATCAAAATGAGGGAAGCTTCGTTGCAACAAGAATGTTCCATTTTTTTTAATTTTCTATAAATTACACACTGTCTCAAAAATTAATAATTGATTGCTTTTAAATTGTTTTTGTAGCTAGTTATTTATTAAGGAGTGACTCAGTTTATCCTACTGATGACCTTTATCAGGGAAACCCACTTTCTTGGATTATGAACAATAAATAATTACGAAATGATTATTTATCGAATAGACTCTGTACCTGCGAAACTTGCAGAGAAATTATTTTTTTTTAAAGGGCAGGGATCAAATTACCCCTTGAATTTGAAAAATCTTCTAAAGCACCTAAAATCGAGAATTTGGATCTATTTTTCAACTTTTTCTTTTTTTTGTAGGAGGATGTATTTTCAATCAAGAAGATACATTGCTTACCAAAAAGACGGATAATTAAGAAAATTAAACCACAAATTTATATAACAAAAAAGATAATTTTTCATTCCTTTTCCATCCAAAACGACAAATTGTCAACAAAACAGTTAAATAGTCAATCTAAAAACATGAATTTTAAACAAAATAGTTCAATTTTCATCAAACTAATTAAGTTTGTGGAAAATTTAGTTAAACTTTTAAAAAGATAAACTTTCAACCAAATAATTAAATTAAAAAAAATATCAAAAAATTTTAATTTACAATCAAGTGGTTCAACTTTCAACGAAAATTATAAATTTGTGACCGAATAGTTGAATTTTCCACCTAATGGTCGAATTTTCTTTCCAAAAAGATGAGTTTTTAAGCAAATATTAAAATATTTAACAAAATAATTAAATTCAACAAAAAACAGTTACATTAAAAAAAAAATGAAATTTTGAATAGGCCAGTGAAATTTTAACTTCTAATTAAGAATCTTCAAAAAAAAAAATAAATAAAATAACAGAGAAGTTCAACTGCTAACCAAGTAATTGAATTTTTAATAAAAATAGATTAATTTTTAACAAAAAAAGATATTAGTTGATATATCTGCTAAAACAAATTAAGAAAAGAACAATTGAAGACAACCAAAAAAGAGAAATTTTCAAGAAAATAGTTGAATCCTCAACCAAAACAACATTTTTTTTAACCAAGCCGTTTTTTTCAATAAAAATAAGATCAAATATCTATCAAAAGAATTGATATTTCTAACAAATTTTTTTAATTTTAAACGAAAAGCATTTAAAGTCAACGAAAAAAACACAAATTTTCAACGGCATAGTTGAATAATCAACCAAAGCAGATTATTTTTCAACTAAAAAATAATATAATAATATAATATAATATTTGATTGTTCAATCAAAAAAATTTTTCCTGAATAAAAAACAGTTGAATTCAACAAAAAAGATGGACTCTGAACTTGAAACATAATAGTTGATATTTAATCCAAAACATTTTTTCTTAAATCAAAAACAGTTTAATTCAACAAAAAAGTCAACATTTTAACTAAATACAAGTTTTTTAACCAAAACATATTAAATTTTGAGCAAACAATTGAATTCCTAAATAAATAAAAAATTATGGAATTATTAACAAAAAAATATAAATTTCAACCAAAAGAGATTAATCAGCCGAGAAAGAAAAAATTTTAACCACATTCTTGAATTTTTAAGCTACAAAGGCGAATTTTCTACTAAACAGTTGACTTTCGAATCAGAAAATATAATTTTCCAACCAAATTTAATTTCATGCTAAATAGTTGAATATTTAATAAGAATAGATTAATTCTTCACGAGAAAATATTTTTCAGACAAAAAGAAAAAATTTAAACAAAATAATTTAATTTTCCACAAAGAACAAATTTTCAACAAGAGAGTTAAATTGTTAACCTAAAAACATGATTTGTAATAAAATACTTAAATTTTCATCACAGTAATTAAATTGTCAACAAAATAATGAAATTTGTAATTACATAGTTGAATTGTAAACCTGCATACGAAAATAAATTTTATCGAAATAATTAAATTTAAAAAAAATATTGAAAAAGTTTAATTTACAAACAAAGAACTTAACTTTCAATAAAAAAATTAAAGATAAGTTTAACTTATCATTTAAAATTTCAACATCATAGTAAAATTTGTAACCATAATTATGAATGTTAAAAACAAAATTTTAACAGAGAAGTTCAGCCACCAACAAAAAAGAAATTTTTCTTAACTGAAAAACAGATGAGTTAAACCAAAAAGATTAATTCTAAACTTAAAACATAATAGTTGATATTTCAATAAAAAAATTTCTTTCCTAAATCAAAAACAGTTGAATTAAAAAAAGAGAATATTTTAACTGACTATATATTTTTGTAACCAAAACAGATTAAATGTTGAGCAAACAGTTTAATTATTTAATAAATGGAAAAATATGGAATTCCTAATAAAAATAAATTAAAAAAATATAAATTATATTTTTAAAAAATATTTTAATTTTAAATAAGAAAAAGTTGAAGTCAACCAAAAAAGACAAATTTGCGAAGAAGTGGTTCAATCTTCTACAAAAATTGGTTATTTTTTAACCAAAAAGATAAATTTGTAAATCAATGAAAAATTATGGAATTTCTATCAAATAGATAAATTCTCCACAAAAAAAGATTAATCAGCCAAGAAAGAAGAAACGTCAGCCAAAATTTTGATTTTAAATCTAAAAAGGAGAATTTTCTTCCAATCAGTTAAATTTCAAGCAAAAAAAATTACAACAAAATTTGATTTCAAACCAAATATTTGAATTTTCAATAAGAAAGACTGATCCGTTACGAAAAATATAATAGTTCATATTTTCAAACGAACTAATTTTTTTACATAAAATATAATTAGATTCAATCAAAAGGCAAACTCACAACGCAAAATATAATATAGGGTATTTCCATGAAAAATATTTAAATTTTTAATTAAAAATAGTTAAATTGTAAACTAAAAACGATCAATTTTCAACCAGAAATGTAAAATTTAAATTTGCAGTTGGAAAGTTGGGTCTATCCAAAATACGAGTTTTTAACGAAAGTGTTAAAGTTTTAATAAAAGAGGAAGACATTCCAACAAAATTGTTTAATTTTTTAAAGAATAATTAACTTTTTAAGGAAATAATACAAGTTTTAACCAAATGGTCAAACTTTCATTGAAAAAAGATGAATTTTCAACAAATTAGTTAAAAATAAAAAATTAAATTTTCAACTATAATTATGATTCTTAAAAAAAAATTTAACAGCGAATTTCAAATGGCAAATAAAGTATTTAGGCAAACAAATAATAAAATTTTTAATATAAAGCAGTGGAAATACACCAAAAGAGACAATTTTTCAACAAAAAAGTACAATATTTAATCAGAATAGATTAATTATGAAAACAGGTGTATTTTTAAACCAATAAAAAATTATGGAATTTATAAAAATTTTTTTTTTTTTAAATTAGAAATACAATCAAAAAATATTTATCAACCAAGAAAGGAAAAAACGTCAACCAAATTGTTAAATTTTCAACCTAAAATGATCATATTTGAACAAAATTGTTCAATTTTCAACAATCTAATTAACTTTTCCACAAAATAATACAATTTGTAAACAAATGTTCTAATTTTCTGAGTAAAAAGACGAATTGTTAGCAAAACCGTTAAATTTTCAATCAAAAAGCAAGAGATTTTAACAAAATTGTTGAATTTCCAACAAAAAAGTTCAACTGAGAATCAAGTAGTTGATTTTTCAATTAAAAAAAATCCTAAGGAAAAATATCATAGTTGGTGTTTAAGAAAAACTATTTTAATTTTTAATGCAAACAGGTGAAATCAACAAGAAAATACAATTTTTAAACAAATTAGCTCAATTTTCAACCACAGCAGATTTATTTTTAACCAAAGAGTTGCATTTTTAATGTGAACAAAGATTATGAAATTTCTACAAAAAAATATGAAAGATTTAATAGTTTCATGTTTTAACTAAGACAGATTTTAATAAATTAGCCTTTTTAATAAATTAGTTATAAATTAATCAAGTAGTAATTTTCAACCAAAAAATATGAGTTCTTAAAAAAATGCAATAGTTTAATCCTCGACCAAAAAAGATTAATTTTAACCAAACAGTTGCATTTTTAATTATAAAGGATTAAATTTATACCAAAAGAGATGGATTTCAAATAAAAAATACGAGAATCCACAAAATTGTTGAATTTTTAAGCAAATAGTTAAATTTTCTGTCAAAGGAAGAAAAAAACTTTTAGTAAAATTGTTAAATTTTCAACCCAAAAAGGCTGTCAAGCCTTCTATAAACAAATTAGAATTTTGATTCATTTTTATTTTTTTTCAGAATGTATAAAAAAATGTGTGAAACGGCCTGGTTTAAAAAAAAAATTTTGGAAATGGAAAATATCATATTATATTATTATAATACATAAAGCGTATTTTCGTGATTACCAGTCTTTTTATTTGTGTTTTTATCACTATAATTTTTATTAAGTTAGCATTAGAATTTTTTCTAACAAGTTAGAGCTTTCAATTGATAAAAATACTTTAGAAACAAATTTAAACGTTTAAGGGAAAAAAACAGAAAAGTACTTTTTTCTATAATCATTTTTTTATTTTCTTAAAAAATTATTTTTTAGATTAAAAAATACTTTGAACTATATTGATGGGAACAAATTTTAAAAAATTCAAACAAAAGCGTTCGTCCACCTTTTGGAAAGGTTCCACTTTCAGAGGGCACTTTAAAAAAAATCACGAGATAAAAATATAGTACAAAAGCTTTTTAATAATAAATGAAAAGCCTAAAAGGAAATAACATTTTAACAATTTAACTTTTGAGAAAAGATCATGACTATGAATTAAGACGCTTTCTGCATCAGTGAAAGTAATGATGTTTGTTTCAACTCCGCCTACACGAGGATATACATCTCTGCATCAATCTAATAAAGCCATAACAATGCCGGCGGAAGTTTGATCAGGTTCACGATTCAACAATTAAAAACATAAAAAAATAATTAATAAAAAAATCCCACCTGGTTCAAGTCGAGATCTGGACATCTGGAAGAACATTCTTCCTGAAGACTTATTGGAGACGTCCTGATATATAAATCTTCTGGCAGGAATGCAAAAGCACTTTCCACCAACACCAACACCATAAAAAATACACATCTTTGCTTTCCTAACATAATATCTACCCCTAAACACACCCTCTAACCCCGCTGATCCATAAAAAAATCCTCAACTTCTCATTTCCCTACCAACGCGAACATCAACATTCTTCCAGCACAACAAACCAGAAGAAAGAAAACAATTTCCAAATCTTGCGAAGCTTACAAGATTTGCAAAAACACTCAAAAGAGTTTTGCAAAAACACTCAAAACAGTCAGTCAAGAACTTGTCAGAACATCACTTTTTGATGTCACTTCCATCAGTCCCAGTGTTGGTACCACCTGGTCATGTTGATTATTAATCCTTGTTTGGTATCCAACTTTAATCATAACTTAATTGAATTCTATTTTTCTTGTGGATTAGTATTCGAACTGATTTATCTAGAAAGCTTGGAGGGAATTTGAATGGGGTTGCGATGTACGGTTCGTGAAAGTGGGAAAGGAAGACGATATGGTTGTTAGTGGCTGGCTAGCAAAGGAGCAACTGACACGGTATGGCCAGTGGAGTCAACATACTCCCACTCTACTGGTACCCTTATCTCTTTCACTACACATGGCCAGCCCTCTTGAAAGTATAAAGCAGTTGTACTTTATAGGTACTCCTGTCCTAATACGAACTATAGACCTAAACGATTTGAACCTTCATCGCTCATGAGTCCCGACTGAACAGTGGTCAATTGGCAGATTGACCTGATCTTACTATCCTCGTAAACTTTCATTCATCCATACGCACGTGCCGCCCTGTGAAGACCGTTAGATGTCTTGTCAGTGGACACAGAACCATGAACATCATAAGAAAGTCCTTCGGAGGTTCCTAGAACGTCCAATGTCAGGCCAATCAACGTCTCTAGGACGTCTAATGTCAAGAGATGTCTTAGAGATGTCCTAAATTTGTCGTAAAGTCCAATTAACTTTGACAAAGACGTCTTATCTCCTACAGACGTCTTTAATCCGTCTTAAACACGTAGGATGTTCTCGGGACATCTTTCGTACTGACATTAGACGTCTTTAAAGCATCCCAGTGGGCATAAAATTATGAACATCCCAAGAACATTCTTTGGACGTTTCTCGGATGTCCAAGGTTAGGTCACTTAATGTCTCTAGGACGTCTGATGTCATGAGATGTCTTAAAGTTGTCCTAAATATGTCCTAAGGTCCAATAAACGTCTGTAAGACGTCTTATGTCCTAAATATATCCTACAGATGTGCTTAAGACATTTTAAACACATAGGACATTCTCGGGCCATATTCTGCACTGACATTAGACGTCTTTAGAGCATCCTAGTTGGGACAAAACCATGAGGTCCCAAGAACGTCCTTGGGAGGTTCCTAGGACGTCCAATGTCAGTCCAATAAACGTCTCTAGGACGTCTAATGTCAAGAGATGTCTCAAAGATGTCCTAAATATGTCCTACAGTCCAATCAACGCCTGGAAGACGTCTTATGTCCTAAATATTTTCTAAAGATATCCTTAAGACGCACAGTGGGGAAAAAGTACATTTTTGGTTCAAAATACGATTACGGCTGAACCTGTGAATCGATTTGGATGTTTTTTTTGTTTAAAAAAAAGCTGATAAAATTTCAAAGAAAGTTCTAGAGCCTGATTTTTAATTTAGTTTCTCAATTTTTTGTAAATAAATAAATAAGACGAAAAAAATGGCAATTTTTTCTATTTGACATTCCGGGTGATCGTCAATAATAGGAAAATTGTTGTAATCGCCGAAGATTCATATATTTAAATTATTTAAAGATATTCCATCATGATACAATAAACAAAAAAATTTTATATAAACAAATTATTCGTTGAAAATGTTTTTTCTATAATTTCCAATAATTTAACGTTTTTTTAAGTTATATTGCAAGAAATTTCAACGGAAATAATATTTTATTGAAAAACATTTCTGTTAAGACTATTATTGTTAATATTATAAACAAATTTAATGAAAAAATAAATTACTCAGGCATTCGGCGTCAGAAAAATTCGTTTTTTTTCTATGTCAATTTGTTTAAATTAGGAACCTCATCATAATTTCAGAAAAATTTTATAATTTTTTAAACAAATTTAATAAACAAATGCATTATTTGGGCATTCGTCGACGGAAAAACTAGTTTTTTCCAATGTCAGTCTTTTTAATTGGGAACTTTAAACAAAAATATAAAAAAAATAATATTTAAACTATTTATATATTTATATATATAATATTAAAATAATATTTAAACAAATTTAATAAAATAATGAATTTTTCGGGCATTTTTCGACGTAAAAACTCGTTTTTTTCAGTCAACCCTTTTAATTTCAGAAAAAAAGTTCTTTCTTTGATATGTTATAGAATTTATTTATAAAAAGTATTAAATGTGTGCATTTTTTAATTAAATTATACATTTTTTAATTAAATTTATTTAAAAAAATAAAATTGTCCAAATAGTGCTGGATGTTGCTTAAATTATCAAGAAGTTCCCCATTAAAAGGACTAGCATTGAAAACAAAATGAATTTTTCCGCCGATAAGTGGTCGAATAATGTATTTTTTTATGAAATTTGTTTGAATAAATCTTAAAATTCATTAAAAAATTATAAATTGTTCGAAATTATCATGTTGTTCCTAATTTTTAAAAATTGGCAACGAAAAAAAGTAATTTTTCTGACGACAAATGCCTAAATGATGCATTTGTTTATTAAATTTGTTAAGTTTATGAAATAATTATGAATTTTGCTGAAATTAACATTAAGTTCTCAATTAAAATGACTGACATAAAAGAAAAAGAATTTTTCGTCAATAGATGCCCGAATAATGCATTTGTTTATCAAATTGATTAAAAAAAAATTATGAAATAGTGATGGATTTTGCTATAATTATCATGAAACTCCCAATTAAAAGGACTCGCATTGAAAAAAGCGAATTTTTCCGTCGATAAGTGCTCGAATAATGAATTTGTTAATCAAATCTGTTTGATAAACTCATAAAATTCATCAAAAAATTATGAATTTTTTGAAATTATCATGAGGTTCCTAATTTAAACAAAATTTACATCGAAAAAAAAAATTTTTCTGGCGACAAATGCCTGAATAATGCATTTGTTTATTAAATTTGTTTATAATATTAACAAGACTAGTCTGAAGAGAAATTTTTTTCATTAAAATATTATTTCCTTTTAAATTTCTTGCAATATAGCTTTAAAAACGTTAAATGATTGAAAATGATAGAAAACACATTTTCAACAAATAATTTGTTTATACAAACTTTGTTTGTTTATTTTATCATGATGGAATATCTTTATATAATGTAAATCTATGAAACGACGGTGATTACAGCAAGTTTCCTATTATTGACGAACACTGGGAACGTCCAATGTTAGACGTCTCTAGGACGTCTAATGTCAAAAGATGTCTTAAATATATCCTAACTATGTCCTAAAGCCAAACAAACGTCTG
>JAWWLR010000054.1:81267063-81277764 GCA_035041075.1 Acraspis erinacei | reverse complement strand
ATGACCTTGACCTTGAACTCATGAAGGTCAACCGACACCGGATTCGGATTCAGCATGCTCAAAAACCTACATTTGAACTTTTTCAGATTTTTTTAGCCTTTTTTCCGAACTCGACCTCCAAATAACCTCAGATGACGTTCAGATAACCAGATATGATCAAATCAACCTTGTATTTGTATTCAGCGACCCTCAAAACCTATATATAAATTTTTACAAATTTTTTTGAGGTTATTTTGTTTGTTTGACCTTCAAATAACCTTGATCTTGAACTAATGAAGGTCAAACGACACCGGATTCGGATTGAGCGTGCTAAAAAACCAATGTATGAATTTTTTCAGATTTTTTCAGCAATATTTTCTTTATTTGACCTTCAAATGACCTTGAAATCTTGAAATCTGAAATCTTGAAATCTGAAAAACCGACAAACGATTCGGAATCAGTGACCCAAAAAACATAGAACCCCAAAGTTCGCCTCCGTGGACTTTGACTTTTTTTGTGTGCCTGTGTTATTGTAATTATAGCTTGGTTGAATATTTATGAATTTATTTTCAATTTTTTTAGTTAATTGATCGAGTTTATTTAGAAGCTCAGAAAGCTCTTGATTTTCGCGTTATCGTCTTCGAGTACGGTGTTTAGTTTTATTGCTTGCTGATGACGAATTTTGGGACATGTTAGAATTGTGTATGATAATTCAAGTGATTTTATTCATTGCGTCGTTTACGGATAAGTTTAATTCTTCAAATGTTTAGATTGTTGGAATAAATAACTTATATTTATATCTAGGGTTGTCACATGGATTTATCTAGTTGATTCTATAATTTTAAATTGTAATTTATGTGCAATAGCACATTCGATATATTTTTTTCGCTACCTTTTAATTGAGCGTTGTGCTCTTATATTTATTCTTATTTTATCGATTAGTTCATCAGATACGTAAAATTTTACACATGTGATTTTCAAATTTATTTATAGAATAATTTTGCGTGTACAGATGTATAGTGTGTAATTAGTTTCATATTTTGACTGTTATTCTTATATAATGACAGCTAATAAATAACAGCCCCTTGCGTTTTCACGCTTCTCGTTCATGCTACAACTTTAACTGTCAATATTTTAGACTTAACTGAAAAATATTTCTTAATTATGACAGACCTGGTAAATACAGCCTTGGATTCAGTTATTATATTTTGCACTTATAATTGTGTGATAGAATGCATATTTTGACTGTTATTCTTATATACTGACAGCTAATAAATAAAAGGACCGTGCGTTTTCACGCTTCTCGTTCCTGCTACAATTTTTACTGTCAATATTTGAGACTTAACTGATTAATACCTTATTTTATTTTATTAATTCAAGATTTCACTTATATTATTTTTTATATTTAAACTTATTTA
Organism: Acraspis erinacei; assembly: GCA_035041075.1. Classification (NCBI taxonomy): domain Eukaryota; kingdom Metazoa; phylum Arthropoda; class Insecta; order Hymenoptera; family Cynipidae; genus Acraspis; species Acraspis erinacei. The sequence continues at coordinate 81,276,367 of JAWWLR010000054.1, read as the reverse complement.
TTTCTTATCCTTATAATTCAGGAAAAAACATTCAGACTTTTATTTCGTTCTTTCTCTTGCATCAAAATTATTCCTTTCTTTCATTTTTCATATGATTTTATTTTATCGAATTTCTCTCTTTCAAAATTTCTTTGTATTTCCCGGATTTCTCTCTTTCAGTTTTTTGTGCTTCCCGGCCGATGCACCAAACATTACGCATGTGATGTTACGATACAAATAATAATCAATTAACATCACATAACCAATTATATTTTAAACTAATCCTCGTTTTTGATCGACAATTCCGGAATAGCAAAATATATTTACTATTCCGATTTAGTTAAATTTAGCTTAAAAGAAGAAATTGGAAAGAGGGAATGGAGTATAGGGACGCGAAAATTGTAAAAAAATATAAAAAATAGGTTATAGATACAGTTTTGTACTCACTAACCCTAAACCAATTCATGCGCTTAACATTAAATTTTATTTAGGTGAGGCACGATTTACATTCGAGGTAGTTATTGATCCGAGTATGTTTTTTGTGAATGGTGACGGGACATCGCACTTCGTTTCACACGCCTAACGGCACAACGGTAATTCAAATTATTAATCGAGATTGTTTCATGGCAACGCTTGACTTTCAGAATGCCTACTATTTGGTACCGATATATAAACCATAACGTAAATACTTGCAGTTTTCTTTTGAGGATAAAGCGTAAGAGTTTACGTGCTCACCGTTCGGATTTTGTACAGCGCCTTAAGTCTTCACAAAAATTCTAAAAGCGGCAAGGACATATCTAAGAGAACTAGGTTTTTTATCAGTTATATATTTAGAAGATTTATTGTTTGGAACATCTTATGCCGAGTGCATAGACAACCTAACAGTAATCGTCTCTGAACTAAAGGAACTGGGATTTGTACTTAATTTTCAAAAAACTCAAATGACTCCAGCTGAAACTTGTAAATACTTGGGATTTATTTACAACTCAAAGGAGATGATTGTTCATCTTGCGGATAATAACCGAGGTTAATAGGATTCGTCTAAAGCAAAACATAAAAATAAGGAAGTTCGCTAGAATTTTTTGTCTTGAGTTCCTTGTTACCTCATGTAAATTATGGTTGGGGTCACACAAACGCCTGCAAAAAAGCAAAATTTTTAGCATTTTTGAGAAACGATGCTAACTCCAACGCAAGATTAATAATAAAAAAATAATTTCTAGAAGATTTACATACGTGGAAACGTATAGAAGTTTATTCTAATCATCCATTAAGAAAATTGGAATTTCAGTTTGAAATATTTTCAGATGCCTCTTTATCTGGATGGGGAGCGTTTTGTAACAAAAAGACAGCTCACGGTTTTTGGAAGAATGAGAAAAAGTCAAATCATATAAACCAATTCGAAATTTTAGCCGCCTTCTTAAGTTTAAAGTACTTCGCGATTAACCACAAAAATTGTAAAGTGTTGCTTCACATCGACAACACTGCAGCCATCTCATATACATATAGAAGGGGAGGAGTTCAATTTGAAAATTTGAATAATATTACGAGACTTATCTGGAATTGGGGTGAGGCAAGGGACATTTGGATTTTTGCGACTTACATTTCATCATCTATGAATACAATAGCAGATTAAGAATCACGTTGCTTAAAACCAAGCACCGAAATCTAACTGCTCAATTTTTCCTTAAGAAAAATAGTTTGTGCATTTCGACACTTGGAAAGAGGTCTTTTTGCAAGCAGAGTGAATGCAAAATACCCCAACTAATATATGTTTCTTGGAAGAAAGATCCTGACTCAATAGCTATCAGTGCGTTCACAATCTCTGGGGCAGATTATTTCTTTTGTTGATTTCCACCATTCTCAATAACATTAAAAATATTGTAATAAATCAGAGACGATAAATGAGAGGGCATCATCGTGGTACCAAAATGGCTATCGCAGCCAGGGTATCCACTATTTTTGGCCGCCCAAAACTCAGACATGGTTCATATTAAAGCAAAAAACAATATTTTTGTCCCGAACAGAAAGGAAGAAACATTCTTGGAGAAAGTTTCCATGGTGACTAGTATCTTATTCGAAAGGCGACCGAATTAAGGGAAACACCATCGCCTTCTATGGAAATCTCAATTTCGTCATTAAGCGACTCTTCCTTCAAACAATACGACTCTTGTCTGAATAAATTGTGTTTTTTGATGTTGTAAAAACGGAATCTAAATCCGTTATTGATCTCAGTTCGAGATATATTAGTTTTTGTATCGAAATTCTTTGACAGTGGTGCAGCACGCAGTTCAATAAACTGCTGTAGATCCACAATTTTATTGCTGGTTGAATCTAAGATGGGCACAGATCACAGAATGTTACGATTCTTTAAAGGCGTCTCTAAATTGCGTTCCTCGAAACCTGAATACGATTCAACATGGGACCCCCAATTTGTACTTACTTATTTCTTATCGTTAACCTCAAATGAGGCACTGTTGTTAAAACAATTTAAAAAAAAAACTTATAACCCTTCTGGCATTAATAACAGGACATATTATGCAAACTTTTAAGAAAATTAGAACAAGCTACATAAGAACAACAAAAGAAGGATTTCAGATTAAAATACTAGATTGCATAAAAGCATCTGGAACATGTCTTGTCCTCTTATCCAAACGAGGAAAAATTTGTACTGCCTCAACACTAAGATGCTACTTAGTCAGAAAAAAAAGTTTAAGAGAAGAAAGCACCTTTCTTTTCATAATCGCTAAAATGCCCTACAAAAATTTCACGACACAAACCCTTAGCTGTTGGGTGAAAAATTCTCTCAGCGACAGTGGCAAAGACACAGAGGTCTTTGCAGCACATTCAACGCGACATGCGTTGACTGCTGCGGCGAATAGAAACGAAATTCCTAGAACAGCAGTTTGGGCTGCAAACTCCAACGCATTCTTAAAAATTCTACAATTTAAGTTTCAATAGAAACCTTTGAAAATTCCTCTGTAGTGCCGTAATACGCGCTAAAGATCTATACTTTGATCATGAGGAAGAGGCGCAAAATACCATTTAGAGATTAAACCAACTTAACTGTACGTGAAGTTCTATCCTAATTGTCTGCAGTGCCCCTTCCAAAGTGATAACTCCTACCCTATGTTATTCTCATCTTAAATTATAATTATAAGACCCAAAAATTGTTCCGGCGATAATTTAAAATAATGACTTTTTGCGCCAACGCAAAAAGTAGCGAGGTTCACACGTCTTTTTTAATGAATACTTTGAAAAACGTGGCGATATTGTGGAGGGGTAGGCGTACTACATTATAATCACTTCGGAAGAGATGCTTCATACAATTAGGATGCAACTTCACTCAAAGGTAAGTTTGTCTAATCTCTAACTTTCTGATGAAAAACTTACTTCACACTTAAAAAATCTTTGAAAAAAAGTGATTTTCAACCAACAATGAAACAACTTTCCAAAAACATAGTACCATTTTCAAACAAAGAGATGAATCTTAACAAAAAAAATTTAATAAGGCAGTTCAACATTCAAACAATTAGTTAAGTTTTTGACCAAAAATAACTATTTTTAACCAAATGGTTGCAATTAAAAAAAGTTTCAAACCGAGTGGTAGAACTTTTAACCAAACAGGATCAATTCTAACCCCAAAATATAGTAACCGACTTTCAACCACAAAAAGAAACTTCAACTGAAAATAGATTAATATTCTTATTTAGGTTCAATAGTTCAGTTCACAGTTGAGGAAAAAAAGAGAAAACCGGGGAAGTTTGTTGAAAGCAGAAGAAAAATTATACAATTCCTTAACAAAGGGGTAGAAAGGCGAATAGGGTAAAAAGTGTAAAGTCTGAAATGTGAAAGTAGTTTTTAAACGTATTAAGTTTTCATTGAACTGTAACGGTGCAGGTTAGCGGATATATCGTAAAATTCGCCAACTTTGTTCAAGCTTATCACCAGAAAACATACAAAACATTATCTAAGTTCATGAATTCACTTCCCATGCCCCCCCTGTTACCAAACCTATTTTTTGCAAATAATTATTTAATAAAAATAATTAGTTCATGGAAGGTTCCTCTGGTGAAAAAAAATCCTGGTTGACGCGAATGAATGAAATCAAAGAAAGGCATATTCTTGGATCCAGTAGTTTTTCCAGTGAAGTAGTTGTATTTAAAAGCCTTTCCATACTTAAATCTAGTTCATATATATACATATATACATAAACACATACATACATAGACAAAGAGAGAGAGAGAGAGAGATTTATAAAAAATTGAGTTTATATTCTTTAGTTTAATTACCATTTATTACCATATCAGTTACAATTTATATTGTTAATCTAATTAAAACACTACCCCATTTTTAATAACATTATTGGAACATGTGTAATGTAGGCCGTAATTTTTCATGAATAATTAATTGTGTTATTTTCCGCCCGAACTAGAAGCTGTTGGCTTATAATTAGGAACATGCTTTGTTTTGATAGCTTTGTCCATCCTACAGTCCTTCATTTCTTGGTTAGTCATTTCCGAAGGGACACAAGGTTTTATATTCAAATCTAACTTAATTGCATGGAATTTTCCATTAAGTATTGGGCGCAAATATCCATGGTCGAATCTTCCAAGAATGACGCGTTGCCTAAATATTATAGGCACAGATCCTACTATCAGTTCATATTTATGAGATTTTACTTTGTAAAATATACACTGAGTAGTCATTATGATCGGGTAATGTTCGGTGGTTGGAAGTCCTGACATGCCGGGTTTATGGAATTCGACAGGATGCATACCTACATGGTCGCTGATGGATGGAAGTGGCGTCGATGACGGCGGTGGCACTCTGATACCATCTTGTCCGCACACAGGTTTAGTCACATGATTGTACAGGATTCCGAGATACATATTTGGATCTGTATCAAGAGATAGAAACAAAGTTCAATAATTAAAATGTTAATCAAGATTATTAAATAAGAACAACTTTATAAATTATTAGGTACCCAACTTTTGCTAGTTTTCAGCATGCGAACTTAATTTCGTAGGATGAAACTTTTTAAATTAATTACAGTGCAATCTATTCGCAAAAATTCCCTAATTTAGGAAAGCTTTGTAATTTGAGGTGATTATATTACAAAAATTACGTCCGCTGTCTTTGCTGAGCGACAGCAGGTAGAGGAAAGTCCGGTAGAGTGGACCAAATTTTTCATTTGGTTTTTTCTTCTTATATCAATGTTTTATTATAATCAAATTAAAGTTACTTTGAACTTATCACTATATGTGGTCATCAAAATAACTTTCTTGTTTCAATAATATTACATTCAAAATTTTTTTTAGATTTTTCAAAAAATTATGTAATTTGTTTCACTATACCCAACTAAGCAGGTATAGCCACTTTAAGCAATATAATTTAATAACTGATATATAATTAATGATTTTACGATCAGAACATCTAAAAAAAGCCTTACAAATTTTGAACAAAAAAGCTAAGTGATTGACACTAATTCCCGACGATATTATGTATTCTTTAAAATTCTATAATCCATACTGCCAACGAGTAATCCAAATTAAAAAGATTTAAAATAATATTTCCAACTTTTTTCAAGAAGTATCTACATATTAGAATCTTTAACGGGCACTTCTGTCAGTGTGCTGTGTGGCTGCGCCGTTGGCTCACTCTACCGGATAATGGAGTGGTTCACTTTACCGGCCGCGCACTTTTTAAATTATATTTTGTTTACTTATTGCTGGTTATTCATATTTTGATATTGAGCTATATTGAAATGTTTATTTTTGTTTTACAGTAACCTAATACATAATAATTTCCATTTTTGGAGCTTATTGTTGAAATTTAATTACAAAAATATTACCAAAAAAGATCTACAAATTCATTATTAATCACTTCTTGATAGGACGCGTACTTTTTGTTCTATTCTTGAAAAATAACATTGAAAATAAAACAAATAGAAAATTTGTTGAAAAACGACAGAAGTTACGGAAAAAAATGATTTAACCAAAATTTTTTGCCCGAAAAAGAGCTACACATTTGTTATGAATCGCTTTTTGATAAAAGATTTAGTTTTGGATTTAATCATAAAAATAGCATTGAAAATAAAAATGAGAAATTTGTGGAAAAATGACAACAGGTACGAAAACAAATTGGTAGAAAAAGTTATTCATCAAAAAAATGGATACAAATTTTTAATCATTTATTACATTCTCATCATTTATGATTGAGAAAGCATCAGAATTGCCAAACGAGCCAAACTACGAAAAAAAGTCTCAAAGAGAAATTATAGCTTCTAAAAAATCCTACAAAATGTCTTTTAACGATTTTCCAATAGGATTCGTAATTTTGTTTTTATTTATCGTAAGTAATATGCAGATAATTGAAAAATCGAATATTACGCCAAAAGGCGCGAGATACGTAAAAATATAAAAGAAGACTTGTAGGATATTTTGCTTTATTCATAAAAAATAATATGAAAACAAAAATCCTATTCTTAGCATAACAACGCGTCTGAAAAAAGATTTTAGTTTTTTGTTAATTTTCAGGTGGTTCAGAAATTATACATTTACAAATTTCTGCCTTAAGTCGAGCGCGCAGCGCGAGTGTCACGATGAGAATGTGTACCTCAAAGAATAAATATCCGAGCGCGAAGTGCGAGGTGTAATTATGTGCAAGAATGAGAATGAGAGAAATGAGAGAATGAGAATGTGCCCGCGCAGCGGGCAGATTTTTTCTATGGCGGGCATTGCCAGGATTTATGCATGGTGGAAGTTGAAAGTAAAAAAATGAAATTGTTAAGTTAATTGTTATAAAAAAATTAACTTGTCAAACATTCTACATTATGGATTCTACGTTTTAAAAGTAAATTGCTGCGTTAATATTAGTTACTTTCATGGACTAAATAATACTTGATTATAAAAATTTATATTCCGATATTTTTTATTATTTGTATGCACAAATTATAAAAATTAATGCCTACTGCGAAGATTTAATGGCCGAAATATAGTATATTGTATAAAAATTAGCAGTTCCAATCAAAACTATGGAGATAGCGCCACTGTAGCGCTATACTATCCTCCTTACATACATTGACCTTTAAAGAAACATGATTTTCGTCGACACGATATTCACACACTAACGTGAATACAATCCATATTCTTTCAATGCCGTCATTTTTATACTCCCTAAAGAGGAGAAAGTATTTTCTACTCACACCACTCGAAAAACGAGATTGCGGGCCCGCTCCACAGGCATGAAAATAGGCCGAAATCATGGGGGTGTTATAAAAAATAGTTTTTTCTCTTAATTTTCCTCAAATTATATCGCTAGTGATGTTCAGTCATGGGAAATTATCATCCGGTATTTTTTATTAATTTTATAAACAAATTAGATAATCAAATTTATAACTTGGTCATTCAGAGGTATAAAAAAATCCTTTTTTTCCTAACTATGCGAAAATGATGTCGCCAGTGAGGTTTAATTATGGAAAATTATCACTCAATATTTTGTATACATTTTATAAACAAATTATATATAAAGTGCCCAGTATAGACATTTGAAGGCCAAAAGAAATCGCTTTTTCTTTTAAATTTCTTCAATTTATGTTGCCAGTGATGCTTCGTGATGGGAAATTATTATCCGATATTTTTCATTAATTTTAGAAACAAATCATATAAACGAATGCCTATTGTGGATATTTAAATGCAGAAATAAATCGTGTCTTCTTCTTATTTCCCTTAAATGGCGTTGCCAGTGATGCTTAATGATGGGAAATTATTATCCGATATTTTTTATTCATTTTATAAACAAATTATACAATCAAATTTATAACTTGGTCATTTAGAGGTAAACAAAATTATGTTTTTCCTAATTTTCCAAAATGATGTCGCCAGTGATGTCTAAAGGCAGAAAACATTCGTTGTTTTCGCAAACTAGACTCAAATTAAGTAGCCAGTGATATAATTGTTTGGTAATTGTTGTTACCTTCAATTTTCGTAATTTAGTATTCTAAAGAATCGTTAAAGGTGAAAATGTGTACAACAACAATAAGCATATACTTCCTCTGTATCATAATCCTTTGTCAATTTCTTAAGTCTCTATTGATTAGTCGCGAACAATTTTTAATTCCTAAGTATGGGGTGACATCATTTGAGGAAAATTAGAAAAAAAAGGATTTTTTGCGACTTTTAAAGACTCGACTTGTAAACCTTTGGTATAATTTGTTTATAAAATTAATAAGAATATCGGATAATCATTTCCCATAATTATACATCACGGGCAATATAATTTGTGAAAAATTAAGAAAAAACGATTTCTTTCTGTCTTTAAATATCTACATTAGGTATTTCTTTTCTATTTACCTTTGAATCAAAGAATCCATAGTGTACACTATTCGTTAAGTTAATTTTCTGATAAAAAATACCTTAAGAATCTGAAATTTTTTCTGTTAACTACCCTCGTCCATAATGTCTGGCAATGCTGATGATAGAAAAAAGTTTTTCACGAAGATAAACAAAAAGCGAAAAAATCTACTTTTTCTTTTCTCTTTGCCTCGCCATAAAAGTTTAAATAGAAAAAATCAAAGTTCTGGTCACATAAATCTCTTTAAAATTGTATTATCAATTTTTCTAAAAAAAATACAAAATCGGTTAAGAATTGACAGCTACAAGTTATTTTGAACCTCTTTTTTGGATTTCATCTTAAGGTGTAGCCTGGTGAGCAAGTCCGCGCACAGTCAAAACTGTTACGCAAAAGATCAGCGATGGAAATGATTTAAAAAATAATAATTACCCTAAAATCTAAGTTTGAAACATTAATATAATCACTTTTTAATGTTTTTGGAAGGATCCAAAACATTTGTAAATTACCGGAGAATTTTCAAAAAACGAGTGCATGTTTTTTAAAATGCCGTGCTTTCAATTGATTTTCCAAAAGTGTAAAAAAAATAAAATGCCAAAGTGGCGCCAGTTTTACTAATTATCTTAAAATTGAATTTCATATTTACGATCGGTGTAGCTACCCAACGTAATGTTCTGCCCTCTTTACTCGAATTTTTCTCACTTTTCTTGATTTAAAAATAAATAAATGAAAATCGGCTGAGATTCTGGGCATAATATAAACAACGAAAATTAATTTTTCAGAATTTTTGGAATATATTATAAGGTAAATGCCCCTATTTGCGTCCATGCAACTATTTGCGTCCAGACCTGATCATAACCTCTGAAGAGATGACTCAAATAGGGTCCTACAAATTCTGTCCCTATTTGCGATCTAACCATCGCGATCGAACCGGACGCAAAATGGTGCTGTCGCATCAAGTACCAGTTTGCGCCCT
>JAWWLR010000054.1:81209462-81220274 GCA_035041075.1 Acraspis erinacei | reverse complement strand
TTTATATGCAAAAATACAGCCATCTTCAAAAATATTCGTTTCGCATTGCCGACTGATATCCGACTGCTCACCTCGAGGCGTAGATATATTTTTCCTTACTCGCTGGGACATCCTGTAATACCAGCCCGCTATTTTTCTCTTTAAAAACTTATACAAATTCTTTCCAACCGAACTAGAAATATTCACAGCTTTTGTATAATTCGTCGTGGACTGAATTTGGCTTTTTACTTAAATTTTCTATAGTAAATACAAAACACTTTTTCCTAGATTATTATCCAGAATTACAAGACTCCTTTGCATTTAGTATTGAAAAGTTTGAAATACTTTATTAAAAATCATTCAAAATCTCCAGCATTTTGGTACCTGTCCAAGGCTCCTGGAATAATTATACCCTTTTCAGAGGACACATTTTTTCCGTGTACTTGGATAAAAGTTCCACATTTTTGTGAAATTTATCTTTTTGGCTTATGATTCATCATTTTGGTTTTTCAATTCGTCTTTTTATTGAAAGTATCACTGCTCAGTTCCAAGTTCCTATCTTTTTGTTAAGAATTATTTTTGTTAACTGACTATTTCACTATTGAATTTCTGTTCAACATTGTTCTTCGTTAATTGAGAATTTAACTACTTGATTAAAAAGCCCCCTTCTTAAGTTAAAGTAAAATGTTTCTGATTTCAAATAAAAATTTTTTTTATTAAAAATGTAACAACTTGGATGAAATTGGACTTGATTTTTAAAAGATTATTTCATTGGTTGTTCTTTCTTTAATCAAGGATAAGGTGCAGACAATCATCATTTCTAATTAAAGCTTAATTATATCTTGAATCTTTAAACAAAAAGAATGAGTGTCTGACATAATTTTTTAAATGTTAATAGAATATATTATATAAATTATACATTCCCTTCGACTGATAGGATCTTTATTAAAAAATTTTAAACAAATGTCGAAATAAAAATTTGAATTAAAACCAAACAGAATTTACTTCATAAAGAAAATAGCTACTATTTTAGCTAGCTATTTTTATCTAAAAATATGAGAGTTTTGCCAAAAGGATTAAATTTTTTGATTAAGAATTTTTATCTAAGATGGGTTCTTCAGGGGAGAGTGAAAAATAATTCAAGCAAATTGTGGTTTTTCTTTTTTAAGTTCGACAGTTTTTGTTTTACCATAAAAATATTTTTTGAGGGCGACAGAAAATTATAGCTTTACACACATTTTGTACAACCAGATAAAATTTTTAGATATTGGTTCGGTATAATTTAAACTTTTAAATCCTACTCAAATAATTGATATGGCAACAAATTTTTATGTTTTTCCTACATTCTGATATTGTAATCTTGATCAAATATGTTAATAAAAATCAACTGAGAGCCCCTAATATTAATCAATAATTACCGCATGTTCTATGCGAATTCAATTTTTTATTTACTTTTTTTATTTATTTATTAATAGTTAATTTAACAGTAGATATTTTTTACTACGGTAATGGGCCGTATTGTGGAACGGTTTTCAGAGTAAGGAAAAAAATATCGTCGATTATAAAAGCTTGAGTAAACTACTAAAAATAATCCAAGTATATTTTGAAAGACCAATATCTAGAATGGTAAAAGTTTTAACCTAATACATGAATTTTTGAAGAAAAAAGATCTATTTTAAACTAAATACTTGAATTTTAATCTAAAAAATATGAGTTTTCAACCAAGAATTGAATGAGTGAATTTTAAGTTTAAATAATCAGTTACAGTACAAAAAATGTTAAAAAATTATGAATTTTGAACTAAAATTATAAATATTCAACTAGAATATTTCATTTTTCCACAAAAATAATACATTTCTAAAACAAAATATTATTTTATACCCGGAAAGACAATTCTTCAACATAATACATCAATTTTCAACGAAAAAGAGATAAATTTTCAGCCAAAAATTGATTAGTTTAATTTTCAGTTACAAAAATTAATGTTCTACCAAAGAGATAAATTTTTACAAAGTGATTAATTATCAATCAAAAATTGAAAGTTAAATTTTCAGTTAAAAAAAATTAATTGGCCACCAAAAATTTCAACCAAAGTTATAAATGTAAAACTAAGATTATAAATATTAAAATCGAATACTTGAATTCTCAATAACAATGATGAATTTTTTAAACAAGGAGATTAATTTTACAAAAAGGACGAATTTTTAATTAAAAAGTTTATTTTACAAACAAAAATTTAGTAATTAAATTTTCGGTTAAACAGTTAATGCTAAAACAAAGATATGAATTTTCAACTAAAAACGATAAGTTAAAAAAAATCACCTTAAATGATGAATATTTAACTGGAATACTTACACTTTTAACCAAACAGATAAATTTTCAAATAAAAAAATAATTTTTCAACCAAAAATGAAATATTTAAATTTTTAGTGATAAAAATTAATTATCAATTCCTATTGATTCCTATATTATGCTCCATTTTCTTCATTTCACTGTTAACACATTCAAGTTTCTTCCTAATTTTACCCATTTTTAATTAGTACCAATGAATGCATTTTTTCTTTTGAATTATAAGCAAAAATGCTTGTAAATGTCGACGAATTTTTTATACCTTATATTTACTTTCTAATGAATGATATTATTATATTTACCAACAGAAACGAAGATAACCACCAAGGATAAGGTCCAGAATATCCTCATATTTTCTTATTATAGGAGTAAGTGATTAATTTTTTAGTAAAGAAATTTGTTTAACAATTTAACTGGTGAGTATGTTTCGCTTTCATTGGCTCATATAGTTAATTCTATAGACGTTATATTTTGCAATAAATGTTTCAAATTTCTTTATCGGAGATATTTACATTTGCCACATTCAAGACGAAAAAAATTCGTTCTAAATTTAATTGAAATTCATATCACAATTTATGTGAACTTTCATTTTTTTAATAGAATAGAACATTTGCACGGCATGGTCTGCTGAGGCTCTTGCAGAATAGTTACGAATAGTTTAAATTGATTCATAAGGATTTTATGATATTCAATTCGAGTTTAATAAATATAAATAACAGCACTAGAATTTACGATATTTCAATGAACTTAAAAATATTTTATAGAATTTCTATTGACAAAAAATCTGGACTGGGCTTTAAATGAATCTGACTGTTTAATAACTTTTAACTCAATAATCTTATTATTTTTATTGATCAACTATTTTTCGTTGAATAATTTTGGTTGTTTAGTGAAACTAAGGAGTTAAGTATGCAACTAAAATTCTTCATAAAAGGAAAGATAACGCATAAGATGTATTGTTTTTTAAATAACTCTGGAAAACTGATCTTTATGGATATTATGTTTATTTCTCGAAATCTTTTTATTCAAAAAATAAACTCTCAAATTTTGTGGTTAACAAATCTATTATTTAATTGAATAGCAGTTTATAAATTTTTTTGCTGTTTAAGTGGAAGATAAGTAAGATTAAGTTTATATCTTGGATAAGAGTCGGCAAGCTTATGGTTCTATGATATTTATATTTGATAAGTCAGTTAAAACCCAACGTTTCATCTGAATCGGATTAAAACTTATGTCACGATTTATGTAATCGTTTATACGTTTTAGGGAAGGCTGTTTTTTTAAGTGAAAAATTTATATATTCTCTAGTATAATGGAACATTTGAAGATTTGAAAAGCTGATATAATTTTTATAAAATATGTAAAAAGAATTGTAAATATGAGCAACAGTACTATATTATAAAGCATAATTTATGTTTTTTTTTTAAATTTGATTATAACTTATTTACTACACACAAGGTACTGAAACAATTAATAAAAGTTTTTAGAAATGCAATTTTCAGTTTCCGGCAACATATAAAATAAGTCATTAAAATATTTTAATGAAAATAATTCTTCCATGCTTTTTTATATTTTAAGAAAATTCAATAAAAATAATTTATTTAATGCTTCTTATGTCATTGATTGCTACTGTAATATTAGCTGATTAATTTTTGTCCCAATATTAAATTTCATAAAGATTAAAGTTTAATATTTTTTAACTAAGAAAATAAATTTATTATTTGCTTTGAGGTTATGTTATTCAATATGGAATATGATTTGTATAATAAAAGTTTATTTATATTTTTCCCTATTCCAATTTCATAATTTTAAAAATGCCTTCGATGTTTTTTGAATAATTATTTGAACTCCATCTTCAAATTTATATGTCAAGATGTTTTAAGTTTTTATGGAATTATTTAAAAAGATTATTTAATTTTTATTATTGATTATATTATTATTATGATTTCAAATTTTTAAGCAATTATAGGGTAAAAATTATTTTCATGTTTCAATGAAAATAATTTATTACTGCTTTCTGTATTATGAACTGATTAACTAATATTGACCAATAATATTGATCCAATTAAATCAGATAAATGGATTATTTACATTAAGGTTATGCAATCAAATATTGGCTATTATTTCTATAATAAAATTTGTTCTTTGTTTCAAATATCTCCATTACAGTCATTTTTTATAATTTTCGCGATGTTGGAAAATGAGTATCTGCATTCAATTTTCAAAATTATATATACATACATTTTAATGAAAATAATAATTAAATTATTTTTGTGTTCATTACTCATTAATTTTTTATTTATAGATTCTGCTAAAATGCATATTTTCCAGAATTAGTTAAAAGCTTATAATTAATTGAAGTTAAACAAAGACAAGTTCGAATTCATAAAATATTAAAAGTGAACATTATTTAAATGTTGTAATGAACATAATTTTTGTAAGCTTAACATTTAAAAATTATTAGAATGATTCAATTAAAATGATTGTTTAATGCTTTTTATGTTTTCAACTCATTAACTGTTAATTTATTCTATTAAAACTTATAATTTCTGGAATTATTTTAAAATATTAACAATAAATCAAATTTCTTGAAATGAAATCTCAAATTTGATAAAAGATAATAATTATTAGCGGAATAAATTTTTCGAAATATTAAATTAAATAAAGAATAAAAATTAGTTTCTTAAAATTACGTGACATAAATTGATTATTTATCCGAAGGTTATTTAATTAAAAATTGTATACAATTTGCATATTTAAACTTTATTTATATTAAAACATCGCTTTTTCAATAAAAAATAAAAAGTAGTATACAAATTCTTTCAACGTCTAAATTAAAATTATAGATTAATGATTTTTAGGTTATGAATATACATTAATTAATTATAACCTGATTTTTTAACAAAACATTAAATTATATAAATATTGAGTTGCAATTTCTTCTAATTAAATAAGATAAATTTTGTATTTACTTCAATTTTATGTAATTTAATATTGTTCATAATTTGTATGATAAAATTTTATTAATATTTAAAATACCTCCTTTCCGGTTAAACTATTTTTGTAAAGTTTTGCGATTATATAATATAATTTTTTAAATTGATAACAATAATTTTTTAATGCTTTTAATTTTATTATGTCATTATTTAATTATCAGTTAAATAATTTTGTTTACAATATTTAATTACATACAGATTGAACTTTAATTTTGTTCAATTGAGTCACATAAATTTGTATAATAAAAGATTATTTATTTCTGAAATACCTTTATTTCAATTATGTAATTTTTGTAAGGTTGTGTGATGTTGTAGAATAAGTATCTGAATTCAATTTTTACAATTATATGTTAACTTTTCTTAAATTGGTTAGAAATGTTATTAAAAATTATAATTTTTATACAAATATAAAGTAGAAATAATTTTAATGTATCAATGAAAATATTTGTTGATTTTTATGTTGTAAACTGATTAATTTTTCACAATATCAAACTTCACTATAATCTAAAATTATATCAAAAAATCAAAGTCTTTGACTGGTAAAAAATTTTAACAAATAAATAGCTATTCGAAAATTGGATAAATGATAATAAATTATGTATGCTATTTAGAGGTTGTGTTTTTTCGAACCACGAATGCAACAAATATTGATAAAAACGATATAATGTTAAAGAAATTTCTTCTTGAGATAATTATTGTTAATATTGGAAGCAAATTCAATAAAAAAAATTTTTTAATTCAATCAGCCAATTTGCGAGAGAAAAATTAATTTTTTTGTTGTCATTTTCTTAAATTAGGAACTTTATGATAATTTTAGAAAAAGGCATAATTTTGTTATTAATCTTATGATCTTCTTTAACATATTTAATAAACAAAAGCATTCTTCAGGCATTTGTCGAAAAAAAAAATTCATTTTTTTCAATGCTTCTCTTTTCAGTTGGAAACTTCATGACAATTTTAGCAACATGCATAATTTTTTGATAAATTTTATGATTTTTCTAAGGAAATTTAATAAACAAATGAATAGAGAAGGCATTAGTCAAATGAAAATTTTGTTTTTTTTCGATCACAACTTTTTAAATTTGGAAATTCATGATAATTGCAAATAAAATTCATAGTTTATTGATCAATTTTATGATTTTTTAAAAATATTAATAAACAAATGCATTCTCTCTGTGGACGCTGTGGACGAAAAAAGTATTTTTTCTCGATTTCAGACCTTTTAATTGGGATCTTCATAGTAAATTCAGAAACATTCATGATTAGTTGATAATTTCTATTATTTTTTTTACAAATTTAATAATCGTTTGCATTATTTGGGCATTTGTTGACTAAAAATTTTTTTTTCAATCTTAGTCCTTTCACTTGAAATTCCTCATTACTTTCATTCTTTCAATAAGAATGCAGCTTCAAGATAATGCATTTGTTTATTATATATTTTTTATATATAAAATTTATCAACTAATTATAAATTTTGCTGAAATTAACATAAATTTTTCCATTAAAAAGACTGACATCGAGAAAAAAAGAATTATACCATTGACAGATGCACCAATAATGCATTTTTTAAATAAAATTACTTAAAAAAGTCATAAAATTTATAAATAAATAATGAATTTCTTTTCTGAAATTATCATGAAGTTCCTAATTAAAAAAGTTGTAATCGAAAAAAGAAAGTTTTCTTTCGTCAAATGCCTTATCGATGCATTTGTTTATTAAAATTATTTAAAAAAATCATAAAATTTAACAACTAGTTATGAATGTGACTGAACTTGCCATGAAGTTCTCAACTGAAAAGGCTGGCATTGAAAAAAAACACGAATTTTTCTGCCGACAAATGCGCGAATAATGCATTTATTTAATAAATTTGTTTAAAAAAATAACAAGACTGATCAATAAATTATGAAATTCTCTAAAATTATCATAAAGTCCCTAATTTAAAAAATTACATCTAAAAAAAAACAAATTTTTCTAACGCAAAATGGCTGATTAATGAATTTTTTAATTTAATTTGTTTATAATATTAACAATAATAATCTCTAGAAGAAATTTCTTCATCATTATATTGTTCTTTCAGTTGGGAACTTCATGACAATTTCAGAAACACATATAACTATTTGACAAATTTTATGTTTTTTTTAAACAATTTTAATAAAAAGTGCATTTTTTTCTATGTCAATCTTCTTAATTGGGACCTTAATGATAATTTCATTAACTTTGACACTTAGTTCATAAAATCTATGATGTTTTAAACAAATTTAAGGCAGTTGTCATGCCAAAAGTCAGATATCTGAAAAAAAAGGTTTTCTATGATTTTAAGAATAAAAATATTATAACTGATGTCATTTCAAACAAAACACATAATTTTTTATAAAAAATAATACAATTTTTTTAAAAACATTAATTTAAACCAGGTTTGTTTCAATTGAATTTTTCTGACCTTCGCTTCTTACCACTTTTTTGAAAATGATTGAAAATTTAAAAATAAATAAATAATCTTAAAATACAATTATTAGTTTTAAAATTTTTCCAATAGAAAAAATTATTCTAACAATTTAGAGCCATAGAAAAAGCCGTAGAAGCCTGAGAACATTTTATTTTAAAAATTGGAAACAGTCGAGTTGTAGAGAAGGTTTTCCCGGCAAACATAAGCCGGCATTTATTAAAATTCAATCATTTTTCAAAAACTGGTAAGAAGCAGGTCAGAAAATATTCAATTACAAAAAACATGGTTTAAATTTAAAAAAAATTTTGTTGCGAATTTTAACATTTTTCATAAAAAATAATGTTTTTTGTTGGACAATATTTTTTATATTACTTTCATTCTTAAAATCATAGAAAAACTTTTTTTTCTCGTCACTAATAATTATAAAATTGTTGTAATCGCCGACGTTTCATAGATTTACATTATATAAAGATATTCCATCATGAGACAATAAACAAACCAAAATTTTATAAAGAAATTATTTGTTGAAAATCTGTTTTCTATAATTTTCAATAATTTAACGGTTTTTAAGTTATATTGCAAAAAATTTGAATGGAAAAATTATTTTAATGAAAAAATTTCTCTTAAGACTATTCTTGTTAATATTATAAACAAATTCATTATTCAGGGATTTTTAATCAGAAAAATTTGTTGTATTCGATGTTAATTTTTAAACATTAGGAACCTCATGATAATTTCAGAAAAATGCATAATTTTTTGATAAATTTTATGATTATTTTAACAATTTTAATAAACAAATACATTATTTGGGCATTTGTTGACGGAAAAACTAGTTTTTTTCAATTTCAGTCCTTTTAATTAGGAATTTTACGATATGTTCATCAATATTCATTATTAGTTGATTAATTTTATGTTTTTGTTTAAAAAAATTAATTTAAAAATGCATTGTTCGGGCATTTGTCGGCGTAAAAACTCGTTTTTTTCAAAGTCATAATTGTTATAAATAAATTCTATAACGTATGAAAAGTCGGGACATTCTTCCAGAGTTAATAAGCTTTTCATATGTTATAGAATTTATTTATAACAAATAAAATGTATTATTCAATCATTCCTTGTATTCAAACCCTCCTGTGTTGGCCAACTGTAAGTACTTACTGAAAAAAACAACTTTTATCTGAAATTAAAAGGAGTGACTTTGAAAAAAAAACGAATTTTTTACGTCCACAAATGCCCGAATAATGCATTTTTTAATTAAATTTGTTTTTTAAAAAACATAAAATTAATCAACAAATTATGAATGTTACTTAAATTATCATAAAGTTCCCAATTAAAAGGACTGACATTGAAAAAAACTAGTTTTTCCGTCGACAAATACCCAAATAATGCATTTGTTTATTAAATTTGTTAATAAAAAATAAAATTTATCAAATAGTGATGGATGTTGTTAAAATTATCATTAAGTTACCAATTAAAAGGACTGGCTGTGAAAAAAAATAATTTCTCCGTCGATAACTGCTTGAATAATGCATTTGTTTATTAAATTTGTTTCATAAAATCATGAAATTCATCAATACATTATAAATTTTCTGAAATTATCAAGAGGTTCCTAATTTTAAAAAACTGACATACAAAAGAACGAATTTTTCTGACGACAAATACCTGAATAATTCATTTGTTTGTTAAATTTGTTTATAATATTAACAATAATAGTCTTAAGCGAAAATTTTTTTTCATTAAAATATTGTTTCCATTCAAATTTCTAGCAATATAACTTAAAAAATGTTAAATTATTGAAAATTGTAGAAAAGACATTTGTGCCAATTAAAAAACGTTATCAAAATAATTTGTTAATCTTGTTCATATCTACTAAAAAACGATAATAATTTCGAAATATATATATTTTAAATGTAGCAGAAATTTGGATTGATATTTTTTAACATATTAAAAAAAATACTTTTTTTTGAAAAATTTTAACATATTCATAGGCATAAAAATTTTGAATTTTTATCAACTTTAAAAATTTCATTACGATAAGTTGCAAGTATTTTTTACCATGTACCAGAATATTTGACAAGAATTTCTAAAATTTTATTCAAAGTTATAAAAAGCTCTAAATTTAAAAATTTTTGTCTAATCGAAGAATCCAACTCAGATAGTTTCTAAATATATTTGATATCTAGTGACAAATTTAAATGAAATTTCCTATTCTATCCGAAAAATATTTTATTTCGATTTCCCTGAATTTATCTTTTTCTTCATTCGAAAATTTCACAATTTTGAAACTTTCTAGTTCTTATGCTCTATAATTCGGAATTTTCTATCCGGAATTTTATTATTCTGGAATATTTTAATTCGGTATTCTTATAGTACGGCAGTTTTATAATTTCGGGAAGTTTATTATTCGACAATTTTCCAATTTGGAAATTTTGCAATGTCGGTGATTTTATTTTTCTTGATTTTTCAGTCGTCCCTAAAATCTTCGAAAAGTTTTGTATTTTTCGAATCTTGAAAAACAACGCAAAACCAGTTTGAAATAAGTCGATAATTTTTTATCAAAAATAAATTTAACATCCATATAAATGTTAAATCTATGAGATTTTTTCGTTTGTTGCGTATTTCTTGAGATGTTTCAATATCTCATATTAAAAAAAAACTTTTATACACTATGAGAGACCTTTTGTTTGCATAAATGAAAAACTGACTTAGCGTTAATATTATAAAATATTATAAAATAAATCTTATGAATCTTCATTTCCAGAATTAACTCTATGAAAAAAATGATATTCTTTTTACTGAGTTCTCAAAAAATAATTGGAATGAAAAAAATAGTGAATATCATAATCTCGAAAACGTTTTTCAGAAATTGATATTGTCAATATGAATTTGACAGAAACTTGAAACGCATAGCAAACTATGAAATCATTATTCTTGATTTTTCATATACACTGTTAAAAATGTTTGGAAGTCTACAATACATCTACAAGACTTCTACAATACAAGCGTGAGCTAAAATTGCAAACATGGTATTCGAATGAGGAGATT
>JAWWLR010000054.1:81126990-81142305 GCA_035041075.1 Acraspis erinacei | reverse complement strand
TTACAGTAATTCCGAATTTTGGAGAAAAAAATGAATCAGAAATTAAATAATTCCAGGTATTATATTATAATCAGAGGCGAAATTCTGTCGCGAATCCCAGATTCGGGAAATTTGTTGGTTTGGGAAAAATGGAAGAAGAAGTACATTTTATAAACTTTTTGTAAATTAAAGTAAATTCCACTTTTACGGAATGTTTAAGGAGTAATTTCCACTTAATACATTTTCATTTTGACCCTAAAAATCATCTTTCATTGTGCACGGAAAATTCTCGAAAAATGAAAAATAGTAGATTGGTCTAGTACACGTTAAAAGTACAGTAGGACTCGTCGGATCGGAAGTCGCATCGAAATCCTCCGCGGGAAGTAGTCCCCACTTGTAAATTTCTCAGCTTGCCTTGATAGGTAGGCGCACGCGCACAGTGAAATGTTACTAGGGGGGGGGGGGGGTATCTAAGATTTATTTTTCCGACCTGCCTGGTCGAAATTGGAGACCCAGTCCGCCCCGATCCGATAAGTCCTACTGCATGATGAATGGTAATACAGGAAAATAAAAATTACGTAAACTGGCAATTAGGACGAATAAAAACTGTAGCAAATTGCTCTTCGGTTAAAAGATTGCAGTGAAATAAATATTAGGGAAAATATAATTCGAAGGATATTCGTGTGCTTCATGTAAAAAAAAGAGTAGCAGCCGTCGGATCGGAACTCGTCTTATTGAAATCCTCTGAACGAATTAGTCCCCACTTGTAAACTTCTTTACTAGCGGTGATGGGCAGGCGTATTAGCAAAAGTTACGTTACTACCAGGAGGTGTAGCTAAGATTTTTTTCTGCGACCTTTGTGATCGAAAGTGCAAACCTGACACGTCCCGGTCCGACGAGTCCTACTGTATCAGAAAATTAAGTGTTGATTCCATTTTATTGAAACTTAACGAAATTATAGTGATATACAAGATACATTTCTTGCCCAAAGGATTATTATTTTTGTTTACTGGGAGTTACGCTACGTTGAATTTCAGCATCCAAATTTTTTGAATTATCTATATTTCTAAAACCGTATAACAAATTTTAATTAAGCTTCAAAGTAATATAGATAAAAGTATGATATTTAATATCACAGTACAGAATTTTATTTATGATTTCTTAAAACTAACCCAACCATTTTTTATTTTAATTTTTAGTCCATAACGCACCTTTATATTTTTTTTTAGTTAGAACAAAAAAGCAAATATTTTCGTTAAAAAATTATTTTTCATGTTTAGAGTTTCTAAAATTACTGTTTGAATTTAAAATAACCATAATTGAAAAAATATAAATGTTATTATAAATTGAAGCAATACTTTTTGAAACTTTGAACGTTAAAACTAATTTATTTGTATAAAAATATTTAATTAGTCAATTTTTAATCAATAAATAATATTTGTAAACAAATATTAATTGCTAAAATTCTGGGATAATATAGTTCAGATATTTTATAATTTGGCAATTTTCTTCCGGGGATTTTATTATTCTGAAATTTTATAATTCGACAATATTATAAACAGTTTGCTAATTTTATCATTCCGGAATCTTCCAATTCGTAAATTTTATTGGTCTGGAATTTTCCAGTTCGGCTATTTTATTTTTCGGGATTTGCCACTCATCCAATCTTCTGTGACAATTTTTGAAATATTTTAAATTTAAAAATACTTTCAAATTTTCTAATTAAAAAATTATGTAAATTAGTATTTTGGATAAATAAAGATTGTAGCAAATTGCTATTCGGTGAAAAGATTTAAGGAAAAATAAATATTCAGGAAAATAGACTCTCGGGCACATTCTTGCACCTCATTTGATGAGTACTGTAGGATTCGTCGGATCGGAAGTCATCGCATTAAAATCCTCGCAGGACAGTAGTCCCCACTCATAACATTTTTGGGCTGTCTGTGATAGGCAGGCGCACGCGAACCCGGTTACGTTTATGCCAAAAGTAGCAGTTCAAATTTGTTTCTGTGACCTGCGTGATCAAAAGTGTAAACCCGTTCCATTCCGATGCCACGAGTCCTACTGTATAATAAAAAGTACTTTGTAAAAATAAAAGCTTGAAAAATTCGTAATTAGGATAAATAAGAATTGTAACAAATTGCCATTCTTTCAAAATACTTTAGGTAAAATAAATATTAAGGTAAATAGAATTTGGGGAATAATCATGGGCTTCATTTAGAGATTGCAGTAGGACCCGTCCGAGCGGAGCTCGTCGCATCGAAATCTTTGGAGGGAAGTATTTCTCACTTGTAAGTTTCTTCGCTAGCACATTTGTTTTTTCGACCTGCGTCAGCAATTGTGTAGTCCCCTGTGAATCCCGGTCCGACGAGTCCTACCGTGTTAAATGGTAATTTGTAAAAAGAATTAGCGAATTTGCAATTAGGATAAATAAAAATGGTGACAAATTAGTATTCTCTCAAAATACTTTAGGTAAAATGAATATTAAGGTAAATAGAATTTTGAGAATAATCATGGGCCACATTTGGAGCGTACAGTAGGACCCGTCGGATCGGAACTCGTCGCATTGAATCCCTCGGGGGGAAGAAGTCCGATAGAAAGAGGAAAGCCGATCTGACGAGTCCTACCGTATACTATTATATGCCGGTCGAATCTTATAAGACGTGAATGTATTTATATCAATAAAGGATTTATGCTTGCAAAAGACCTCGACAGAAAGTGCAAAATTGTTCTGGATACTCGACAAAGAATTCCCGCAGGCAGAAAGATAGTGCCTTTCGAAATTATTGAAGATAAGAGTGGTCTCATGAGTAGACATGAAACAAGGATAAACCATTTTAAAGTCATATATCTTGCTCAAACAGAACAGCTTGTATACGAAAAAGTCATCGCGAAATACATCCGGTCACCTCCCAGGAGAACTTCCGGTTTTTAGAAAGTCGACTCTTGGAATATAAGAAAAGAGTACGTGTGGCCAGACTGCATACAAATTGTCAGAGCTTTTAGTTAAATGACCTGTGGTAAAATATCTTTTTGAAATAAGAAATTTTTCTACTTGGAAATTTCAAGTATTAACATTTTACTGAAATTTATTGTTATGAGACTGCATGAATGTGAATTCTACAAATTTGGCGGACTTTTGTAAATGTGAATTTCCATGTAAGGAATTTCAATTCTAAAAGTTATTTCTAAAAGAGAAAATTAAAATTTTAAATGATTTCTTAATAATGAAGGTCACGAATGTTCTTAACTTTTTGACCACTTGTTTAAGAAGTGAGTAAAGCATTCTATTATCCCCACCATCAATTTAGTAAATCAAAATTTCCAAATATGTAATTTTATTTAATGGTAAAATTTATGTTTCAACGTTTCTAAAAATTTTAGATAAAAGAGAAAATTCGAATTGTAAATAATATTTTAATATTTAAAATTAATTTTTAATTTAAAGTTCTGAGCATTTGAAAACATATTTGAAACAAATGTTTTGAAAACATTCAAAGTTAAGAAACGTTAGAAAAGATTTTAAAAAAATTTCGAAAAAGATTATTAAAAATTTATAAAAATTTAAAAAGAAAGTGGATCTTTATGATTCATAAATCAAATGTTGAAGCTTTTTTAGGATCTGGAAAGGTTTAAAAATAATAAAAAATCTTCTGAAGATTACTAAGAAAATTCTAATGATTTTTTTTTCAAAAATTAATTTTTTATAGAATATTTGAATCTGGAGGATCTTGGACAATTTTTTCAAAATTTGTAAATTTAAAAAAAAAAACTTGAGAAAAAATTCAAATTACTTCAAACGATATTCATAGAAGATTTAGAAGTTTTTAAAATATTCGCCAAGAATGTAAATTTTTATCAGATTAAAAAAAAGTTAGAAACAAAATGCAGATTTTTAAAGATTTCGAAAAAACATTTTTGTAAAGAATTTCAAAAGGTTTCAGGAGAACAAAAAAAAATAGTCTTCAAATTTCTATGGAAATTTCACATTATGTTTTATATTGAAAACTGAATTTTTAGAAAAGATTAAGAAAAGATTAAAAATATTACAAAATGCTTCCTAAAATTGTCAACAAAAATCTAAAAGAATTTCAAAACTTTTACAGAAAATTTGAAACATTTCATGAGAAATTCAAATGTTTTAAAAATATTCTAAAATATACTAAATCTTGAGAAGATTAAAAAGAAATTAATATAGAACAAAATCTAGATTTTTTAAGATGTCGAAAAAAAATATTTTTAAGAATTTAAAAGGTTTCCAGAGAATAAGAAAATTATCTTAAAAATCCATGGGGAAATTTAGAAAGATTTTTCATAAAAAAATTCATTTTCACAAAAAATTTTAAGATTTAAAAAATTTTCAAAAATTTACACAAGAGATTGCAGAATTAAAAAAAAATTCGAATGATTTAAAAAAGTATTAAGGATTTTGATAAAATTGGTGCCAAATTTAAAAATGATTTATATCTTGACAAGATATAAAAATTTTTAAAATAGTAAACATAAAATATTTAAGAATAATGAAAAGAAGGTTTTTAGGAATTTGGAAAAGTTTATTTTAAATAGGAACCTTTCTGTGAAAATTTAAAATGAATTGTTATTTCAAAATATGAATTTTAAGGCTAAGTGAATAAAGATTTTGAAACATTAAAAGATTTCCTAAAAATGTAGAAAAAGTCTAAATTTTTTCCAAACATTTTAGGAAAAATTCTAATCATTTTAAGAGATATTTAGAAGGTTTATCAGGTTTGAAATGATACTAAAATAATTAAAAATTCTAAAAGTTTTAAACAAAATATAATTTTGTGAAGATCTTGCAAAAATTTTCAAGCATTTTAAGAATTTTTAAAGATTTCGTAAAAATAAGAAAATTTGAATTTTGATTTTAAATTAAAATAATTTGTTATTGACAATTCATCACAATAGTTAAAAATTCAACTCTTTGGTTGAAAATGTAACTATTTCCTATTATCTTAATTAAAAATTTTTCTTAATAACTGATCTATTCTGATTGAAAATTAACTTTGCTGTTGAAATTTTGATTTGAAAAATTTGAAATCTAAAAAATCATTGTGAATTTTTTCATCGTTCTTACAAAAACTATATGTATATAATTTTAAAAACCTAGAGAAATAATCTCAAAAAAATAAATGGAAATTACCATTTTTTCTATAGATAATTATTTTTCAATTATTCTCAACAAGAAATATGGTGCGAATGGTATATTTATTATTTTTTATAACATTTTTTAATATTTAAAAAAAATTGGATTTAATTAGCGTAAAAAAATTGTGGATTTTAATGATTTAGTTATCTCGGAGGATAGATAATTATCGTAAATTCAGGGCAGGTAATTGACGTTCGTAAATAGCCTTCACGTTTGCTTAGCCTATCTTTGAAACCCATAGTCGTTTTCTCTATTATTATAAGGTACACACATCTGCAATATGAATAAATTGAAAATTAAGTTAATATTAAGTTAAACCCAAATAATTAAACTTTATAAATATAGCATTTATTTACAACAATTAATTAATATCATATGCCTTTGTTCTATACACAAATAGAATTATTTTTAATAATTTTTTTTTAAATTTGAAAATTAAATAATAAATAATTTAATAAATTAATAAATTAATAATTAATTAATAATTTAATGATTAAATAGCATTAATAAGACAAGATAAGATAACAATATAATTAATTAATTATATAATTAATATAAAATATCATTAAAAATTAATAATTAATTAATTACATAATTAAAAAAAATCCAAACAAATTAAAAAAAAGGAAAGCAAATGGAGATTTCTTAAGATTTAAAAATTAAATTTGGATGTTTTTTGAGGATTTCGAAACTTTTAAAGTTAAAATAAAAAAATATTCCTAAGATTCCTGAGAAAATTTCAAATTATATTTTTTCCAACAAATTAATTTTCAGAGAATATTTGAAAAAATTTTCAAACATTTCAAAATATTCTCAAAATTTACACAATACAATCTGGAGTTTTTTAATGCATTCTTTTATTTTGACTAATTTAAGGAAAATTAAAAAAAAATCCTAATTTTTTCTGCAGATATTTATAGAAGATTTAGAAGTTTAAACATGTTTCAAAATAATGTAAATTCCGGGAAGAGTTAAACAATTTAAAACAAAATGTAGATTTTTAAAGATTCCAAAAAAGAAGCTTTTCAAGAATTTTTGGAAGGATTCAAGAGAATACGAAAAATGAATTTTAAGATAAAATTCAAGAAGGTTTAAACAAATTTTAAAAAATCCTAAAAATCTCGAAAAGAAAATCTGAAAGATTTATCCACATTTAGAAATATCTCAAAAATGATCAGGAATGAATCTCAAGGAGATTAAGAAATTTAAAAAAAATCGGAAAATAATTTAAATCTTGAAAAAATGTCAAAAAATGTCCAAAAAAAGTAGACCTTTTAAGTTTTCGAAAAAAAGCTTTTCAAGAAATTGAAAAGTTTGCAAGAGAATAAGAAAATTCTTTTGAGATTTCTCAGAAAATTTTAAATGACTTCATTTTGAAAAATGAATTTTAAGGAAAAATTATTAAAAATTTCAAAACTTTTTAAAATATATCATGAAATTGTCCAAAAAATCATAGCGATATAAAAAATTCCGAAAAGAAAAACAAATAATTCTAAAGGATTAAAAAATGTAAAATAGAAGTAGATTTTTGTAGATTTCAAAATAACAATTTTACACTTTTTAGGGTCTTCAAACGATTTACATCAGATAATAAAGAAACTTTATTGAGATTGCTGGAATTTCATCAATTTTTACGAATTTAGGAAAAATCTTAAATTTTAGAAAAAGACTTCTAGGAATATGTTAAACGATTATTTATTTTGAAAAATGAGTTTTGAATAATTTCAAAAGATATGTAGCAATGTTGAAAAAATTTAGAAAATAATTTAACACTAAAAAAGATTTCAAATCACATGAAACAGAAGTAGATAATTATAATTTTTTAATTAAATTTTACAGTTCTTTTAATATTTTTAGAGGTTTTAAGAAGACACATTTTTTAGTTTTTTTCTTTGAAAATTCAAAAAGATTTTTGTTCGACAGACGAATTTTAAAGAAAATTTAGAAAGATTTTAAAAAATTTCAAAAATTTTCGCAAAAGAGTCACGAGAATTTTAAAGCCATTTTTTAAAGTTGCTTTTTAAGAATTTTGAATTGTTTCAAGAAAATAAGA
The DNA here is from genome assembly GCA_035041075.1 of Acraspis erinacei. NCBI lineage: Eukaryota > Metazoa > Arthropoda > Insecta > Hymenoptera > Cynipidae > Acraspis > Acraspis erinacei. Next base: position 81,135,106 of record JAWWLR010000054.1, on the reverse strand, counting down.
ACATTCTTTTAAGAATCCTGAGAAAGTTTGAAAATTATCTTTTATATTGAAAAATGAATTGTAAGAAAAAATGACGAAATATTTGAAAACATTTAATAAGTTTTCCTAAAAATATCAACAAAAAATCTTAAAGATTTTTTAAACATCTCAGGAAAAATTAGTTTTTTTTGAAGATTTATAATAAAACTACCTTTTTCAGGATTTTCAAATTTTTGAAAAATTAACTTGTAGATAATACTTATAAAAATATTGAAATATTTCATAAGGTTTTCAAGAATACCTAAGAATAATCTGGGAATTTTTAAGGCAATTAAAAAAAAATAATATAATGAAAAATCTTAGAAAGAATTCAAATTATTTGATAAGATATTTGAAAGTTTCGAAAGTTTCAAAAAGACTCGAAAATAATTTAAATCGAAAATCATTTTAAAATACATATATTTTGCAAGATTTTGAAAAAATGTTTTTTTAAAGAATTCTCGAAAGATTTCAAGAGGAAAAGGAAATACACTTTAAAATTCCTAACAAAAATTTAAAACGATTTGTTATTTCGAAAATTGAGTTCGAATAATTTCAGAAGATATCTAGAAATGTTAAAAAAGTTTCAAAAATACTTTAAAGATCAAAAATATTTCGAAAAATGTAAAATAAAATTCGATTTTTGAAGATTTCGAATGAAAAATGTAAAGCTTTTTTGAAAGGTTTTAAGAAAAAAATTCTTAAGATTCCTCGAAAAATTTAAAAATATTTATTGTTTAAGAAAATGGTTACAGCATCACGCAATTCACTTTTGCGAAATATCTTGTGGATTTAAAAGAATTTGACGTCCTAATAATTTCTCAATAAGTAAATCAATTTATGAATTCAATAATCCTGTTAAATTATTTTTGACATGGATCAAATAAAAAGGCAGTGAAAAAGGATAAAATATTTTTGTCTTTCGAATTATGAAATATCCGAAATATGAAATTCCCGAATCTGAACAATTAAAAAAGTTTATTTATAAAATTTAATAAATTATTAAAATTAAAATACTGTTCATAAATAAAATTTGTTGCATTTTTTAAATGCGGGAATTTTCTGGTTCAGCTGTTTTTATAATCTAACAATTTCTGTCACGAATTTTATAATTGGGATGGCTGAAAAATCCCGAGACAAAAAATGCCTTACACTGCAAAATTCCCGGAATTTGAAAATTCTCGGAAAATAAAATTGCCGAATAATTGAATTCCCAAATAATTAAATTCCTAAATTGAAAAATTCTCGAAACATAAACTGCCCGGACAGTTGATAATATTACAAAATTTAATATTTCCAAGTAATCAAACTTCTAATATTTTATTAAATTCTTTATTATTTATTAATTAATTATTCAATTCTTCTGATATAAATTTTCCGACAGAAAATTTTTCAAATATAACATATCCGAATTGGGGAAATTTACACTGCCCGGAATTTTATTTTTCGGGATTTTTGAGTCGTCCCTTATAATTCAGGAACTTTATTATACGGAAATTTCATTATTCTGGAATTTTCCAATTCCGCAATATTATAAACTGTATCGGAAATTGTATTATTCGAGATTTTGAATTTGGACAAATTCGGAGAAATTAATTTCCTGCCACTGAAAAATTCAAGAATTTGAAAATTTGCGAACATTTCCCAATTAGATATTTCCCAAATAATAAAATTGTCGAATAATGAAATTTCCGAATAATTAAGTTTTCAAACTCTAGAATTTCCGAATGATAAAATTCTCGAACAATAAAATTTTTCAATAATAAAATCATTAACTATTAAAATTTTCGCAAAAGAAATTTGCTGATCTGAAAAATTCCCAAATAATACAATTCCCAAATAAGAAAATTTCCGCATAAGAAAATTCTCTTATTATAAAACTTCCGAACTAGAAAATTCCCGAATAATAAAAATTCGGACGATTTTATGATATTACCAAATTAAATAATTTGCCAATAATAAAATTCTCGACAGTTTATATTATTACCGAATTTAAAAATTCTCGAATAATTGAATTCTAATTAAATTCCTGATAGAAAACAGTCGGAATATAGAATATCCAAAATAGAAAATTTTATCATATGACCAATAAAATTTTAATTCTAATAATTTAACTAATTTTATAAATAAATAAAAAAATTAGTTTTTTAAATTCTGAAATTTTATAATTCGACAATTTACTGTCAGGAATGTTCAATTTCTGTAATAGAAAATGACATAAATTTCATTATTCGGGAATTTTCCAAATTGGAAAAATTATATATTGTGCAGGAATTTTTTTATTCTGGAATTTTCCATTTCGAGAATTTTATTACTCGGGAATCTTATTATTCCGAGATTTAATTTTTCGGAAATTTTATTTTTAGAGAATTTTCAAATTCGGGAATTTTGCATTGTCGGGAGTTTTATTTTTCGGGACTTTGCAGTCCTAATTAAAAACAACAATAATTCTATCAAAAATTTCTAAATATAAGTTTTTTTTTAACTTATCATAGGGCATTAAATATAAAAAAAATCTTTAAAATATTTCATTATTTTATTTGTAATGTTTAAAAACTGATTTAACAATTTTTTATTGTATGCATTTAATAATTTTCTAATATCGAGAATTTTGCGGAATCGATATTTTATAATTCGAAAATTTTCATTGAAAAATTTATTTGAGAATTTTCCTATTTGAAATTTTGGTGTTTCCGCAATTTTATCATTTCGGCAATTTTACACTGTAGAAATAATCATTTTGTGCGATTTGTCAGTAGTCCCAGAAATATTTCAATTTTTTTTTTAAATCTTCGCCGGTTCAATAAAATACTTTAGATTTCCTTAAATATTTTGAAAAACCTCAAAATCCTTTGAAATGTTGAGAATAAGATATTAATTATTCTTATTCATTTTACAAATTTCGCTAAAAATCCCATAAAGTACCATAAAATTGCTTAAATCTGGAGGGTTTCTTTAAAACTGCCTGAAATCGATAGAAATCCTAAAAAATTTGACATTTCTTGAAATTTTTCAAATATCTTAAAAATAATTTGGAATAATTTAAATCAAATTTGTTAAACAAAATTTTTTCTATTTTCAATAGTTCTCCTGAAATTGTTTAAAATACCTGAAAATCGATTGGAAACTTAAAAAATTGTAATAATTATAAATCGTGTGAAATCTCCTGAGTGAAAACTAAACTAAATTTTTTTTTTAGTTTTCTAAATAAGACCTTTTTTATTCCTAGAAATCTCTAAATCCTTTCAAATTCAATCAATTCGCTTAAATCTTACAAAATTCCTTAAAATACTTTAAACTTCTTTTAAATTTAATTTGATTTATTTTCCGAAGGCCTTTAAAAATTCCTTAAAATCGAAATTTAAACATTTAAAAAAATAATAATATTTGAAAATATATTGGAAGAGGATAAAATACTGTTAACATTATTGGAAAGAATAATATAATATATAGTTATTAGCAATGGACAGGATTAGTTTTATTTCACAATAAAAGAAGACAAACGGGATCGTTTTATTGTTGCAGTAAAAAAAGGGAATTTTATTGCCGCATCAAAGCTTAAAATCTTAGAAAAGGCGTTTCCTGCTTAAATCATTGGTATCCTTCTTTAAGGATAAAGTACTGCGAATGAAAAAAAGATGCTGTATTTTATAGTGTGCAAAAAGTAGCCAATTCTTCTACAGCGTGGAAAAGTAACTTTTTCGTACCATTGCGCATGCGCGCATCCATTTAGATTCACTCTTCCTCACGAGTAAGTCAAGACGCAAAAATGTAATTATTCCGGAAGAAAATTTTCAAAAAAGTTAGTAAAATTGATTAATTATTATTAATTATTAAATGGTTAAATGGTTATCCTTTAAAATAGAATTGTTCTAAGAAAATGTGGTAGTGGGGCCACACGGCAGAAGTGGTACTTTGATGGATTAACTTTGAAAATTTTCATAAGGAATCGTCATGAGTTTTGAGGAGATTACATTGGTTAGTGTGGCAGTAGTGGGGATATTGAAGAGGAGTCCTTAGAGAAATTGCGAATCGCTGCACAAAAGGGAATCAATTTTTTTCTATTCACTTCCACCCATAAAGAAGTTTCACTTCCAAAAATTTCAAATTTAGCATAATAGGATTTTATTTGAAATGTTATAATTTATAAAACTTCAATCTGAAATTATTCTATTTTGAACTTCTGTAACTTATGCTTTTTTAACGATACTAAGACCTTTGTTTTTAAATCTAAATAAAAATAAAAATTCAATCCTAATATTTTTAGAACGTCTCTTTAAAACTTTTAAATGAAGTCTTACATAACTTTGAAATTTTGTTTTTCATGCTAAAATAAAATCTGAATCTGCTTTTAAAACTTATTTAGTTAAAAAGTTTAAATTACATTATACGTGGGATAAAACAAAGGTATATAAAACTTTTTTCCGTTTTTAATGGAAGCTTTTCAACATTATTATTTAATTTTTTTAAATTTATATTCCAAATGGAAGGGTCTAAAAAAATTGAAAAGTCATAAGTAGGGAAATAATTCTTCTCGGAATGGGGTTCCTCCACCACTGCCATGTTCTCAAGCGCGCACGAATTTCGGAAGCCCTTTCTCAATAGTGCCGCGCTGGGAATAATTTCTCGCTCAGGAGTAAAAGTGTAAATTCCTATAAGGGATCACCCATAAACTACGTTACCACTATAGGGTAATGATGAATAATGGATATTAAATCATTTTTTTTGTACAAAATTAATTTTTTATCTAAAAATTTATGTTTTTAGTTAAAAATTCTACTTTTTGGTTGGGAATTCTTGAATTTTATTAAAAATTCGTCTTTTTTGCCGTAAATTAATTTATTTGTTTAAAAAGTCATCTTTTTAGTTGATACTTCAACTTTTTGTTTTAGAATTCTTGGATTTCGTTAACAAATTTTTTTTCGGTACAAAATTTAACTTTTTGCTTAAAAATTCATTTTTTATTTTAAAATTTAAGTTTTTCGTTGTAAACTCTTGAATTATATTGAACATTCGTTTTTTTGTTAATAAATTAATCCTTTTGTTGAAAAATTCATCTTTTTTAGTTAAACATTCAACTGTGTGGTAGAGAATTTTTGAATTTATTGAAAATTTGCCCTTTTCCGTGATAAATTATTCTTTTCGTTTAAAAATTTATCTTTTATAGTTGAAGATTAAACTTTCTCGTTCAGAATTCTTGAATTTTGTTTTTAAAAAACCGTTTTTTTTGCGCAGAAAATTACAATTTTGTTTAAAAATTAATCTTTTGTTGTTAAAATTTCAACTGTTTGATTGAGAATTCTTGAATTTTGTTAAATTCTGTTAAAAATTAAAAAAATCGGTTTTAAAGCTGAAGTAATTTTTTCAAAACTAAAAAAGAAATTTATTTCTTCTTAAAAATGTAATTTTTTGATCGAGAACCTTTTTTCACAATTCTTGGACTTTTATAACAAATTTGTTTGTTTTTTTTCGGTAAAAAATTTAACTTTTTGCTTCAAAATTCATTTTTTATTTGAAAATTTAAGTTTTTCGTTGTAAACTCTTGAATTATATTGAAAATTCGTCTTCTTCTTAATAAATTAATTTTTTTTTAATTCAACTATTTGGTTGAGAATTTTTGCATTTATTGAAAATTCGTCCTTTTAGATAATAAATTATTATTTTCGTTTAAAAATTAATCTTTTTTAGTTGAAGATTAAACTTTTTCATTCAGAATTCTTGAATTTTGTTTTTAAAAAACCGTTTTTTTGCGCAGAAAATTAAAATTTTGTTTAAAAATTAATCTTTTGTAGTTACCAATTCGACTGTTTGGTTGAGGATTCTTGAATTTGGTTAAAAATGCGTTTTTTCAGTTAAAAATGGAGCAAACAGGTTTTAGAGTTGAACTACTTTCTTTAAAACTAAACAAATTCTTTCTTTTTCAAAAAATTTTACTTTTCGGTTGAGAATTCTTGATTTCTTTTTCAAAATTCGTTTTATTTTTGCAAATAAACTAATATTTTTATTTAAAAATACACCTTTTTAATTGAAAATTCCACTTTTTGATTCAAAATTCTTGAATTTTCTTAGAAATTCGTCTTTTTCGGTACAAAATTAATATTTTTTTATAAATTCATCTTTTTTAATTGAAAATTAAACTGTGGTTGAAAATTTTTGCATTTATTGAAAATTCGTCCTTTTGCGTAATAAATTAATCTTTTTGTTTAAAAATTCATCTTTTTTAGTTGAAAATTAAACTTTCTTGTTCAGAATTCTTGAATTTTGTTTTTAAAAAAACCGTTTTTTTTGCAGAAAATTAAAATTTTGTTTAAAAATTAATCTTTTGTAGTTAAAATTTCAACTGTTTGATTGAGAATTCTTGAATTTTCTTTAAAATTCAATTCCTTTCCGTGAAAAATTAAAAAAAATAGGTTTTAAAGTTGAATTACTTTTTTCAAAACTAAAAAAGAAATTTATTTCTGCTTAAAAATGTAACTTTTTGGTTGAGAACTCTTGAATTTTATTGAAAATTCGTCTTTCCAGATAATAAATTAATCTTTTTTTTTTAATTGAACTATTTGGTTGAGAATTCTTGAATCATGTTCAAAATTTGTTTTATTTTTGTAATAAATTAATCTTTTTGTTTAAAAACTTATCTTTTTTAATTTAAAATTCCATTTTTTGATTCAGAATTTTTCTTGAAAATCCATTTTTTTCGGTAAAAAATTAATATTTTTGTTTAAAAATTCATCTTTTTTAGTTGAAAATTAAACTTCCTCGTTCAGAATTCTTGGAATTTGTTTTAAAAAATTAGTGTTTTCCGTTAAAAATTTAAAAAATAGGTTTTACAGTTGAACTAGTTTCTTTGAAACTAAAAAAAATCTTTCGTTTTAAAAAAATTAATTTTTCGTTTTTATTATTAATTAAACAAATTTGAGTCTTAAAAATTCAACTTCTTGGTTGAGACTTCTTGAATTTTATTGAAAAATATTATTTTTTGGTAATAAATTCATCTTTTTGTTTCGAAATTCATCTTTTTTAGTTGAAAATTCAAATTTTTGGTTAAGGTTTCTTGAGTTTTGTTAAAAATTCGTTATTTTCGGTAAAAACTTAAACAACTAGGTTTTAAAGTTGAACTACTTTTTTTAAACTGAAAAAATTTTATTTCTTTCTTAAAAATTTAACTTTCCGATTGAGAGTTCTTGAATTTTATTGAAAATTCTTCTTTTTTGTATTAAATTAATCTTTTGGCTTAAAAATGTATCTTTTTTAGTTTAAACCTTAACTTCCTCGTTCAAAGTTCTTAAATTTTGTTAAAAAAATTGTTTTATTTTCGGTAGAAAATTAAACTTTTGGTTGAAAAGTCTTGAATATAGTTAAAAATTCGTTTTTTTTTATTTAAAAAATTATCTTTTTGTTTAAAAATTTAACATCTATGTTTTAAAGTTCAACTACTTTCTGAAAAATGCATTCTTTGGTTGACGATTGAAAATTTTAGTAGAAAATTCATCTTTTTGTTTGGAAATTAAACTATTTTGTTGAAAATTTCTTTTTTTGTTCTTGAAAAATTACTTGGGTAGTTGAAAATTTACCTGCTCCATTGTTGGTCGGAAATAATTCCTTTTTGAGTAAAAATTCAACCTTTTGTTAAAATTGAACTATTTTCTTAAAAAATCATTTTATTTCTTTGTTAAAAAGTAATCTAGGTTAGTTGACAATTCAACTTTTGGGTTGAGAGTTCTTGTATTTTGTTGGAAATTCGTCTTTTTTAGTATAAAATTAACTATTTTAATCCAAATTTCATATTTCTCATTTGACAATTTAATTTTATTGTATAGAAAATTCATAATTTTGTACGGAAAGTTCAATAATTTAGTAAAAAAAATCAACTATTTGTTAGAAAATTCCTTTTTATAATTTTAAATTATATTTTTTTAAATAAAAATTTTAACTATTCCATTTTTGTTAAAAACTTAAATTTTCTTAGTTTCAAAATTTATTAATACCCGGATTAACTGTCGCATAAAATTCTATTAGGCACATTTAAACACTTTCGAAAAATAACTTTTATTTCAAATGGTGATTTATCACCAATGTTCACAGCTTGAATCACTATAAA
>JAWWLR010000054.1:81106609-81126890 GCA_035041075.1 Acraspis erinacei | reverse complement strand
ATTCTATATAATCCCTAGGCATTATATATGATGCTCGGCAGGACATAGGTAAAGTATATAACTTTTCTTTGAATATAATGATGCATTTAAAGAAGGGCCTGATAAATTGTCTAACACTTATAGAAATCAACAAAGGTTTGCTCGCTATTTATAAAAAAAATTGGAATCACATATTGACTGACACTGAACTTTGTTTTTTACCCATAAATACATATTGGTTCGAAACTTTGCTTTTCAGGAACATTAAAAAAAAGCCTTGTCCCGTAGAAAATCGTAAATAAATGTGTAATTTACAATTTTGATCTGATGTTGGAATTTTTAAAAATATAAGCTGATTAAATTTTTAAGAGATTTGTGAGAGTCAATTTATTAAAAATTATTTTTACCATGTTATTTAATAAAAAAAATGTTAATTCCAGAAGTACCATTTTTTACAACGCCTTACAATGCAAATTAATGTTATTTTCCAGTTATTTTCAATAAAAATGGTACATAATTTTAATTTTTATTGATAATTAGATGTTAAATCGGGCCAATAATTAATTATTATTATTATTATAATTATTTTCCAATTTTCAATTAGTGTGAGTTAATAATAGACGCATTTTAACAAACATAATTGTTTAAACAAATTATTATTGTTTATAAATATCTTTTTTATTTATGCTATCTCTTTACGTTTTTGTTGTTAAATTTTTTATTTTTTTGTTCACTTTTCACATTGGCATTAATTATTACCTTATCGCAACTATCTAGCATTATAATAGGAAAATATTGTTATAAACAATAATAATTTGTTTAAACCATTAGGTTTGTTATTTCGCATTCATTATTACGTCACACTAATTGCAAAAAGTGGACGATGTGTTGAAGATTTCAGAAAAAAACACAACTTTCTAGCATTAATCAAAGACTATTAATATTATTAAAAATTATGTATTATACATATTTTTTTAAGAAACCAACAAGAAAATCACAATTAGCGCCAAAAACTCACAAACCCAATTTTTGCTTATGGGATTTTTTGGGACGCTGAAAAAGAGACTTCTAGGGCTGGTATTTAAAAAATCAATTTGGATTTGCTTATTGTAAACCATCTTTTATAAACATTTTAATGAAAATCAAAGGCGGATTTTTTTCATAAACAGAATATAGGAATTAAAAATTTTAAATTTATTAATATTCTTCATATCTTAAAAATCACCAAAATAATGAAATTTAAATAAGCAGATTTTTCTCAAATATAAAATATTTTTTACACACTTTACCGGGTCTCTTCTGGGCATTATATATAGTGCCTAGGCAATACGTACAATGGGGGGTATTACAAATTTTACCTAGTCTATATCGAGCATTATATATAATGCCTACAGATTATATATAATGCCTAGAGATTATATATAATGCCTAGAGATTATATATAATGCCTAGAGATTATATATAATGCCTAGAGATTATATGTAATGCCTAGGGATTATATTTAATGCCTAGGGATTATATATACAGCCTAGGGATTATATATAATGCCTAGGGATTATATTTATTGCCCGATTATATAATTTGCCTGTAAAATATACACCAGAGGCCCAGAAGACGTCGGCTAAAAATTTTTAGTGGCCGAATGGTGGCCTGCAATTTTTTTATTGTTACAGAATACGCCTGCAATTATTTAAAAAAATTTACTTTATTTTTTATAAAGAAATAAATGAGTGAAAATGGAATTTCGAGGACTGGCAGTGATTCATCCATTGATTTGCAATAAATATTATTATTATTAAAAATATTATATTGTGATGACGTAAATCAAGTATTTTTACTGTATCGGCCGAAAATTGTACGCAAGTGTCAGTTAAAAGCATTAACTGTCTTAAAAGCATTTGTTTAAAAATATTTTTATGATCCTAGAAATTTTTTAATAAAGAAAATGCGTTTATTATATGTATTATGTGTATTATGTGTATGTGTATTATTTATCATGTGTATTATAATAACAATTAATAATTGTTTAAACAAATTTAATGATCGAAACTGTTCAGTTAACTGTCAACTGTTAATTTATCAACCTTTTTCAGGAACTTAAATAACAATTCCCAATTGTAATTGTCAATAATAATTTTAGAGAATAATATTTGTCCTCTCATACATTTATGAACAAAAAATTCTGTTTTTTTTATGAAAACTTAAAATTAACGTAACTGTTAATTACCAACGCTAACTTACCAACCTAAGTCGGTACTTATATTTCATTATGCTAAACAAGACGGAGTTTTTATCTCTGAAAATAGAGAGACGTAGCATTTGTTAATTAATTTTGTTTAAACAATCATCAATTGTTATTGTATAAATAAATATAATATTTTTTTATTATTTCGTATAATTTTTGGCCTTGCAGTACAAAAAGAAACTGGATTTATTTAATGATAAATATCTGATGTGGATAATTATTTATTTTCTTCATAAAATAGCAAATTATTTATTATCTTTCACCAATCCAATTAAAGACGGTTTTTGTCTATAAATACTTTAAGCTAAGTGCAAATTAATTGACGAGTCGCTTTAAATTTCCGTCAATTGGTAATTATCGAAAAATAATTTTTTTTCATATTTTTTGATAAGTAAAAAAAATAAATTATTTTCAAAATCAGCCATTAGTTTGGTAATTCTCTGCAACCGATAACCGCAAAGAACCACAAAGAACGAAATATAAATTGTCTTCAATTTGTTTAGAAAAAATAGCAATATTTTATATTTTCATTTCAACTTATTCGTAATTATCATTCTTAAGTTTACAATGGTGACTTTAAAATTTATTATCAGTTCGGTAATTCTTTAGGCACAGTTTGACTTGATATAAGGTAAACGTCCCAGTAATCGCAATGAAAATTTTCTTTCTTTTTGTTTAAATTTAATGAACTTTTTTCTTTATTAATATTTTATCGGTTCAAGTTTTTCTCTTTGTTTGAAAACATAACTATTTTGTATAAAATTGGTTTTTCATTTCAAATATTTTTTTATTGAAATATCAACTATTAAATTTTACGTTGCTTATTACAAAAATTTGTCTTTGGTTTATAATAAACTATTTGGTTGAAAATTAGTATTTTTCATACAAAATTGAAGAAATAAAAATTTATCTTTTCAGGTTTTGGCTAAAAATTCCTACATTTTAGTTTAAACATCAACCATTGATGCTCAAGAAATTATTTTTTTGGTCGCAAAATCATTTTATGGTTAAAAATATAACTAATGTTTTAAAAATTCGCTTTTCTTTTCTCGAAAATTCAACTTTTTAGTGGAAAATCCAACTAAGTGTTTGAAGATTGATCTTTATTTTAGAAAATTGTTCTTCTTGTTTGAAAAATCATTTATATTGGTTGAAAATTCAAATACTTTTAAAAAATTGAATTGCTTTGATAGAAATATATTTCTTTTTGGTTAAAAATTAATTTTTAAATTGTAAATTCGACTTTTTGGTGGAAAAGTTCATCTTGTTGTTTGAAAATTCAGTCTTTTATTAGAAAATTCATTAATTTTGGTTAAAAATCTTCTTCTTTGGTTCAAAATTATTATTTTTTCACTAAAAATTAAACTATTACGTTTTTGGTTAAAAAATTTCTTTTTATATGTAAAATTTATTCCTTTTAATAAAAATTCAAGTATGTTATAAATTTTTTTTTATAATTAATTTGTCAACTTAAAAATTTAGTATTGTAATTAAAATTCATATTTTTGTTTAAATTAAACTGTATTTTATATAAATATGAATAAAAGAGTGAAAGAAGCAAAGCAAAATTTATTATTCCAAAAAATTAGGGATAAATATTATTTGGCCTCCGAGAAATTCGACAAATGGAGAAAACAATTTCGATTAAGGGCTATCTAACAGTCACTTTTCTGGGTACTCTAGTCTCATAACATGGTGGTTTCTATTCAAATATCTTACATCACTCGTGGGGTTGCATCCTTGTAAAGACATGCCTAATCCTATCTGTGATGTAATATACTATTATTATTATTATTATTATTATTAAATGTTACTTTCCAAATATTTTTAAAGAGAATATACAAATTATATCCAAGTTTCCCGATTATTGGTTGTAACTTCGGAAAAAATTTGGTAATTTCACAAGAACAAATTTTCTCCACATAGCTCGCGCCTTTGTTGTACACTACTTTTAAATAGAGGCTCTGATTAAATTGTACATCCTCGCTGAATAGTCAATCCCAAAAGTCACGACCCTTTTAAACTTGTCAATTGGATTCCTGACAATGGAATGTTTGGACGGTGATCATCATCATTATCAACACCAGCACCATTTCGAATAATGGCTATCTGACGCTCAATTTTCTAAAGGCTCTAGACTCTCATATAATTGTGGTTTCGAATAAAATATCTTACATCACTCATATGGTTACACCCGTATAAATACGTGCCTAACCCCACTTGTGATGTAATATACTTTTATTATTATTAAATGTTACTTTCAACAGAATATTCAAATTATATCCAAGTTTCCCGATTATTGGGAATAACTTCGGAACAAGTTCGGTAATTTCTCAAGAAGAAACTTTTTCAACATATCTCGCGCCTTTGTTGCCTACGACTTTTAAATAGAGACTTTGATTAAATTGCACCTCCTCGGCGAATACAGTCAGTTCCAAAAGTCACGACCCTTTTAAACTTGTGAAATGGATTCTTGACAATGGAGTGACCTCTTATCACACTTGTTGAACTGAAAATCAAACAAAGTTCTTTCCTGTCATCGATAATTGTTCTGGCTCGCCTGAGTTGTTCCGCAATCGAAAAGGGATGAGGATTCGAACAAAGAAGTGTAGTGGCATAAAGAAAGAATGTGGAGGCGAGGCGAGGCGAGGTAGCGAAGCTTCGGGGGAGTTTAACGAACTCAGACAAAGAATTGTGGATGGTGGATGGTGGAGAGATGAGGGGATGACGAATTGGACATTCGAGCTAGGGGTGGGCAAGGCAGGCAAGGCAGGCAAGGCAGGCTGCCATGGAACGGCGGCAGCAACCCCATGTACATATTACGAGAGAACCTCCCCCATAACACTATCCCTTGGGGCTGTATCGATCCACCCCTGCTGGCTTCCAACCCCTCCCATCCTTCCACCCATCACTGACTTCACCACACCGAGTCCTGCGAACAAAGGAAATGTACACTGTTAACAAAGAGGCTGGCCTTCCAGTTCTTTGTCGTTCTTCTTCTTCCAGTCACGTACTATCTTGCGCCTTTTAGATTTCCGACAACTCGGATTAACGATGATAGAAGAACGTTATTGCGGAAAGTAATATGTTTGGGGAATCAATTCTATCAGTTATTGATGTTCAGGCTTATAATTATTGGCATTCATTTAGGGGAGTGTAGGTGTTGATGATAACAATGTGATGATCGTGATGAATGAAGGATTCGAAAAACACTTGCTGAATGGGAGGTTCGTAAAGAGATTTCAAAGATTTGAAAGAGAAATTTACTACAGAAGAAGCGACCTATTGTACAGGAAGTAGGTGCGGGCAAAAAAAACTGATCCAAGGGATATAGGATCTTTAAGTGATTTAGGATATTCAAGGATTTTTACGGAATTCAGACAATTTCAGGAATTCCAAGCATTCAAGGAATTATGAGAAATCGGGAAATTCAGAGTTTTTCAGTAATTCAGGACATTTAGAGTACTGAGAGAATTCAAGGAACTCAGAAGATTTAAGGGACTTTAGAGAATTTAGGAAATTCGAAAAAAAGTAATTTATAGGAATTCAAAGAGTTTAGAGAATTTAAAGAACTTAGAGATCTATAGGAAATTGGAATAACGAAGACTTCAGGGTATTCAAGAAATTCCGAGATTTTCAGAAATTCGGAGAAAATCAGGGAATTCCGAATGTTCAAGGAATTCAGGGTATTCCGGGATTTCACGGAAGTTTAGGGATATTTAAAGAATTTAAGAGATTCTAGGAATTGACAGATTTCCATAAATTAAGAGAAAATCAAAGAATCAAAGTATTCAAGGAATTCAGAGCATTCCAGGAATTCCGAGAATTCAAGAAATTCGGCGAATTAAAGGAATTCCGAGAATTTAAAGAATTCAAAGAATTCAAAGAATTCAAAGAATTATAGGAATTCAGTGAATTCGTGAAATTCAGTGAATTTTTGGAATTCAGTGAATTCGTGGAATTCAGTTAATTAAAAAGTCAGAGAATTCCGAGAATTTAAGAGAATTAAAAAATGCAAGAAATTAAGAGGATTAATGGAATTCAGTGCATTCGGAGAAATCGAGGAATTCAGTGAATTCAGAGAAATCGAGGAATTCAGTGAATTCAGTTAATTAATTGAATTCAAGGAATTAAGTTATTTCATGGAATTCTGTCAATTAAAGGAAATAATTGAATTCCAAGGAATTCAGTGAATTCATGTAATTAAGAGAATTCTAGGAATTCGACAACTTCAAAAATTTCATAGGATTCAAGAAGTTCACAGGATTCATGGAACTCAGAGAATTCCAGGAATTACGTGAATGAAAGCAATGCAGTGAATTCATGGAACTCAGTGAATTTAGGGAATTCTGTGAATTCAAGTAATTCAGAGAATTGGAAGAAATCGGCGAATTCAAGAATTTCAGAAAATTAAAAAAAAAGATTGAAAGGATTTATGGAATTCAGTGAATTTGATCCATTCAGAAAATTCAAGTATTTCAGAGAATTCATACGAAAATTAAAGAGAATTTTTAAGCGTTTTGGGAATTCAAGATATTGAAGAAATTGCAAGAAATTATGCAGATTTTCCGGAATTTTGGGAATTCATGGAATCCTGAATATTCATGGATTACAGAGAATTAAAAGAATTTCAGGAATATAAAATATTCCAGGAATTACCAAATTTCGACAGATCAGTTGAATTTTCTAACAAAATAGTTACACTTTGAATCTATAAAGATGAATTTTCAACCAAATGGATTAAGGTAAGAAGACAAATTTTTTAAAAGAAAGTTGAATCTTAAACCAAGAAAGATGAATTTTCCAACAACAACTTTTCTACAAAACATAATGAATTTTCATTTAAAAAAATAATTCTTGAAACAGTCACATTTTTAACAAGCAAAAAAACGAGTTAAGTTTTAGAAAAACAACTAAAAAGGATCATTTTTCAACTGAAAATGGAATAGTTGGATTTGCACTTCAAAAATTTATTTTTAAAAATAAAACAGAACATAAAAATACTCAAATTTTCTAATAAATTGTTGAATAATCTAAAAAAAGGATCCATTTTTAACTAAAAATGCAGAATTTAAATCTCAATTTTCAAAAATTAATTTTCAACTCAACGAAGAAGAAAAAACGAATGATTAACAAAATAGTTTAATCTTCAATCAATAAAGTGAATTTTTAAAAAATTATTTTAATTTTCAAACTGATGAAGGTAAATTCTCAATAAAAAACTTAATAGCTGAATTTTCAATTAAAATCATTCATTTTTAATCAAAAATAGATTAATCGAATTGTCAGTTAAAAAATTAATGCAGTAGCACTGGAACGAAAATTTTTTTGGGGGGTGGGGTGAACTCAATGTCTATCGTATATAGTAGATATAGGTACAATCAGAAATCATAAAAAATTAATTTTTTTTAAACCCCCCACATGAGACGAAAAAGAAATTAAAAGAAAAGTTGTGATGAGAATTGCCCACCAATCGGGCATATTTTTTTACTGTTATTGATGTTTTTGTCGATTAAAGCAAAAACTACGGTTCCACCAAAAATTAATTTATACAAAATTTGTAGATCTTTTTCAAATGCAAAATTTTTTCCACTCAGCTTTTATCGTATTTTGCATAGTTTGACAGAAAAATATAATTTTTGGATTTTCTATTATTTTTTATGCCGTCAAAATTTGAATTTTCGATTTTTCAAGAGAACTCAACAAGTTTTTTTTATAATCTTGTAGGGACACTAAAAGAGTGTACCAAAGGGAAATCTAATAGATTAATTTTTTCACAATTAATTTTCAGTTTAAAAATTAATTTTCAATATAACACTTTTTAACAAAATATTTCAATTTTAAACCAAGTAGTCGAATTTTATATAATTTTCTTGAAAACGAGGGGAAAAGGTGGAATTCCTTAAAAAGGGGGAAACCAAAGGAATATGTGAAAAAATGCAAAATCTGTATTTAGATATAGTTAGATTAGCAGTTAAATAAATTTATCTTTTACAAAATAAATGTATTCTTAACTAAATAGTTAAATTTATAACCAAAAAAAATCTTCTACAAACAAAATAAATGTGCAGCAAAATACTTTTACTTTCATTTAATTGGTTGTATTTTCAAGAAAAACTGCAAATTCTTATTGAAAAGTTAATAGTTCGATTTTAAAGTAAGAAAGATCAATTATAAAAAAAACGAATTTTCAATCGCAAATGATTTTTTGTCCGAGAGAGAAAGAACGTAATAAGCAAATAGTTAATTAACAAAAAATCAACTTCTCTACAAAACAGTTAAATTTTCTACACAAAAATATGAATTTTCAACCAAAAAGTTAAATTTAAATGAAATAGTGTCACTTTTAACCAAAAAGATTAATCTTGAATTTTTAAAAATTAACGCATAACAGCCTACGTTTACTTTTAATCAGGTGTTCAAAACAATTCTATTACCAGTATCAAAAATTTATTACTTCAATTTTTAGTTAAAAAATTATTTTGAAAAAAGTACGGGTTTTACACAAAACAATTAAATTTTTTGCCAAATATAAGAATTCTCAATCAGAAATGTAATAGTAGATTTTTAAATTATAAATAATTATCTTTTAACAAAACATAGTCTGTTTTTTATTACTCTCTTTTAATCCACTTCGCGGTTAAGTGAAAAAATGAGAAAAGCTGAACTTTCTTCAAAAGATTGAAGCGGGATGATTTTTTTTAAAGGACTAAAAGGGGAATAGGGGAAAGAGTGTTAACTAATACTTTTCAGTGTTTTAAGCATTTAAATAAAATTTTATTCACATTTATATTTTTGTGCGTGATGACACATTCTGTATCAACCCCCCCCCCTAATAATTCACCACCCAAGACTCAGTTTTTAGTTTGTTATTGTTATTGTTTGTTGTAAACCTTTATTTTAATTTGAAGGTTATAGTGAAGGTTATAGTGCCAGCTGAATTTTATTTTATTTTTCAAACCAGCAAAGGAAATGAATAAGTTAATCCTAGTTATCCTACTTGAATTTAATTTGCATGGTCGACTAATTTAAAATGGTGTACGGAGAAGGACGAGGTCAGAGGTGACGTCATATTGCAAATGAAATAGTAAGCATATTTTGAATAATTACATGTATTAAGAATTTAAAAGGAACACGAATTTCATTTTTCCTAAATTAACTAGAAGTGATTGCCAAACTATGTAGAGCATATGGGAGTCACATACATACGTTTAGCCAGGTTCCTCATAAATTAAGCAGTCTATTATTTTTTTTTCAGTGATTGAAATTTGTTATTTAGTGATTTTCCACGTTATAGTCTACTGAAACTATTGAAAAATAAATTAGTAATAAATAATATTAGATTTTGCAACCAAAAAGTTTAAAGTTTCATGCCAAAAAGACGAGTTTTTTTAAAAACAGTTAGATTTTTAATTCGAAAATATAAATTTCCAACCGAAAAGTTAATTTACAGCCAAACAGTTGAATTTTCAAGTCAATCGGTAATGTGAATCGTATTAATATTTGCAATATTTAATATTAATCTATAATATTAAATTTTAATGCATACTTACCAATTTTCTTTGAAAAATTAAATTCATGAGTTACTAATAAATTAATTACCTACCCAAACTTATAAACAATATTTTTAATATTAATTAATTTAATTTAATAATATCTTAATTTATTTTTGTAAGCATAATGTTAACATGCAGATATGAATTTAATTGAAAAATTAAGAAAAATAAATTTCTTAGGATTTATAAGTATCTATTCTTGCTTTTTAATGTATTAATTTTCAACAAAATAGTTAAATTTTCCACTAAAGAGATATACTGTTAACCAAAAACTAGAAAAAATAAATTACAATCAATACAAAAATTAATTTTTCCCAACAAAAATTTTGTTAACGAAATAATTGATCATTTAACCAAACAGATTAATTTTCAACAAAGGAGATTATATTTCTATCGAAAAAGCTAAATTTTCACCAAAAGACATGAAATTACCACAAAATTTTTAATAAGATTTTCTAACCAAAGTAATAAAGTTTTCACTGATAAGAATACTTTTCTACCAAATAAGACGAATTTTCAATTAAAGAGTTGAAATTTTGACCCAGAAAGATTTTCCAGCTAATAAAGGAAAATAATCTCATCCAAAATGTTGAATTTTCAGGCCAAAAAGACGAATTTTTTTAGCAAAACGATTGAGTTTTCCTTCAAAAGAATAAAATAATTAGATTTTCAGTTAAAAAAATTAAGTTGCAGCTGGATAAAAAACATTCAACCAAAAATGAATTTTCAACTAAAAAGAAAAATTTTGTGTCATCTTCCTGACTATGTAAAACGTGCGGGACTCTCATGGATACGTATAGCCAGGTACCTTTTAAATTTAGCAATCCATTATTCCATAAGTTAAGCCCTACGGTTGCGTTAAGTGATTGCTATTATTTTTCAACGATTATCCCCTTAAAAAATGAATAGTTCATTTTCCAGTTGGAAAAGTAATTTATTAACAAAACAATTTCAATCAGTGAAATAAACCAAAACTGTTATCCAAGAAAGATTTTCCAAACCATAAAGAAAAATAATCTGATAAAAAAGTATTGAAGTTTTAAGTCAAAAGGACGAATTCCTCAGCAAAACAGTTGAGTTTTCTACCAGAAAAATTAAATAGTTACATGTTCAGTTAAAAAAATTAAGTTGGAACTGTAAAAAAAATTTTCAACCAAAAAATGAATCAGAGATGAATTTTGTGTCATATCCCTGACATTGTAGAACATACGGGACTCTCATCCAAACGTTTAGCCAGGTTCCTCTTGCATTTGGTAACCGATTGTTGTCTAATTGAAGACTTACGGTTGTGTTCAGTGATTGCTATTTATATTTGTCAATTTTCCATGTTACAGACTATTGAGACGATTGAAGCAACGAATTTTTAACCAAAAATATAAATTTTGAAACCTAAATTAAGTTTCCACAAAATAAGATTACTTTTCTACGAAAAAATACGAATTTTCGATAAAAGAGTTAAACTTTGGACCAAAAAATATTTTGCAGACAATACAGAAAAATAACCTGTTCCAAAATGTTGACATTGCCAGCAGAAAAGATGAACTTTGGTAAAACAGTGCAGTTTTCTGCAAAAAGAATTAAATTCTTGCATTTTTAGGTTAATAAATTAATTTGCAACTGAAAGAAACAAATTTTTAAACAGAAAATTAATTTTTAATTAAAATGACAATTATTAGAAAGAATTCATTTTTAACCAAATAGTTCAATTCTCAAACTAAAAGATGAATTTGGTGTCATATTCCTGACTATGTAGAACGTACGGGACTCACATCCAAACATCTAGCCAGGTTCCTCTTGAATTTGACTAAGAAATAATTTCCAAGCAATACCAAAATGTTTAAATTTCTAGCAAAAAAAATTATCGGTAAAAACGTTGAAATTTCTACAAAAAGAATTAAACACTTGCATTTTTATTTAAAGAAAATGAATTTTCACTGAAAGAAATGATTATCAACTAAAAACTCAGTTTGTATTTAAAATGGCGAATATTCGAAAAAATTAATTTTTAACGAAATGGTTGAATTCTCAAACTAAAAGATCCATTGAGCGTCATATCCCTGATATTGTAGAACTTACGGGACTCTCATTTAAACGTCTAGCCAGGTTCCTCTTAAATTCGGCAGTTAATTATTCCCTAAGTAAAGCCCTATGGTTTTAATCAGTTATTTCTATTTATATTTAATGATTTCCCGCGTTACAGACTATTCAAATGAGAAGTAAAATAAATTGAAATTCTAAATAGTTAATTTATTTTCAAGCTTAAACTACCTAACTTCGTAAGCTGCTTTATTTTTTCATGAAATCACATTATACTTACCTAAAAACAAAGTTGTGTACAATTCGGTTCATAATATTACCCTAATAATAAAGGAAACATACAATCATGCAGTCTTATAAGCTCTAAATTTGAAACAACAAGAAAGCAGAAGGGATTATTCCAAGGCTTATTCCGCCTGTCTGACCATTTCTTAGTCTTACTACTTACTGGCGCGCAGTGAACATTATGAGAATTTCCACTCTCTAATTTACCCTGTGAAAACAGTTATTCAAAGAGCAAGGCGAGCTGCTTTACGTAAAATGTATTTCACTAAGAAAAGAGAAAATAAGACAGAAGGTTTATAATTATCTTTCCCAACCACCAACTATTATTACTCTTTCAAATTATGAAAGTACTTCAAAGTTTCCAGGAGAAATATAATACATCAGAGGAAAAATATTCTTTCAACATAATTATTTTTATACGTCGGACTGTTAAACGAAACTTATTAACAAGTAAACCAAATAATGAGAAAGCTGTTATAATTAAAGAGCTGGATTCTATCTGAAAACATTTCAACCAGAGTTGCTGCAAAATCCCAGTTTCGAAATTTCCTGACTTCTTAAACCCCAAAAATTTAAGAATTAAAAACTAAAAAGACATTTATATTATCAATTAAAAGTAGTAGAATTATACCAAAAAATACGAATTTAAAATTAATTATTTGAATTCTTAAAAAAACAGACTGCAATTCAGAACAGAAGGAAGAGAGTTCAACAAAAGGATGAACTTTTTTCCAGGAAAGATTTTCCAGTTTATAAAGAAAAATAATCTTATCCATCATTTAGAAGACCCAAGCCAAGAAGACGAATTTTTAGCAAAAAAATTGAGTTTTATAAAGAAAAACAATTTTGCAAAATGAATTTTCAACTAAACGGAAAAAATTTTGAAGCAATTAATAAAATTGTAATCAAAATGATGATTCTAACAAAAAATTAATTTTGAACCAATAAGGTGAATTTTTAACCCAAAAGATGAATTTTGAAATAAAACTAGAAATGTTAAATTATTATCTGTAAAAAAAAATGAATTTAATAAAAAGAAAACAATTTGTAACAAAATACTTGAATTTTCAACTAGGAAGATTATATTTCTATCAAGAAAGACCAATTTTCAAGATAAAATATCAATTTTCAACTGAAAAGTTAAATTTTCAACTAAAAAATGAATTATTAAATATTCAGTTAGAAAAATAATTTATTAAAAAAAAAGTATCAAAGAATTTTCTACCAGACAAACAAATTTTGAATCAAAAAGTTGAAATCTTAATCCAAAAGATGATATTTCAACAGGAAAAAGACAATTTTGAACAAAATACATTATTTTTTAACTAAAAAAGATACATTTTTAACTAAAAATAGAATAGTATAATTTTCAGTTAGAAAAATGCATTTTCGTAAAACAAAACACTTTTCAACAAAATAGTTAAATTTTCAAACAAAAGGATAAATTGTAAACCAAAAACTATAAAAATTAAATTAAAAAAATAATTTTTAACAACAAAAAGTTTTTTTCTAACGAAGTAATTGATCTTTTAACCAAAAAGATGAATTTTCAGCAAAGAATATTATATTTCTATTAAAAATCTACCCCTAAAACATCTATCCCTAAAAAAATAGTATTTCGATTTAAAATAGATTTGCTAAATTTTTAGTGAAAAAAATTCAATAAAATAAAATAATTTTTCAATTAAATAGGTAAACTTTCAAGCAATCACATGCATATTCAACCAGGGAGAATACATTTTTATTAAAAAAAAGAAAAATTGTAACTAACTAAAAACTAAAAAAATTAAAATTTGGAGTTATCGTCTAAATAGTTAAATTTTCAACAAAAGAAATAATTTTTTTTTAATTGAATAATTTATCAAAAAGCTTAAAATTCGACAACAAAAGATGAGTCTGAAACAATTTACATACATTTCCTAACAAAAAGTTGAATTTTTACCTGAACAGTATAAATTTTTAACCAAACATTGATTAGTTAAATTTGCAGGTAAAAAGAAAATAATTTTCGAGAAAAAAGGATATAAAATGGTTTAATTTTGAAGCGAAAAAACGCTTTTAAACTGAAATGATGAATCATAAACTAAAAACATTAATTTTTAACAAAGTATTTTCACTTTCAACTTTGTGGTTTAATTTTCAGCCAAAAACGATGAATTCTCAACACAAAAAAGTTATTGATGATATTTCAATCAAAAAGAGATTTTAGTTTTAAATCAAAAACATTTGAATTTTCAAGCCAAAAGACAAATTTCTTAAAAGAGAAAATTAAGTTTCATTTAGAAACAACAATTTCCTACCAAAGGTTATTAAAAAAATTTAATTAAATCAAAGAGGTGATTCTGTAAATTAATAATTTTTTAACAAAGTTATTATTTTTAACAAAAAGATGATTTTTCAACCCTAATAGTTAAATGTTCATTAGAAAAGTTTAACTTCGATCCAAATAGTTGAATTTTTAAACAAACAAAAAAATCAATTCACGAGACAAGAGGTAATGGATATGGATTGATATTTCATCTAGAAATATCTTTAAATTTGAAATAAAATAGCAGGTAAATTAAATCATAAAAGAGAAATTTTTAACATTTAACGTGAATTTTCAAAAAAAGGTTGCATTTTTAACAAAACAAAATCAATTTTCCATCAAAATAAGAAAATTTTTCGAACAAGAATAAAATAGTTATATTTTTAGTTTAAAAATTAATTCATTTACGAAGAAAAAAATATTTTTAAGAAAATAGTTCAATTTTTCACCAAAGATATGAATTTTCAATAAAGATAATGAATTTTCAACAAAATATTTTTTTTTCAAGCTTTCAGAACAACAATTTTCTTGATCTGATGACTTTTCGAAGATTAAAATTAGTTTAAATTGATGATTTTTAGAAGATAAAAATTTGATTTTCTTATAGAAGAAGAAAAGGAAGACTTCATAGCATTTTTTACATAATTTAGAAATAAAAATCAATACTAAAAAAATATTGGTTTCAGACCAGTAGAAAAAAAATCATTACCATCCAATTTTTACCAAGTCATGAAAATTTCAACCTACATATACTCATAAGAAATCTGAACCCAATGGCATAGCTGCATTTTTAGCTGAAAAATATAATCTTTTAACCAAAAATGGAAAAGTTACAATTTATCACTAAAAAAATTAAATTTTAGCAAAAAAAAAGATTTTTTATTAAATAAAGAAAAAAAATTTTTATCCAAATTGTTTAGATTTTGATATAAAGGACCAATTTTCTGTAAAATAATTACATTTTTAACAAAAAAGTTTATTTTCCACCAAACAGATGTATTTCTAGCAAAAAAGCAGAACTTGCAAACCAATAAGATTAGTTTTCTACCAAAAAAAGTTAATTTTTAAATAAAAATATCAATTTTTAACTAAAAATATCAATTTTTAACGAAAAATGAAAAGAACACATTTTTAGTTTAAAAGATTACTTAAAAATTTTTTTTCAATAAAATATTTAAATTTCCAACCAAAGAGATCTATTTTTAACTAAAATTAAAAAATAGCTGAATTTTCAACTAAATTATTCAATTTTAAACCTACAAATATGAATTTTCTACTAAAAGGGCGAGTTTGCGAACAAACAAAATTAAAAATGCATCTCTAACAAAATAGTTGAATTTTCAACAAAATAATGCATTTTGAGTTTTTAATAAAAGAACATTAAACCTGAACAAGGGATAGTTTTATTTTCCACAAAAAATTAAATTTTCAAGACAAAAGAACCTAAAATCTGATACTTGATTTCAGATTTAATAATAATTCAATTTTCAACTAAGGACTTAAGTTTTCATCAAAATAATTGAATTTTGAAAAAATATAATTTTAAAAAATTGAGATTTTTATCAAAAGAGATAGATTGTATAACCAAGGATATAAATTTCCAATCATTAAATATAATTTTCTTCCAAAAAAGAAAAATTTACGAGAAAATACATAAATTTTCCTACGAATATTTCAATTTTCAACTAAAATACATCATTTTCAATAGATAATAAAAAAGTTCAATTTTAATAATAAAATAAGTGAAACTTCAATTAAAATAGTGAATTCTGTCATTAAAAAGAAGGATTTATAACAAGTAAAGATTTGTCCCCCAAAAAAGTAAAACAAGTTTACCCAAATTGTTGAACTCTTAAGGAAAAAAGTCTAATTTTCTGTAAAAGTTAAATTTATAGTTAAAAGTTTATGTTTTTAATTTATGTTTACGTCGTCTTTGGTAGAAAATTTACCTTCTGGACAAAAACGTAAATTTTAGGTTGACAATTCAACTATTTGATTTTTATTAGTTATTCAGTCGAAAAATGATTTATTTAATTGAAAATTTATTTATTTTGCTAACAATTTGTGTGTTTTTTGTTGAAAACTAATTTTCTTCTGTAGAAATGCAACAATTCTATTTTTAGTTAAAAATTTATATTTTAAATTCAAAATTTATATTTTCGGTTGTAAATTTATGTTTTTTGTTGAAAAATTAGCTTTTTGCAAATCAACTACGATTTGGTAAAAATTAATTTTTTGGTGGAAAATTCATTTTTTTGAGCAGTAAATAAAACTATTAGCCTGAAAATAAAACATTTTTGTTGAAAATTCGATTTTTCTTAGTTAAAAATGTTTTTTTATTTGAAAATTAAGCTATTTACATTTTGGTTCGTTTTTCCGGCTGTTATTTGTTGACATTTTCTGAAAATTTCATCTACTTTGATATACAATTATTCTTCTTTGTTGAAAATTCAATTATTTGGTTAAGAATTCAACTTTCTTTTAAATGCACCATTTTTGTTGAAATAATTCGGTTATAATTCTTTTTTTTATTGAAAAATAACTTTTTCAACATAAAATTTAACTATTTCAGTTTTGGTTTAAAATTTATATATGTGAGTTGAAAACTCAATAATTAATTTCTAAATTAATCTTCTTTTGTTGAAAATTTAATTATTTGATTAAGGATTCATTTTTAATGCATATTTTTTGTTAAATTTAGAAAGTTTATAATTGTTTTTTTGCTTATGGAAAAATAACTTGTTTAACCGAAAATTTAACTATTTCAGGTTTGGTTATAAAATTTATTTTTGTGAGTTAAAAATTCAATAATTTGATGTGAAGAATTCCTGAAAATAAAATTAAGAATCTTCCTCCTTCTCTTTTTTATTTCTTTCGTCTTTTTTATTTTTATTATTATGAAATCTCCATAAAAACATATGTAAAAAATTATAAAATTTTTTTCCTCTTTTTCATTTTTGTCCAAAGGGAAAAGGGATTTTTTTATTTTTTTAGGGGAAAAAACAAGGAAAAAATTTTTTTTTAGATTGCAATAGGAAAATGTTATGGTTTCAATAATTTAATTATTTCAGTTTTGGTTAAAAATGTATATTTGTGAGTTAAAAATTTAATGATTTATTCAAAAATTCAATTTTTTTTGTTCAGAATTAATTTATTTGTTTAAGAATTCAATTTTTTAAAAATGCATTTTTTTTTAAATTAAAGTGGTTTGTAATTCTTATTTTTTTCTTATTGAAGCATAACTTGTTGAATCGAAAATGTAAATATTTTAGTTTTGGTTAAAAATATATATTTGTGAGGTAAAAATTGAATAATTTATTTCAATATTCATGGGTTTGTTTGAAAACTCATTTAATTGGGTGAGGATTCAACTATTTTTTAAAAAAACGCGTTTTGTTTCTAAATAAAGATTTTTTAATTCTTTTTGTATTGAAAAATAACTTGTTGAACCAAAAATTTAATTATTCCATTTTTTGTTAAAATTGGAACTGTTCTATTTTGTATTAAGAATTACTGTTTTTAATTAACAATTTAACTATTTAGTTGACAATTCATGCCATTGGTTCAAAATCCATCAATTTTGTTCGTAATTATTCTTTTTTGATAGAAAACTAACCTTCTGGTCAAAAACGTAACTTTTAGGTTGAAAATTTCACTATTTTATTTTTATTCATTCGAAAACTTTTTTTTTTAAAGATTCATCATGTCTGTTGTAAATTCATCTATTTGGTTGAAAATGTACTTATTTTGCTAAAAATGTGTGTGTGTTTTTTAAAAACTAATTTTCTTCGGTGAAAATGCAACAATTCCATCTTTGGTTGAAAATTTCTATTTTGAATTGAAAATTTCTATTTTTGGCTGAAAATTCATGTTTTTTGTGGAAAACTACCTTTTTTACAAATTAAAAAATTTTTTTTGTTGATATACGAAGCATTATATTTTTGGTTAAGAATTATTTAATTAGTTTTTTGTTGTTAAAAAATCACCTACTATTTGGTCGTAAATTAACATTTTTGTGAAAAATTTCTTTTTTGGGACGCAAAATAAACTTAGTAACATGAAAATAAAACATTTTTGTGGAAAATTCGTTTTTAAAGTTTAAAAATATTTTTTATTTGAAAATGTACCTAATTTTTTTTGGTTCGTTTTTCCTCTTTAAAATTCAACATTTCTTTAAACTTTAAACTTTTTAGCTGTTATTTGAGAACATCTTATGTAAAAATTTCTCTACTTTGGTATAAAATTAAAAGTCTTCATTAATAATTAATTTATTTGGTTAATAATTCAATTTTTAAAGGCATTTGTTAAAAATAAAAGGGTTTATAATTCTTTCTTTTTTGTTATTGAAAAATAACTCGCTTGACAGAAAATTAACCTATTCCAGTTAGAGTTAAAAATGTATATTTGTGAAATGAAAATTTAATAATTTATTTCAAAATTAGTGTATTTTGTTGAAACTTCATTTCTTTCGTTATGGATTAAATTCTTTTCTTTAAAATTCATCTTTTTTGTTGAAGCAGTGTTTTATCATTTTTTTTAATGAAAAATAACCTGTTTAAATCGAAAATTTAACTATTTAAGTTTTGGCTAAAAATTTATATTTGTGAGTTCAAAATTCAATAATTTATTTCAAAATTAATGTTTTTTATTGAAAATTTGTCTTTTAGTAGAAAATTAATCCTCCGGGATTAAAATTGATTTATTTGATTGAAAATTCAGCTCAATCGACAGAAAGAGAACTTTATTCTCAAAAATTTAATGTTACCTGTTCAAAATTTAACTATCTTCCAAAAATTGGTCTTTTTTTATTAAAAATTGACCTTAATTAAAAAATAATTTGTTGATGTTTAGTGAGAGAAGTGTCATGTGTTACAAAACCTTCTAGAATCCACCTGCTGCTAATATAACACCCAGTTTATTCCACTACGCTACTCTGACCCAATTCCCTGATCATTCTCTCTAGCAATTACCCCAGGTGAAGAGCTTCACAAAGTCACTAATGAAAAACTCCCCACGCCGTCCAATTGATTTTTGATAAAAAAATAATAAGTTCCAACTGAAATGGACAATAGCAATTTTTTACCGAGAAATCCTCTGCCTCCAAGTTTATGAAAAATGAGCACGATAAAAGTTTATGCTGTACAAGGTATTCTTCGATAAACGTTGCTATAAGTACAACGGAAGATACGGAAAATTTATCGTGCACCCTACTCTTTGCAAAGTTATTATGGACTTCTCAACGTAGGATTGGGTAGAATTTCAGAAACTTGATACAGATTTAAGAAAAAGGGAAAAAGATAAAACTACGACTGTACTATGCAGACGCTGCAATGTCTATACTGCGCCAGAAAAACATTGCACGTTCCACTAAGGCATCAGTTTATAAAGAAGCTGGGAGTCCACATAAAAACTAAATTATCGTTCTAGACTATGAAAAGTAGATATTTTACATTTTGCATTTCACGGAATAATATAAAACTTTTGTGTACAACTGTAAAACCATATGGGACCTTCGATCGTAAATTTTATTTCTTCCAATAGTGCATCTTTAAAAGTTGATGTTTCGCTTGTTCGTGGCCATCAATGTGGCTTTATATCGAAAGCAGCTAAACTCATTTTTTGAACTAAATTGTTTAAACAATCCGGTGGGCACAAAACTTTGAAAATCTCAAGAACGTCCTTGGGACGTTCCTAGGACGTCCTGTGTCAGCACAATAAACGTCTTCCTAGAAGGAACAAAATTAAGGATGTCCTAGAGACTTATTTGGGACATCCCTAAGATGTCCTTTATAACATGTCTTTTGGACATCCTAGGGATGCTCTTTAGACGTCTAATGTCAGTCCGAAAGATATCATCAGAACGTCCATGTC
>JAWWLR010000054.1:80906239-80917944 GCA_035041075.1 Acraspis erinacei | reverse complement strand
AGGGGGGGGCGGAGGTATTGAAAATTAAAAAAAAAACACCTGACCTAACTATTAGAGGACCCTTAACTTAAAATGCGTTTATGCAGTTTGAACATGAAATGCGAACCTGCGCAAGAATTCATCCCGCCACCCACAAGCCCCACTATTTCATACACGTTGTCTAGCGTCGCGACGCTGACCGACGTTCTCAGATCGACGCCGGTCGCGACGCGATTTAGAGATCAAGATTCGATATCAACCAAACGCCGAAAACGCGGCAAGTGTCAAGAATACGAAAAGAGAATAGTTCCCGAACAAATAAATAAACTGGATTAAAAATGTTTAAATAAAAACAGGCTTAATTAAAAAAAAGGGTTTGTTTAATTAAAAAGGATTCAAGATGAAAGTTTGTTAAATAAATTAACGCTGAGGACGTGTGTTCAAGGCTCATATCTGGCCGTCATTTTCTTATTCCAGCACCCACGTGACCTTAGTTGTCAATACTATTATTATAACTATTATTAACTCTACTATCATTGACTCGTTGTTGCATTCAGTGATTACAGAGTGTTTTGAACTGTTATCATCATTATTGTCGTGATAGAACTGTTGTCAATAAATTATCGCATTCCAATATAGCAGTAGGAAGTGACAAAATAAGAAACTTCGCCTGACTGGAGCAAGGTGAGCAAGTTCAAGGTCACGATAGATATAGCGCTTTCACTTTTTATCATTATTTATGATCTTATGGTTCACTTGTTGATAACCTCGATAAGGAGATTTCGGTGGATTTAGAGATAACCTTTTAGAAACGCACGTGGCAATTTACAAATCACATGAAAATCAAGAAGATTAAGTAATTTTTTAAAAATATTAATATATTTCTCAGCTAGCGTTGAAAGGCAAATTATTTTCACTGATGCTTCAACTCTTGCAAATTCCAATTTTAAACAAAAATATTTTTATTATGACACAAAAAAATTGGCCTAAATTTAACATGTGACTAGGCTACCCTTATAGATTTTGAGCCGCTGAATCCGAAACCAAAGGTGCTTCAGAATATTTATATTTGATATTCGAGTTTGTCTACAGTAACTCAGATAATAATTCTGATGCCAGATTTTAACTCAACTACACAAAATATGAAAAGGGACTAGATTTCCCGTGCAAAAATAAAACCTCCATGAAACCTCTAGCTTTTCTCACTTTGCACCCTATGTTAGGGGATTTCTGAGGTACTGTACACAAACTTTACTATCAAATATAAGCTCAGCATCTCAAAATACGAAAATATATTAGCTTTTCCGTACAAAAAAACCTACGTGAAACCCTAAGTTCTGCTCATTTTTCCACTTTTCCCCTAGGCTAGGGGAATTCCGAGGCACTGTGGATTCGGATTCAGCAGCTCAAAATACAAAAAGGTAGCCTAGTAACGTGTTAAGTTCAGACCACTTTTTTGTGGGCCTGTGTTATGTATTCTAATCGATCTTTAACAGATTGCGGCTCTCCATTTTCCATCTAGCCTTCTTCTGAGGGAATGTAAAATAATTCTGCTGTCAGATTTTAACTCAGTTACTCAAAATATGGAAAGATACTAGATTTCTCGTGCAAAAATAAAACCTCCGTGAAAGCTCTAGTT
The DNA here is from genome assembly GCA_035041075.1 of Acraspis erinacei. NCBI lineage: Eukaryota > Metazoa > Arthropoda > Insecta > Hymenoptera > Cynipidae > Acraspis > Acraspis erinacei. The sequence goes on along the minus strand of JAWWLR010000054.1, from coordinate 80,916,326 downwards.
TTTATCATTTTTTTACTTTTCCTCTAGGCTAGGGGAATTCTGCGGTACTGTAGAAAAATTCTAATATTAGATATATAAGATTTTTCTTGCAAAAATAAAACCTCAAGTTTTCCGAAATTTTACACTTTTCCCCTATGTTAGAAGGAAATTGTTGGTTCTGGGGGAAATTCTGATGCTGGATTCGGATTCAGGGGCTCAAAAACCATCAGGGTAATCTAGCCACATGTAAAGTTCAGACAACTTTTGTTTTTTTGTCGGGCTGTGTGATTTTTCTGCTTTAAACTGAAGATTATTTTTATTTTTGTGACACTTCATGAAAAAAATTTTTCCGATTAATTTGTTGTCATAAGTATAAAAATAAAAAAATTAGTACACGCTTCCTAATTAAGATGAGAATGTAAAAAAGGAATTATTAAAGGGAATAGGCTAATAAGTAATAAGAGATATTTGGATTTGGGTGATAAGAGAAAAAATCCCAAGAACATAAGACTGAAAGAAAAAATTTCTCAATACTCTACCAAAAATTTCTTGTTTTTAACAACTATTATAAAAAATCACACATTATCATAGAAAATTTAATCTTTGATTCACATCTGCATGACAAGACATTCAATTTCATAGATCTCGGAAGACAATTTAACCAGTAAAAAAGTTTTTAGCATAGTCTTTCAAGAAATAAAATTTCATCATTTTCCTTATTCTCGGCTCACTAAATATAAAAGAGCAGTACTGGGAAATGGAAATTTTTATATTTCAATGCACATATATATGCAGAGACCTTCAATTTCAGCCACCTTCAAAGAAGAACAAGCTGAAAGAAAAGACTGCAGGATCGTGGTCTAAGAAATGAAATTTCCTTATTTTTATCATTTTTTAACAAATATTAACAAATAAACTAAAGATAAACATTGCAAATTTTATTTTGCGATAAGCATCTACATGTCAAGACCTTTAATTTCAGTCAACTTCGAAAAATATGGAGCTAAAGGAAAGGATGCCAGCATAGTGGTAGGAAAAAAGAAAATGTCTTGAGTTTTCTTATTTTTGAAAAAAATGACCGAAAAAGACTACAAATTAACAGAGCAAATTTTATTTTTCGATTAACATCTATATACCATGATCATCAGTTTTATCCATCCCCAAAAAGAATCAAACGAAAGAAAAAGATACCAGCAAAATTATCTAAAAAAACCAAGATTTTCTCATTATTTTTAAAGCTGTTAAATAACGAAAAGCTGTAGCATCGCATAGCCAATTTTATTTTTGAATATTCAGCTAGATGCCGAGACCGTCAATTGCAGCCATCTTCAAAGAAAATAAAACTAAAACAAAAGATTCCTGGATAGTAGTCTAAAAACGAAATTTCCTTATTTTCTTATTTTTTAACAAATGATAACAAACTACATCTAACAAACATGATAAAACAAACACATATAACATAATATAACAAACATGATAAAACAAACACATGATAACAAACTACATCTAAACATAGTAAATTTTCATTTTCAAATGAAAATTCTAAAAGAAAATATTTCAGAATAGGGGTCTAGAAAAAGAAAGCTCCTCATTTTTCTTATTTTGCACAAATTAAAACAAAACCCTATACTGTAAAACAGCAAATTTAATTTTCCAAAGCTCATGTGCATGTCGAGACCTTCTATTTCAGCCATCTTCGAAGAAAATTCCATTAAAAGAAAAGGCTGAAGAGACACAAAAAGAAACTTGGCTAGTAATCTAGATTTTTCGGAACGACTAATCCATGCCCTTTATCAACTTCCCCAATTTTTCGAAACGACTAAACGCACCCTATTCTTTAACAAATGATAAACAAAAAAACACACATTAACATAGAAAATTAAATTTTTGAATGCTCACCTATTTGACGAGACCTACAATTTTAGCCACCTTCAACGAAAATCAAACTAAAATAAAAGAATGCAGTATAGTAGACTAAGAAGCAAAATTTCCTTTTTTTGCTTATTTTTAATAAATAATAACAAAAAAAACTAGACCAAAACACAGCAAATTTTATGTTTCAATGAATATCTACATGCCCAGACTATAGAACTAAAAGAAAATGATCCATCATAGTGGTGTAAAAAAAGAAAATTTCCCCATTTGTCTTATTTAATTTTAGCCGTTTTTGCAAAGGATATCGAACTAAGAGAAAATAAAGAAATTTCCTTACTTTTCTAATTTTTTAACAAATAATAACAAACAAACTACAGCAGAGCACAGCAAATTTTATTTTTTGTTAGACATCTAAATACCAAGACCTTCACTATCAGCCTATCCAGCACAGTGATTAAAAAAAAATTCGTTTTTCTTAATCATGAATAAATGGCTACAAAAAACGACACATTAACACATCAAATTTTATTTTTTATGAACACCAATATCACAAGACCTTCAGTTAAATCTATCTCCAAAAAGTATCGAATAGGAGAAAAATATTCCAGTAAGCTGATCTAAAAAATCAGAATTTCCTAATTCTTTTTACACCTGATGAATAAAAAATATAGCTTAACATAGCAAATTTTATTTTTAAATACTCAGCTACATGATGAGACTTTTATTTACAGCTATCTTTGGAGAAAATAATCCTAAAGGAAAAGATTGCCGGATACTAGCCTAAAGAACAAAATGCTCTTATTTTTCTTATTTCTTAACAAATCATAACAAGCAAATTATATCTAAAAATGTCGAATTTTATTTTCAAAATCACACCTGTATTCTAAGACTTTTAGTTTGTGCCGTCTTCAAAGACTACTGAATTAAAACAAACGATTTCAGCATAGTGGTCTAGAAACAGAAAATTTCTACATTTTTCTTATTTTTCACAAATTAAATGAAAATTCTAGACTGTAAAACGGAAAATTTTATTTTCCAAAGCTCATCTACATATATCAAGACTTTCAATTTCAGCCATCTTCCAAGAAAATTCCATTAAAAGAAAAGACTAATGATAAATAAAAACAAAAACTATAGCTGAACAAAGCAAATTTCATTTTTTCAATTTCCTGAATGTTCTTATCGCTTAAGAAGTTTCTCATCGTCTCGAACTTCGGGAGAATTTTCGGAACGATTAGACGCAGCCTATTCTTTAACAAATGATAAAAAACGCAATAACATAGCAAATTAAACTTTTTCATATTCCTCTATATTCCGAGACCTTAACTTTCAGCCACCTTCGACAAAAATCAAACTAAAAAAAGAATAATGCAAACTACACCTCAAAACAGAAAATTTTATTTTGTAATGAATATCTACATGCCTATACCTTCAATTTCAGCCGTCTTCGAAGACTATCGAACTAAAAGAAAAGATTCCAGAATAGTGGTTCAAAAAAGAAAATTTCCTCGTTTTACTTATTTTCTAACAAATGATAACAAAAGGACCACAGATTAAAAAAATTTTAATTTGTTTCTTAATTAGAGTCCTATCAAGACCTGAAATTTGAACCACCTTTAAAGAAAATCCAATAACTTTAAGGTTATGATAAATCTTATACAAAAAAGGATGCTTGCTAATAAGATATATTGAGCCGCATTCGATGAAAATCGGACAATTTGATAACCTTCTATTTTTAAAATCAGTTTATAAATTAATACATTATTAATTGAAGTAATAATTCAAGTACCAATCATTGATTTAATTTATTAATAAGCCGTGTAGTTTTTTTAGGAAGCGCCTCTTTGTCTATTATGAAACTTCGTTGATTGATTTCATTTTAAAAAAGTGTCAACTTTGCGAAACTAGGTTTTTTTTTCTCTCTTTTTAAAATGATGAAATAGAATTAGAGTGATTCTCTATTTCCCATTAAATTCTTGGTGCTACATCCTTGAAAAATACGAGGACATTTAAAGCGTTGCAGTATAGAACTAGATAAACATTAATTTAACCGAGAACGGACTTTCTGCATTAAAAAATCTTCAAAAATGAAATAAGTTCTGTAATAAAAACATTTGCAGTTCAAAAAAAGATAATTGACTCGCTGCAATGGTTTCTTTACCTCTAGTTATTTTCTTCTTTTTTAATTTCTTAGCAAAAAACCACTTTTATCTGGTTTTTATGCTTCACTGTCTGCCTGGCGATCAGAAACGATATTTTATAAAAATATTACAGTTTATTTATAGAGAAACATAAAATTTTCTTATTTTTATTGATTTTTCAGCGAAAAATTGTCTGCTACCCTGTAATAAATACCATGAAACTAAATCTTTATTTTCCCGGAACAAAATAATTCTTTTTCATACAAAATTTCTTATTCTTATTCAATCTTCCCATATATCGGAAGAGTGTTTTTATTATTATTTTTAATTGAAAAACAGATTTAAGTCACTATCCAAGCACGATTTTCAAACCCCATGAAATTTGAACATCCAAATTATTGAATGTTTTACTCGGAATTGGTTAACTTTTTCTAATCTAATTTTTTTTTAAATTTATTTCCTTAATTTGGATGTATGTTTTTTTTTTTTTTTTTAACTGAAAATTGAACTTTTGATCTCGACCCGCAACCGAGCTTGCTCTAATTTTAGGTTTCTAACACTTTGAGATTGTAAAGTGCCACATTCTATTTTTAGAACCAGACAATTTTTTTAACGATACTTTTTTTAGTTTTAAGTCCGAAACATTTCAGCTTGTTTCATGTGAACAAGAGTTCAATTCATCAGGATGATTAAAAGTCCATTTAAGCTACGGACGCAATTAATCAGAATACAAAGTTGTAGCTCGTCCGTGACGAGCTATTTGTTAGAGTTGAAGTACCACTCCCGCTCAGTGCAAAAATAATATATTTAATTGACTTTCAGCAAAGTAGAGTAATATATCACGAAATTCCTTTTTTGGACTTTTTATCGCACAGTTCAAGTATTTTAATTTCCGTTTAAAATAAATTAAGAAATTTTGTTTCCTCTAAAAATATAATAAGGGGGGGAGGGTCATAAAAACTTTAAAAATACTTTCTTAGTAGGGGTGATTCTATAGAATGTATTATATAAGTTTTCTTTTTCTAATTATAATTTTTTATATATGCTAATTTAAACCTGTTTTGGGTATTGAAATTACTTTTGACATATACTATTACAGACGTTACATCGTTATTTATTTATTGTTATATTATGTTATATTTCATTTTATATAGTCCAATAAATAAAGATTCGAGAAATGAACAATTTTTTTAAGCTTTCATGAAAGCTGATCGAATCACTGGAAATCATTGCAATCCTTTAGAATACTAAGATTTTTTTAATTTTGCAAATTCCTCATTGATTAAATCATGCAAAAATCCCTTAAAATTCTTTGAACTACGTCAAATCTTTAAAGACCCTTGAAATCGCTTGAAATCTTTGAAATCCATTTAAAATTAATTTGAATCTTCAATATCCATGAGAATCTTTTTGCATATTTTGAACTCCTTTAAAATCTGTTGACACCCATTTGGAGATTTTAGGATGTTGGAAAAGTCTGCAAGGGATTTCAGAGGGTTTCCAAGAGTAGCAAATAATATTTTATTTAGCTGGATATTTGCGGCCATCACACCAAATTTATCTGGTATTTATTCGAATGATGGCACTGGAATTTGAATTTTTAGAGCTAGAATGGTATTGAAAATATTAAGATTCCTCTTAGAATGGATAATATTTAAAAGAAAAATTATCGATAAATTAGTACCGGTTCGTGAAGTTTGTGAAGCTGAATCAATTTACGTACATAATTATAAAAATTTCAGGTAAACAAAAGAATGGGCGGCATCAATAAAAGCAATGCTTGTAGTGATGTCGTTTGGCGCTTGACACAACCCATTTTGAAAATTGGAAAAAACATTACAATGGGCAATTGTTTTTCTTATGTAGCATTAGGAATGAAGATTGTAGAAGAGAACAATTTAACTGCAGAAGCAAGATTGAGAAAAAGTAGAAATACCTTCAGTATTTGTTTTCTAAAGGCAAGGATGTTCATTCCAGTCAGTTTGAATTTTTGAAGAAGACGACTTTAGTTTATTATGTACCAAAGAAATACAGATATGTGCTACTATCAGCAGAATTTAAATTCGATAAAGGTAGTTAGCAAAAGTCAGAAATACCTCTATTGTTTTTATCTAAACGCAAGAACGTTCATTACAGGCAGTTTGAATTTTTTAAGAACACGACCCTAGCTTCTCATGTACTAAAGAAAGACAGATGTATGCTACTTTTATCACAATTTTACTTCAGTAGCAAAACTTTAAAAAATTCAGAAATACTTTAGCATTTATAGATAAACGCGAGGACGTTTATTCCAGTCAGTTTGATTTTTTTAAGAACACGTCCTTCGTTTCTTATGTACAAAAAGAATAGATGTGTGTTACTATTAGCACACTTTTACTTCAGTAGCAGCACTTTAAAATAATCTGAAACACCTCTAGTGCTTGTATCTAAACCCGAGAATGTTCATTGCAGTCAGTTTGAATTTTAGAGGAACACGATTGTAGTTCCACATATATCAAATAAGAAAAAATGTATGCTACTATCTGCAAAATTTTTCTTGAGTAGCAAAAACTTCTTAAAAATCAGAAATACTTCAGTAGTTGTATTTACATGCGAGTATTTTTATTCCAGTTAGTTTGCCTTTTTTAAGCACACGACCTTCGTTTCTTATGTACCAAAGAAATACAGATGTATGCTACTATTAGCACAATTTAACTTCAGTAGCAGCATTTAACAAAAATCAGAAATATCTCTAATGTTTGTGTATAAACGCGAGAATGTTCATTCCAGTCAATTTTAATTTTTGAAGAACAAAACCGTGGTTCGTAATGTACCAAATAAATAAAAATGCATGCTACTATCAGCGCAATTTTACTTTAGTATCAAACCTTTAAAAAAATCAGAAATACTTCAGTATTTGTATCAACACGCGATGATGTTTATTCCAGTCAGTTTGATTTTTTTAAGAACACGACCTTCGTTTCTTATGTACCCAAGAAATACAGATGTGTGTTAATATCAGGAAAATTTGACTTCAGTAGCAATACTTAAGAAAAATTAGAAATTCCTCCAGTATTTGCATCTAAACGCGAGGATGATCATTGTAGTCAGCTTGAATTTTTGACGAACACGACCTTAGTTTCTTATGTACCAGAGAAAGATGGATGTATGCTACTTTTGTCTGCAATGCAACTGGGAGAATTATCGCGTAGTGTAAGGAGTGAAATCCAGAAACATGTAAAGAATTGAAGAGAAGACAAACATCAGGAAAGGTATTATACCTAAAAAATCAGAAAACAAAGAAAAAACGTTTAAAATGTAAAGTATTTGTTTGTAAATAGCATACGGCTATCATTCGTAAGGAATATTTCACAGAAAAAATTAGGGGTTCACTAAACTGGCGGCGCTCGAAGTGGGTAAAGCAAAAAATGGGTTCTTTATAAACAGGCTCAATTACAATTGGGATCCTTAGGAACACTAACCAAGGTATCATTTAGAGCTTATTTATCGTTTTGAGTTTCTTTTCATTAAGTGGGATTCATTTTTGTTACAATCATTTCCATTAAACTTGGAGGTGTTATTGCCATTATGGCCATCCTTTTTCTGACAATGCTAACTGTACTGGCTTCCGGAAGACTTTACAAAAAGGGCTTCTTGTAGATTTTTGTCAACATCCTTTCCTTTTGTAAAACTGAACTCCTTTAGTAATTTTATTTTTAAAGCTTCAGGTGCCGGGAGATCATCGCGGGCTTCAATGGCACATCTAAAGTTATCAAAACTGTTTGGTACACTGTAAAGTAGTAAGATACTCAATATATCATCGTCAACATAGATGCCCATTCCTGCTAATTTATCAACTGTATTAAAAAATGTATTTAGGTGGTCTGTCGTACTTTTGTCTTAGCCCATTTCCTAAAAAAGTAAGTGTTTTAGAAAAGTTACGTTTCTTGCAGGATCTTTGGACTTACTTGTTCTACTTGTTCTTGTTCTACTTGTTCTATGTTTAGCCATGCCTCGTTTGGTGTATTGCAATTCTTTATATGGCCTAATTCTAATAGATTAATTACAAGGATGATGTCTTCTTTTGCTTTTCTATCCTCTTTCTCCCATGCGGCAGCTTGAACAGCTTCCTCTGGCTTGTCCTTGCTTCCATCAACAGATTCCCAACGATCATTCTGGATGACAATTGCTTCCTTATGTAATCACCTAGTGCCGTCATTCTCCTTACCAAGTTTTTAAATGTGAACCAAAAAACTAAATGCCATTTCTTACAATTATAGCTGGATCTTAAGTCAGCGATGATTCAGCAACTTTGAGGATATATTTTGCTCGTTTTGCCTTCGCCGTAACATATCGCAGCAGATCCTTTTTCAAACAAAATTTCTTATGGCACTAACGTATTTATAACCTAGTGGAAGATTCCTGTGCACACGACGTATTGGTTTTGAAGGCGATTTAATCAGGGTTCAAATAAGTTTTGTCAAAAATGTACCAAAGAAATACAGATGTGTGCTACTTTTAGCACAATTTTACTTTAATAGCAAAACTTAAGAAAAAGTAATACTTCAGTATTTGTATCTACACGCGAGTATGTTTATTCCAGTCAGTTTGCCCTTTTTAAGCACACGACCTTAGTATCTTATGTACCAAAGAAAATTAAATGTGTGTCACCATTAGCAGAATTTTCACTTCAGCAGCGGCACTTAACAAAAATCTGAAATACCTCGAGCGTTTATATCTAAACGCGAGAATGTTCATTCCTGTCAGTTTGAATTTTTGAAAAACACGACCTTCGTTTCTTATGTACCAAAGAAATGTAAATGTGTACTATTATCAACACAATTTAAATTCTGTAGCAGCATTAAAAAACAGAAATACATATAGTGTTTGTATTTAAACGCGACAATGCTCATTCCAGTCCGTTTGAATTTTTAAAGAACATGACCAACGTTTCTTATTTCCGAAATAAATAAAAATGTATGCTACTATCAGAAAAATTTTACTTCAGTTTCTAGTCAGATCCTTTTTCAAATAAAATTTTGTAATCATTGACGTATTCGTAACCCAGTGAAAGAAGAATGTGCACATAACCTATTGATTTTTCAGACGATTTAATCAGGTTTATAATAAGTTTTGTCAAAAATGAGATATATTAATACCATGAAAAATGATACGTCGTCATAAAACAAACAATGGCAACTAAGTGATGAACGTCGTAAAGTCTTGCTCATTTGAATTTAAAATCCAAAAGAAATAATATCTGGAAATTAATTTTTCGAAATAAGGAATTATTTTAATTTTTTCCAGGAACGTGAAAAAATGCCTTTTATTTTCGGGAAACTTCACAAAATTCTTTAAAAATCCTTACAAGTTTTAATTAGTTTTTAATCATTTCAAACCTTCTGAATATCTCTTAAACTTACTCAAATTTTTTCACACTGTTTAAAAATTGTAGGAAGTCATTGCAAATGTTTTGAATTTTTTTTTCAATTTTCTCTTCATATTCTTTACAAAACAATTATTTAAAAATTACACATAAATCTTAAGAACTTTTTTTGATCCTCTTGACACCTTTAAAAATGCAATTGACCTAACAAACTGGTAAATCCTGTAAAATTAAAAAATCGCCTCAATCTCTTCCATATTTTCTTACCCCACATTTTGAAATCTGCAACAGTAAATATAAATAAAAATAAAATAAATATATAAAAAATAACAATAAATAAAAATAATAAATAAAATATTATCATTATATTTAGCGTGAAATTCAAAAAGGACAATGAATCTTTCACCGGAACCAGAATTTTTTTTTTTATTCGTAAAATATTCTTGGGGCATTCCAGAATCAAAATATAGAAAAAAAATATTCTTGGTGTTCGCACTTTTGGGTTGAAGTCATTTCAACCGAACCTTGAACCATAAAACTCGATCAAAATAATAAGTTACTATAATTATAGGGAAACTCATTGTAGCTTGTAATTCGAAAGTTTTAAAAAGCCACAAGAAACCCGAGCCAGGAACCTTATTTATAAAATGTCGATAATAGATTAAAATGAATATTTACGACCTTACTCAGCGAAAAATTCTGCTGCGTTTCATGCAAAGAAAAAGTC
>JAWWLR010000054.1:80834336-80852244 GCA_035041075.1 Acraspis erinacei | reverse complement strand
TATATATATAGATTGCGAAGTCCCATGGCAGGAAGTTTGCTAATGAAGTAATAGGTGCTTCAACTATCTTCGCTCTATAAACAGTCCATAAGAGCCCTCGGAATCGCTACAGGATCTTAACTAAGATTAGGTGATATAATCTAACTTCCTTTGGAGATAAGAAATAGTAACTATTATCACATCCTAATGGATATTAGACTCGATATGAAGTTTGCTTCATTTTATTTTAACCCTTCGTGGGCATGGTTCATTTCACATACGCGGTCCGCATCGTGGGTCTTTTATGTTCATGAGGTCTTTTTCAATATTATTTTTACTATAATGATAGAAAAAAATGTCTAGCATTCTCAAACCCTTTCACATAAAACCTGCATTCCGTAATATCAACGATCTAAAATTTTGTAAAAAACGGAACGTTATAAAAAATGAATGGTTTTAGAAATGACCGATAATTTATCCACTTGCTATGTTCCTCTTTTAGAAAATAACAACTTTTAATCTCTGTTATTTAACATCAAATCAGAATAGCCTGAAAAATATTTCATCTTAATTTACATAAATTAAGTAATTTAATATATAACAAACACCAATTTTAAATTAAAGATGGATATTCAATAGAAAAGGGTAGTACATATTGTACATTAGCGTTGCCCTTCTTTCTCAATTTTTTAATTCCTTTGTTCTCACTCACAAGTTTTGTTCGAATCCCCAAAAAAATGATATTAAAATTTGAGCCAAATCGCTTAATGTTTAAGGTTAGCCTAGGGGCCAAGAAGTTTCTCGTTGATTTTAGTTCCCCTTTTCTCATTTCTCCTCACTTCCCCCTGCCACGAAATACGTCGTTGGTCTTCTACTGGGCATTCATCAATTCGCCGACGACTACCTGTGAGCTCTTCCCCCTCTACCGTGCTTGTGGGCGAAGAAATCCCCTCCTGCACTGCTGACTGAAGCATGGGCAGCGCATTCGCGGACGCAATGCTTCTTCTTACTGCGCATGTCTCGTTGAGCGCGGGCTTTTTTAAATGAATAGATTAGTGTTTTCCTCTTGTGACGTCAAATTATAGTTGAATAAAAGAATGTTTAATAGAGTATCATTTCTCAAGTACATAAAAACACACGCTCAATGGACTAAAATGAAATTACTAGACTACCTCTATTATTATGATTTTTTAGAAAGATTTTTATAATTTACTGGTCAAATAAATTATTTCCCGGTCAAATAAAAGTAACATATTTATATTTTCCGCTAAACGCAAACATTTATTTGAATGCACAACGTTCATTAAATATAATTTTCCAATAACAAATATCAATTTTTTACTAAAAATGAAACAGTGAAACTTTTCCTAAAAAAAATTAATTTTCAAACAAAAAAATTGATTTTCAACAAAATAGTTCAATTTTGAACCAAAATAATGAATCTTCAAATAAAACTATAAATGTTCAACTGGAATAGTTACATTTGACACCAAAAAGATAAATCTTCCATTAAAATGATGAGTATTTAACTGGAACACTTTAATTTTCAACCAAAAAAATGTATTTCAAACGAGAAGATTACTTTTTAAATATAGAAATTAATTTTCTACCAAAAACTACAATTTTAAACAAAATAAATGAATTTTTAACGAAATAATAGTTGAATTTTAAACTAAAAAATACTAATTTTCAACTAAAAATGTTATTGTGACGTTTTTAATAATAGAAATTAATTGTAAGCGAAATACTAGAGTTTACAACTAAAAAAATTAACCTTTAACTGAAATGGTTGAATTTTCAAAAAAAATTTACTTTTTACTACAAAAGATAAATTGTAAACCAAATCTTAAACATACGTTCACCAAAATACAGACTCAAATTGAATGGCCTTAACGAGGAAATAATCATGTTCACACAAACAAACTAATTTTATATTTTAAAGCTCTCACTAAAATTATATTTAATTTATTTATATTTTTTTAAATTAAATTATTATTTATATTAAATAACAAATTATTATTTTTATAATATTATAGTTTATGAAACACTAAATTCTACAACATTTGATGAAAAAATCTTATTAATAGAGTTAATCTTGTAATTTGGTTAGGAATTTCCATTATTATTCCAAATTCAACTATTTTTTTTAAAATGCGATTAACTTTGGATTAAAAATTAACTTTTTAATTTTTTTCTTGCACTGAAATTACTAAAATCACTCAAATTATTACTTAAATTATTATTTATATTAAATAAACAATTATTATTTTTAGTATTTTATAGTTTATGAAACACCAAATTCTAAATGTTTTTTATAAAAAAGCGTATTAATGAAGGTAATCTTGTAATTTGGTTAGATATTTCCAATTTGATTCAAAATTCAACTATTTTTTTGAAAATGCGATTTATCTTTGATTTGAAATTAAGTTAGAAATATAATATATAAAGTAATAAATTTATTGTTTAGTTTTATTTTTAAAATATATCGATTAATATGATGTATTTTATTAAAATGAAATAAATTGATAAATTAATCAATATTAATTTAATTTTATTAAACAATAATAATAAATTTTCAGATAAAATTAATTAAATTAAAATTCTTATTATCGTGACATTTTTAGTTTCAAAAATTAATTTTAAACCAAACATAAGAGTTTTCAACGGAAACAATGAATTTTTAACTGAAGTAGTTGAATTTTCCAACAGAAAAATTACTTTTCACTAAAAACCATAAATTTTCAACCAAAACTTAAACAATTAAATGCTGAGTTAAAAAAATTAATGTTTAACCAAACAGATGAATATTTAACTACAACTATCGAATTTTCAATTGCTAAATTTTTAAATAAGAGAAGGCTGAATTCGCAATAAACAATGCATTAAAATTTTCAAAACTGTCATTTGAAAAAGAAGCATGAATTTATATAATTTGGTTAAAAATTTCCATCATTATTCAAAATTAAATTATTTTGTTAAAAATGCGATAAGTTGTTGGTTAAAAATAACCTTTTAAAATAAAAAATGCACATATTTCATTTTTTGTTAAAAACTTATCTTCTTTAGTTAAAAATTTCACTATTTCGTTGAAAATTTATTATATTCCTAAATTAAGTAAATTTATTGACTAAATAATCAATATTAATTTAAAGTTAGGTTATAAATATAACTAATAATTATTTTTTAAATAAATTTAATTAAAATTCATGATTCGGCTACAAATTGACGTCACAAGACCAAAAAAAACTAATTTATTCATTTTAAATAAGCCCGCGCTGAACGACACATGCGCAGTAAGAAAAAGCATTGCGTCTCTTTCCTCTCTTCTTCACCTCTTGTTTTCACTTACTTCTTCATTCCCTCCCTTCATTTCTCCTTACTTCCTAGACTTCCCCACCATTTATTTCCCTTCACCATCAATTGTTGATCCAATTCTGTAAAATACCACGATGTTTCCTATTGATTTACCTTTCCTTCCCTCATTTCCCCTCACATCACATTCCCTACTTTCTCTTTCCACATTTCCACTTACTTCTCCTACTTCCAATTCCAGAATTTTCCCTCTCACCTCTTTTTCACCCTCTCACCCCTTTTTCACCCTCTCACCCCTCAACCTCTTTTCTCTCTACTTCCCCTATAATTTACCCTTTCTTTTCTTGCTCCCCACGCAATTCCGCGTAATTCCCTCACTTCCCCTTCTGTAATTTTTCTTAACTTAAAGGAATCTGTATTATCATCAGAGATAGTAACCATTGATCAGTGTTGATATCATTCGACAATCTGTAAAAATAGTAATCGACTTTTTTAAATAATTTTTTTCGAAAAACAGATCTACTCTCTCTGCTCTACTGGGAACCGAATCACAGAACTTCCGATTGCCGGTCAGGTAGATTAACTTGATCGATATTATTTATGTCTATTTTCACAGATTGTCAAATGATATCAACATTGATCGATGGTAACTATTTCTGATGATAATACAGATTCCTTTAAATTGCTCGTATTACAAATGTAACACCTGGCTTGAGATGGCCCATATTTAAAAAAAATGATTACTGTTTCGATCTCTTTAATATTTTAATGGGAAAGTACCAGACCAGAAATAGGAAGTTCTGTGGTTCGATTCCCAGTGGAGTGAAGGGAGTAGATATTTTTTTCAGAAAAATTTAATTAAACATTTTCTTTAACTTCCCCTAACCAACAAGTTTTTTTTGAATGCTAAAAAAGTGATTTGCAAATTCGAAAAAAATTGAAATTGTTAAATTTATTACCTATTGTTAAATTTATTACCTAAAAATATTTCAATCTTTCGAAAAAGGGCAGAAAGATATCTAAATGGAATACAATTGTTTAAAAATCAAGTTTTGTTAAACATCGACATTTTTTAACGTTGATAAGCATTTACATAATATTTTATTGCTAAAAATATTAAGAAACCTCCTTTATAATTTATCCTATACAAAATTTCTTAACAAATTTTAAAAAGATATTTCAGATATTATACACAACTTTTACCGATAGTCAATTAAATAAAAATTAATTTAATTCTTAATTTATTCAATTTAGAAAATTTAATAAATTCGTTAAATAATTTTAAGGTTAACATAAAATTTAATAAAAATTTAGATTAGGTTAAGTTTGGATCCACATGAGAAAAATTGTATTAAGTAAGATTTATTTTATAAAAACAATTAATTTTTCTTTATTAATAAAAAAAACCTTTTAATTTAATACAATTTGTCGATTTAGCTATTTATGAATCTTGCTCAATACAAAATCTAATATGAATTTAAGGTATGTAATGTATCGCGTAAAAATAAGATTGTTATATTTTCTTTAATTTGATGGTGACATCACTTTAAAACTGCGTGAGAGAAAAATCACGTTTATGATACTCACTTGAATTACTTCATAAAACTTTTACGAGCACTATGTCTATATAAAAGTTTGCACATTTGAAAGAAATAATTTTATTTTGTAGATTTGTAATAAAACAGCATCTTTATGGAACTTATCCCTCTTGTGCACGAAATAATTTTTAAATACATTTTTGGGAAAATCGCACATAAAATTTGTGTGAAAAATATTGTAATAAATGGCTAAATAAGCAATTTGACGAAATTATATAAATAAAAAATACATAAATAAAAGTAAATAAATAAAGGTTTTTAAATAAATAAAGAAAAAGATTAGTTAAAGTAGGTACCGTGCGCCTAAGAAAAAGAATTTCGAAGTCTATTAAGACGTTAATGCTTTTCCACCCATAAGTCTCAAAATTTCCCTCTAACCCTCCCTGCACTTCTACACCTCCCCCTTCACAAGCTTCTTTGTAACCTATCTTACCCTTTCCTCACTTGCAGAGCTGATACTCCCCTTCCCCTACTTCCCTTGCACACATTTCCCCTTGCTTCCTACAACTCCCACACTTCCTCTTACTTTCCATAGTCCCACTCCCTTAAATTATTTTACCCTGTCGGATATCCCATAAAACGCCAGCTTTCAGCCCCCTAATTCCCATGTACTTACCCTATTCTTTATTTCCCATAATTTCCCTTTAAACTTCTTTCTACCCTTTCATTCAATTCCCCTCACTTTCGCTCGAACTTCTGCTCCCACTCTCCTTATATTACCTTATTTTGCCGCACTTTCTCTATTTTAAAACCATTGATATCCCCTCAAATCCTCTACTTTTCGTGGTCCAAATTTCCACCATTTCTCTTTACTTTCCATACTTCCCTATCTTCATTTTCTTTCAAGTAGAGTGAGGGACAAAAAATGACGGGAGTGGTAGTAGAGTGAGCGAGGGGGAAAAGAGTGAGGAACTGAAAGAAAGCGAAATAGGAAAAATAAAGGAAAATGATTGAGTGGAAAAAGTGGAATTAAGAGAGTAAAGGGACAGAAAGTATGAAAAGTACGCGAAAATAAGATAAAAGGTTGTAAAACGTGAAAAACAGAAGTAAAGGAAGTGATGGGAAATGGGGCAAGGGGGACTGAAAAGAATGAGGGGAGAAAAAGTAGGCGCAGTGTATGGAAAAAAGGAGAGGGAAAGTAAAAGGAAAATTATAGGGGAGAGTATATACGTATATACGGGAAGAGGGGCTAGAGGAAATCACGGTAGATGAATTAGGAGAAGTAAGTAGAAAGCTGGGGTGGAAAAGTATAGATAATGAGAAGATTTGGGAAATGAGAGAGGAAAGGTAGAGCTAGTTATGAGAAATAAGGGATAAGAAAATGAATAGAAAATATTAGAAATGAGGGAAGAGGAAGTAGAGAAAGTGGGGAAAAGATAGTAAGGAGAAACAGAGGAAGAGAGAAAATGTAAGAGATATGTTCGGAAGTGGGAGAGGCTAGCGAGAAGAATTGAGAAGCGTGCTAGTAGGATGGTGCGGGTGATTGATTGATGAGAATTGGAGTCTAGCGAAGGTACGTAGAGGAAGGAGTGTTAGCTGAGGAAGCAAGGAGAGAAGGAAGTAAAGAAGGAAGAAGTTGGGAAAGAGAGGGAAAACGAAGATTAAAATAAGTGGAGGTCAACTAGGAATGGAAAGGGGAAGTAAGTGAATTGGAGGAAGTATAGTTATATGAAAAGAGAGGTAAATAATTGTCAAGCCGAGGTAAAGATGTAAATAAAATGAGGACGCGTGTTGGAAAATAAGAGAGAGAGTATAGAGTTAATATGAAGAAATGAGGGATACGGAAGTGAGTGGAAAATATAAGACATAAGGGAAGACGAAGTAGGGAAAGTGAGGAAAAATTAAGAAGAAAAAGTGAAGGAAGTGAGAGCAATTAGGAGAAGTGATTGGAATTGAGAAAGGGTATTAAGTTGATTTGAAAAACATGCTAGAAATGTAATTCGGTTGATTAGCGGATGAGAATCTAAGGCTGGGAAAGGGACCTTGGGGAAAGAAGTTTCAGATGAGGAAGAAATGAGAGGAAGAAGATAGGAAAGAGAGAGAGGAAGCGAAGGTTGAAGTAAGCGGATGTCAACAAGGCGAGGAAAATGGAAGATGATCCCCCTCCCTTCATTGTATGATGGTAAAGGGCTTCAGGGGAAATTATTGGCGATGAAATAAAGGAAGTCAGTGTAAAACAGGGTGGTGGAAGTAGAAAAAATATCAAGAAATGTTGGGAAATGAGAGAGGGGAGAGGAGAGATGGGAGGTAGAGTAAATTAGGAGAAATGAAGAATAAGGAAGTAAGTGGTAAATATGGGAAATGAGTGTAGAGGAAGCACGGAAAGTAAGGAAAAATTAGGAAGGAGAAGTAAAGGATGTGAGAGAAACTAGGAGAACCGATTAGAAGTAAGAGAGGGTAATGAGGAAAGTTGAGAAGCGTGCCAGCAGAGTAGTACGGGTGATTGAGGTATGAGATTCGAACGCTGGGAAGGGTACGTAGAGGAAAGGAGTGTTAACTGAAGAAGAGAGGAGAGGTAAAAGTAGAAGCGGAAAAGATTGAGAAAGAGGCGGAAAGCGAAGGTTAAAGTAAGTGGAGGTCAACTAGAAGAGAAAAGGGGAAGTATGTGAAGTGTAGGTATATGAGAGAAGGAGAACTAGTAGAAGTTACGGGAGATGAACTAGGTGAAGTAAGTAGAAAGCAGGGAGATCAAAGTAGAAGAATGGGGACAAATATTGCGAAACGGAAGAGGAAAAGTAAGGAAAATTAGCATAAATGAGAGTAGGGAAGTGAGTGGAAAATATAGGAAATGAGGTTAGAGAGAGTAGAGCAAGTACGAAAAATTAGGAGCGAGAAGTAGAGGAGGTGAGTGAAAGTGAGAGGAAATAGGAAAAATGATTGGAAGTGAGAGAGGGTAGTGAGTAGAACTTACCGAAGGGCTAGTAAGGTAGTGTGAGTGATCAAGCGATAAGAGTCGAAGGCTGTGAAAGGAATGGATAGCACAAGAGTGTTATCTTAGTAACAGAGGAGAGGAGGAAGTAGAGGAGGAAGTCGGGAAATAAAAATAAAGCGAATAAGAGAAGTTTTTGGAGGTCACCTAGAAGAGGAAAGAGGAAATAGGGGAAGTATCGGTGGGAGATTATGGGAGGGGCGGGAGTCTACTTTGACTATTTTTTAAATGAAAATACAGTTTTATAGTTTCTTCATGAGGGTGACGGAATATGTTTTAATTTCACAAAGCTTCGAATAATTCCTTTGAACATAAATTGTGGTTTCTGAATTGTGTATAATAGGCAGAGCATAAAGTGCACGTACACTTTGTATTAATTATGAGAATTGCGGAAAGCATCTGCTGTTTGAGGGAGTCGAAGACGGCCCTAAAAGGGAGATTGTGGAGGAGGATGGAGTTCAGTGACAAGAGGAAGAGGGAGTGGCAACAAAAAAGAGAGACCACAATAAGTAAGAGATGGAGGGAAGGGAGAAGGAGAGAGAGAGAGAGAGAAAAAAATGGGGGAGAGAGAGAGAAGAAAGCGAGAAAGGAATAAAGAGTAGATAACCAAGAGGAAACTCAGAGTGTAAGATAGTGAGGTCTGAGTGGATGATTAATGCCAGACAAACTTAACTAACCGCTTCGCTCCGCGGACGTGCATAAATATATTATCCGTCAGGTTGGCGCGTTGAGTTGCGTTCCACTGAAATTATGGATTTTTGTAAAACCTCCCCTATTATCACACTTTCTCTTCTCAATTTTCTTGCTACTAGGGATGATTGAATCTAAGAAAAAAAACAAAAACAGAATTAAATCCGAATTTTTTTAAAAACTTTTTTGAATTTTTAAAAATAATACCGCGGGTAAATAATTCCTCAAAGAAAAGCGATTTTCATATGATTACCAAAAAGGTTTCAATAAAATACATGAATTTTCAACGAAATGAGTCAATTTTAGTTAATGAAAATCTTTGGAATCTCTTAGGATCCTTTAAATTCCTAAATTTCGCAAGTGAACCCGTGAATTTTTTTAAATATTAAAAAATCCTTCAAAACCTGCGAAAATTCCAGAAATCTCGAAAAGTCTCTTAAAATTACGTGAAATCCTTTAAAATCTTTATTAATTCCTTGACAATCTGTGAAACATCTTTTAAATCCATTAAAATCCGTCAGAATTACATGAAATCCTTTGAAAGCTTTGGAAATCTATAAAACCTTTCGAAATCTTCTAAGACCCTTAAAAACCCTTAAAATCACTGGAAATCTTTCCAAATCCTTAATTTTCCTGGAAATCCCGAAAAAATTCTCTAAAATACTTAAAAATCCTTTTAAATTGGTTGAGGTTTCATTAAATTCTTTCAAATATCTAAACATTGATTACAATTTCGTATAATAATTTTAAATTTTTCTCTATCCTTGAAAATCCATTAAAATCTCTGGAAATCCATTGAAATTGCTTAAAATTTTTCGAAATCCCCTAAACTGTTTGAAAATATTTTGAAATCGTACGAAATCCCTTGAAATCTTTAAGAATTTCTTGAAATCCATTACAAATTTTTTGCATTCCGTCAAATCTGTTGGAGTCTTTTGAAATCCTAACAAATCTTGAAGGATTTCTGGAACCCAGTGAAATCTCAAAGATTTGCTTAAAATTCTGTAAAATCCTTTTTTAAGACTCGATAATCTCGTAAATCTCGTAAATTACTATGAAATTAACGAAAAAATGAAGAAACCTTTGGAAATCCTTGGTTATCTAAGAATTCTGTAAAATCATTAGAAACCTTCATAAATCCCATGAAATCCTTTGCAATCTCTTGAAATCTATTAAAAGTCTTACAGTTTCTTGATAGACTCTAAAATTCTTTGAAGTATTTTAAAATTATTAGTAAATGCTTGAAATTTCTTAATTACGTAAGTATTGGGAAATAGTACAAATTTCTTTAAAGTTGTTAAGAATTTCTTGAAATACAATCATGCTTTTTCACATTACGTGAAATCTTTTGAAATTTCTTTAAATTTAGAAATCCTTCGCAATTACTTAAGATACTTGAAATCCCGTAAAATCCTTTAAAATATTTTTAAATCCGTGAAATATCAGTCCTTTGAAATACAGTAATATTTTTAAATTGATTGAAATCTCGTAAATTTCTCTTAAAACAAAACAAAAACAAGGACACGTTTGGAAATCCTTAAAAACCTTCTACAATATCTGAAAATGATTCAGAATCCTTTAAAATATTTAAAAAATTTACGAAATTGTTTAGAATCCATAAATATTTTTTTAAAGTCCGTAAAATCCCTTGAAATCTTTTCAAATCCTTCCAAATCCTCAGAGCTTCTTGAAATTAGGGATCCTTTAAAATCCTTTCAAGAATTTGGAAATCAATAGAAATTTCTTTAAATACATCAAACTTGTTTCTAATTCTGCAAAAATCTTTGAAATCTTCAAAAATATATGAAATCCTGCTGAATTTCTTTAAATCCTTTAATTTCCTCAAAATATGTTTAAATTTTCCAAATCCTTAGACATTTCTTGAAATCCTTAAAATCTCTCAAATTTTCTTCAAATCCCGTGAAATCCTTTAGAATAGCTAAGAATCCCTTGAAATTCCTCGGAGTTTTTGGAAATCCTTAAAAATATTTGAAATTCGTTTTTTTATCCCGTAAAATCCCTTATGATGTTCGAAAATCCTTTAAAATACTAAGCGATTTCTTGTAATCCCTTTAAATAACTTAAAATCCTTGACATTCTTTGAAATCTTTTGAAATCGTTTACCATTTTTTTAATTCTGTTAAATCCCTTGACATCTTGAAAAAAATCTTCAAAATTCCATTGAAATCCTACTAATGATTTGAAATCCTTGGAAACCTCCTAAATTTCTTGAAATCCATTAAAATTATTTTTAATTCTATGAAACCCTTTGAAATCTTTGAAAATTTGAAAACCTCCAGAATCACCTACGATCCTTCAAATTATAACTAAGGGATTTTTTTAAATCCTTAAAATGTCTCAAATTTGTTCAAAATTCCGTAGAATCCTTAAAAATATTTTAGAATTCCTTAAAAATCTTCGGAATTTCTTAAAAGCTTTTAAAGCATTTAAAAGTCGCTTGGAATTCCGTCAAATCCTTTCAAATCGTTATCAATCCTTTGAAATCCTTTAAAATTTCTCGAAATTCCTTAAAATCATTCAATTCGTTGGAAATCCTTAAAAAATCCTCATTAATTTTTCGAAATCCTTTAAAATCTGTAAAAATTCCTCGAAATCTCTTGAAATTCTTTGAATTTTTTTGAAATCCATTAAAATCTTTTACAGTTTCTCGAAATCCACGGAAATTCTTTGAAATATTCAGAAATCATGAAGAAATTCTTAAAATCCATTAACTTTTTTTTTTATTTCATAACATCCTTTACAATCTTTCGAAGCCTATGAAATAATTCAAAATCTCTTAAAATCCGTAAATTCCTTCAAAATTACAAAAAATTCTTACTTTTTTCGCGGATTTCTTATAATCCCTTAAATTCTTACAAATTCTCAGGAAATTCCATTAAATCCTTTGAAATCATTACCAGTAGCATGAAATTCTTTTAAATCTTCTGAAATCCATCAAAGTTTTTTGAGTTTCTCTAAAATCCTTTAAAATATTCGGAAATCCTACGATTTTCGTTTAAATTGATTTTAAAAATTGGAAATCCATTAACATTGTTTTTAATTCTGTGAAACCTTTTGAAGTCTTTGAAAATATGAAAACCTCCGGAATCACTTAAGATCCTTTAAATCCTAACTAATGGATTTCTTAAAATTCTTAAAATGTCTCATATTCAAAATTCCGTAAAACTCTTTGGAATACTTTGGAATCCCTTTAAAATCTTTGGAATTTCCTAAAAGCTTTTAAAACCTTTAAAAGTCCCTTGGGATTTCGTAAAATCCTTAAAATCCTCATTTATTTTTTTAAATCTCTAAAAATTGCTTGAAATCCTTTGAAATTCTGTGAATTCTCTTGAACTCCATTAGAAGCGTGTACGGTTTCTTGAAACACCCTGAAATTCTTTGAAATTTTGTGAAACCATGAAAAAATTCTTAGAATCTATTCACTTTTTTTTTTAATTTCCTAACATCCTTTACAAGCTTTAGAAATCTGTGAAATGCTTTGAAATCTTTACCTGTCCCATGAAATTCTTTAAAATCTTCTGAAATCCATTTAAAAATTCAAAATCGCCTAATATCGTTTAAATCCTAACTAAGGGATTTCTTTAAATCCTTAAAATGTCTCAAATTTGTTCAAAATTTCGTAAAACCCTTTCGAATATTTTAGAATCCCTTTAAAATCGTCGAAATTTCTTAAAAGATTTTAATAGCTTTCAAAGTCGATTGGGATTCCGTGAAATCCTTTGAAATCTTTATCAATCCTTTGAAATTCTTTAAAATTTCTTGATATTCCCTAAAATCATTAAACTCGTTGGATACCTTTGCAAAACCCTCATTGACTTTTAAAATCTTTAAAATCTTTAAAATTCCATAGAAAAAAAATTCCCTAAATCCTTTAAAATCTCGCCAATCCCTTGAAATCCTTTGAAATCTACTGAGAAATAACACAAAAATTTCAAAGTCTCTAAAATCCTTTAAAATATTTGGAAATCCTACGAGTTCCGTTGAAATCGATAAGATTTCGGAATTTCTTAAAGGGTTGTATGAGCTTTTAAAGTCGATTAGGATTCCGTAAAATCCTTTGAAATCTTGATCAATCCCTTGAAATCCTTTAAAATTTCTTGTTATTCCCTAAAATCATTAAACTCGTTGGAAACCCTTACAAAACCCTCATTGATTTTTAAAATCCTTTAAAATCTTCAAAATTCCATAGAAAAAAAATTCCCTAAATTCTTTAAAATCTCGCCAATCCCTTGAAAGTTCCGTTGAAATCGATAAGAAATTCTTGAAATCCATTAACATTCATTTTATTCTGTGGAACCCTTTGAAATCCTTATCAATCCCTTGAAATACTTTTAAATTTCTCGATAATGCGTGAAATCGTTTCACTCTTTGGCAATCTGTAAAAAATCCATATAAATTTTTTCAAATCCTTTAAAATCTGTAGAAATTGCTTGAAATCCCTTTAAAATCTTTGATTTCTATTAAAATCTATGAAAATCTTTTACCGTTTCTCTTAGCCCCAGAAATTCTTTGAAATATTGAAAAATCATTCAGAATTTCTAAAAGTCCATTAAATTTTGTTTTTTAATTTCGTAAAATCCTTTAAAATCTTTAGAAGTCTATGAAATCCTTGGAAATCTCTCAAAATCCTTTAATTCCCTTAAAATCGCTTGAAATTCTACTAAATCCTTAGTGATTTCTGGAAATCCTAAAAATCTCTTCAATTTTCCTAAAATCCCGTAAAATCCTCAGCAATACTTGAGGTTCCCTTGAAATCCTTCGATATTTTTAAAATCCTTTAAAGTCTCTTAAAGTCGCTTAAAATTTCGTGAAATCCTTTAAAATTTTTATCATTCCCTTTAATTCCTTTGAAAGCTCCTGGAATCCATTAAAATCTCTCGAGATTTCCTAAAATCATTTGAAATATTTGAAAATCTAGCTGATTCCTTTTTAATTGTTAAGAGTTTTTTGAAATCCATTAACATTTTTTTTTAATTTCAAAAAACTCTTTGAAATCTTTGAAAATCCGTTAAATTCTAAAGAATCTTTTACGCCCCGTTAAATCCTTAAAAATCGCATAAAATCCCGTATAATTCTTGAAAATCCCTTCAAATCCCTGGGAATCTCTTCTAATTCCTCGAAATTTCTTGAAAACCTTTAAAATCTATACTAAATAAGAAATATCTCGAAATTCCTTTAAATCGCTTAACATCCTTTGAAATATCTAGAAATCCATTAAAATCTGTTAAAATTCCTCGAAAATCACTAAAACATTTTGAAATATTTAAAAATCTCAAAATCCCTAAAAATCACTTGTAATACCGTAAAATCCCTTACGATGTTTGAAAATCCCTTCAAATACTAAGGGATTTCTTGAATTTCCTTCAAACTACTTTAAAATATCTGGAAATCCATTAAAATCTCTTAAAATTTCCCGAAATCCTTTAAAATATTTTGAAATCTTAAAATCCCGAAAAATCGCTGGTAATTCCGTAAAATCCTTAAAAATCCTTTATAATTCTTCCAAATCCTTCGGGATTTCTTGAAATCCTTTAAAATCTGTATAAATTATTTCAAATCCCTTAAAATTCTTTTACGTCTATCGAAATCCATAAAAAATTTTATTATTTTTTTTTATTATATATTTTCTTGAAATCCCCTAAAATTCTTTGAAATATTTAAAAATCATTAAGAATTTTCTAAAATTGATTCACTTTTTTTATTTCGTGAAATCCTTAAAAATCTTTAGAAATATATATAGAATCCTTTGAAAACTCCTAAAATCCTTTAATTTCCTAAAAAAACTTTGAAATTCTATCAGAACCTTAGAGATTTATGGAAATCCTTAAAATCTCAAATTCGCTTTTAATCCCATAATATCCTTGAAAATCGATTAATTCTTCCAAAATCTTATGAATTTTTTGAAATCTTAAGATCCCGTAAAATTCTTCGAAATACTAAAGAATCCCTTCAAATCCTGCACAATTTGTTTAAAACTCTTGCATTCTCTAAAAGTCGCTTGAAATTCCATGGAATCCTTTGAAATTTCTATAAATGCTTTGAAATCCTTTAAATTCTTCCAATCTTTCAGAATTTCCTGAAATCCTTAAAAATTTCTGAACTTCGCTTGAAATACCATAGAATTTTTTTAAATCCACCATTTCAGTAATCCCATGATATCCTTCAAGATGTTGAGCAATCCTTCCATGTCCTCAGGGATTTCTTGAAATCCTTAAAAATCTCCAAACTTTGCTTAAACTCCTTTAAAATCAATTAGTTGTCTCAAAATAATTAATTATTAGATAAGATTCAAGATCTCCTACAAAAATTTACTGTTCCTGTAATTCCAATTGTCTATCCTTAACAAAATTGATAATTTTGAAGCTTCTCCTTCGGGTAGTGAGGCTTTAGAAATGTTATTAATAAAATAATACTTTTTAATATGTATGAAACTTTTCAACATTTCAACTCGCGAATTTGTCTCACAATTAAAATGCCTTGACTGGACCTATTGTTCTTGCTTGCAGTTGTTCATCCTCTCCCATTTTCTTTACAGCGGCAGAATTTTATGTTTCCTCGAATAGTAGCATTATATTTTCTTGCCTGTACAATTTTCTGTAAAAAAAAACTAATGACAAGTTTTCATATGAAAAGCGCGTGAAACATAGAGCGAGGAAAATTATTCTTTCGCAAATTTGCATAGTCTCGCGACCACCTGTAGAGAAGAGACTTCTGTATTCGGCCCATTGTTGCTCGAAGGATGAAAGGAGGTACCTTAATTCCTCATAAATTATACGAGCTTTATAGTTCCTTTGAATTATGGAAATAATTAAAAAATAATTAATCTTAATTATTTAGTGAGACTTTAGGAATATTTTATTAAATAAATTTCTTATTCAAGAAGAAGATCTCTGGACAGTGAGGTTACGTGGGTTAGCATTTGCAAATGACAAGCACGTGAATCCATACAATAAACAATATCATTTATAAACTTAAGAAACCATTTAGATTTGTTGATTTTGTATTTTTTATTACCTCGTCAATAATAAATTAAAAGAGGGACATGCCAAAATACAAAAAATACGCATCCTACTAAAACAGGGTTTATTAATAAATTTAAGGATCTATTTGGGGTGAACAACTTTTGCTTACTTTTTTATTTTTTTATTTGGGGTGGTTTGTCCCAAAAATGATTTCTTTATTGTTATTCGAACAATTTCATCAGGCTTTTTTGAATTAAGGTTTCATGTTCCCTGTTTGAGAAAAGCCTAGAGAAGAGACTTCTGTAGTCGGCCCATTGTTGCTCGAAGGATGAAAGGAGGTACCTTAATTCTTCATAAATTAGACGAGCTTTCAAGTTCCTTTGAATTATGGAAATAATTATAAAATAATTAATCTAAATTACTTAGTCAGACTTTAGGAACATTTTGTTAAATAAATTCCTTATTCAAGAAGGTGCGGATCTCCGGACAGTGAGGGTACGTGGGTTAGCATTTGCAAATGGCAAGCACGTGAATCTGATAGCCTACTTCCTGGGTTCTTTAGCCGTTTACGGCCATGTTTTTGACCTTAACTCTTGTCAAACAATATAATTTATAAAATTAATAAACCATTTAAATTTGTTTATTTTGTATTTTTGATTACCTCTTCAATAACAAATTAAAAGAGAGACTTGCCAAAATACAAAAAATACGCATCCTACTAAAAAAATTATTATTAGCACATTCTCAGATCTTTTTTAGGTGAAAACTTATGCTTATTTGTTTTTTTTTATCTGAGGTAATTTTTCCAAAAATTTATTTCTTTATTATTATTCTAACAATTTCATCGAGATTTTTTAATTAAGGGTCCTTTTTCCCTGTTTGAAAAACCCTTAGAAATATTTCAAAAGGTTCTTAAGGGATGTTCTAAAATTTTCAAGAATTCCAGTAATCCTAAGTAATAAATAAGATATGAATAACCAAAAGATAAATTTCCAAGATCTCTTTCAAAAATAGAAAAGTTGACTTTTCACGAAACAGTTGAATTTTCAATGAAATAGTCTAATTTTGAGTAGAAAAAAACTGAACCTCAATCAAAGCATTTGCATTTTCAACCAAATAATTAAAATTTAAACTAAAAAGATGCATTTTTGAGATGATAGTTGAATTTTCAAAACGAAAAGTTAAATATTTAATAAAAATATGATTTATTGATGAAAAGTGCAATGGTTAATATATAGTACAAAATAAACAACAGAAATATCAACAACATAGTTTAATTTCGAACCAAAGAGTTCAATTTTTAAAAAGAATAATTAGACTTTCAACAAAATAGTTTAACTTTTAACCCAACATTTGAATTTTCAGGAAAGAACATTAATTTTCTAGCGAAGAAGACAAATTTTCGAAAAAATAGTAGAATTTTTAACGAAAAAAGATGCACATTCAACAAAAAATGTGAAAGTTTGATTTTTATTTAAGAAATAAATTTATCAATGGTAATTTCGAAACACTCAGTTGCATTTGTAATTAAGGAAGAGAATTACTTAAATAGAACAGTAATTTTTCATCAAAAATTGGCACAATTTAAAAAAAAACAGTTAATTTTTTAACCAAAAAGAATGAAACTTAATTTTAAAAAATTAATTTTTAACAAAACAGTTCAATTTTTACCCACGCAGTTGAATTTTCGATTAAAAAATAATAATTTTTAAGAAGATAGATGAATGTTCTATGCAGATTAAAAAATTTCCCGTAATATCAAAAGATTTTACTGGCTTTTAAGAATTTGAATGCCGCTATACACTGCTATATATATTGACGCATGAGAAAGAGAGCGAAAAAGAGGCAGTAGGGAGAGAGTTAGTGAATGGTGTGAGAGAGAGAGAGAGAGAGGGAGGGAGGGAGAACAGTGGAAGAAGCGAAGAAAAATTATACAGCGAGAGAGATTTCAAAAGATTTTACTGGTCTTTAAGAATTTGAATGCCGCTATACACTGCTATATATATTGAAGCATACCGCTGTAAACAGATAATTCTGTCAGAGCCTCTGTTTGAGTGTGAGAGCGAAGGATGGAGAGAAAGAGAGCGAAAAAGAAGCAGTAGAGAGAGAGGTAGTGAACGGGTGTGTGAGAGTGAGAGGGAGGGAGGGAGAACAGTGGAAGAAGTTAAGAAGAATTAGACAGGGAGAGAGATTTCAAAAGATTTTACTGGTCTTTAAGAATTTGAATGCCGCTATACACTGCTATATATATTGACGCATACCGCTGTAAACGGATAATTCTGTCAGAGCCTCTGTTTGAGTGTGAGAGCGAAGGATGGAGAGAAAGAGAGCGAAAGAGAGGCAGTAGAGAGAGAGGTAGTGAACGGGTGTGTGAGAGTGAGAGGGAGGGAGGGAGAACAGTGGAAGAAGTTAAGAAG
>JAWWLR010000054.1:80793518-80803677 GCA_035041075.1 Acraspis erinacei | reverse complement strand
ATTTCCGTTCATATTGCCAGGTAATTTATGATAACTTACTACAAATTGTCCAACCTTCAATTTAAAAATGTCCATAAATGTCCGGAAATTTATAGAAATTTTCATTCATTTATGGTAATTTTAAGGAAAATATGGTAACTTAACATAAATTACCCAACATTCGATTTTAAACATTTGTATAAATTTCCGGAAATTTATGACATTTTTTTGTAATTTATGGTAACTTACCATAAATTGCTTAAAATTCAATTTAAGAACGTCTACATTTCCAGAAATTTAGGAAAATTTTCCGACATTTATAATCATTGGATACGGCATTATGAAAACGTATTTAATAGTTTGTATATAATGCACTCGATTCTCTGTAATTTAAATGCCCCCCGCTGCCAATAACCGTATGCGAATGACGGCTTTATGATCAACGGCGACCTGTGTAAATTTGTTTGGAAGCTTCCATGGGGTTTTCGCTATTCCCAAGAGATGCCTGTGGAATATTAAGTGAACCAATAATAAATAAAAATTCATGAGATACACATTTCGCGATGACAACTAGTGTGAAATAGTATGAATAAATTCATAGCAAAATGAAGCAATATTGTCACCACAAATGTCTCGACAAAACCAACTGATTCAGTTTTTTTAGGCGCATAAAAATAACACAAATTCTACAATACCGGCAATATTAAATTTTATTAGCGAAAAAAATATCCCTCCGCTGAGAATCGAACCCAGGTTTTTCTATTCCCGGTCGCGTGCTCTACACACTAAGCTACTGGAGAGATCGAATGCAGTATATTTTTTCACAGACATGCAATATCGCAATGTTTTCTCTAAAGAGTCATAGATATAAGATATAGGAAACCTCTATTATCATCGGGATGGTTTAGATGGTTTAAACCCGATCAGATTAGATATTTATCACATTATGTGAAAATAAATATCTAGACTATCGAGCTAGGATTCCCCTCAAATTCAAAATTTTTCGTTTTTCTCAAATTGTTAAATCAAATGTTAGATGTGAAAAAAAGATCCCGCAGCTTCGCTCCACTGGGAATCGAACCCAGGTCTTATGATTTCCCGGTTAGGTGCTCTACCCACTAAGATACTGGAGAGATTGAAAGAAAAATTTATGTCAAGAAAATGTCGATTTCAGTTCATTAAGATTTATTGATTTAAAATTTTATAATTACATTTTCAGTCAAAATTATTAATTTTCATACAAGAAATTTTAATTCTACAAAAAACTAGTTTAATTTTTCAACCAAACTAAATTAAACTATAATATGATAAATTTCAGACGAACGAGTTGAATTTTCAACCAGGGAAGATTTTTCATTCAATAAACAACAACAAAACCATCCAAAATTTTGAATTTTTAAATCATGAAGGTCGAATTAAAAAGCCAAAAATATTAAGTTTCCACCAAAATTCATATTTGATATAATTAAATTTTTAATAAAAAATTATTTTTCAACAAAAAAAGCGAATTTTCAACCAAATTTGTTAAATTTTTAACTAAAGAAATGAAATTTGAAATAAAATTATTCATCTTCAATAAAAAAAATGAATTAAAAAAATATACAATAAAAAATATAATTTTGAACAAAAGGCATGAATTTCAAAACAGATATTTCAATTTGTAGTGGGATTTTCAACTTAATATTTGAATTTTTTAACAAAACCTGTTATATTTCTACCAAAAGAAGAAACATTTTATAATTACATTTTCAGTTAAAATCATTAATTTTCAACCAAGAAATTTAAATTCTACAAAAAATAGTTTAATTTTTCAGCCAAACTAAATTAAATTAAAATATGCCAAATTTAAAAGAAACGAGTTGAATTTTAAATCAGGGAAGATTTTTCATTCAATAATCAAATAAAAAACCATCCAAAATTTCGAATTTTTAAAGAAGGAAGGCGAATTTTTTTTAATAGTTAAATTAAAAAGCCAAAAATATTAAGTTTCCACAAAAATTCATATTCGAAATAATTATATTTTTAATTTTTAAAAATTCGTTTTCAACAAAAAAAGCGAATTTTCAACAAAATTTGTTAAATTTTGAACTAAAGAAATGAAATTTGAAATAAAATTATTCATCTTCAATAAAAAAATGAATTCAAAAAATATAATTTTTAACAAAAAAAAAATGAATTTCAAAACTGATATTTTAATTTACAGTGGAATTTTCAACTTAATATTTGAATTTTTTAACAAAAACTGTTATATTTCTACCAAAAAAAAAGTTTCACCTGAAGAACATAAATTTACCAAAAAAAAAATAATAGTATAATATTAAGTTAGAGAAATAAATTTCTGACCAAATAAAATAAATTTTGAAAGAAATATTTAAATTTTGAACCAAACAAATGAATTTTAAACCGAAAAGATAAAATTTCTATCAACAAAAGGAATATCGAAGAAAAATAGAATAGATGAATTTTTACTTAAAAAAATTAATTTAAAACTTTTAAAAACTAATTTTCTACCAAAAAAGAACAAATTTTAGAAAATGAAATAAATTTTCAACTAATTATTCTAATTTTCAGTTAGAGAAATTTGTTTCTCAGCAAATAAAATTCTACCAAAAAAAATTAATTTCCTAACAAAATAGAATAGAATAAAAAAAAATACTTTTTACATATCATCGCCATAAGGTTGTTTTATACGGCCCCAAAAAAACCTCATAAATGAAAAAATGGGTTTCGCGAGTTTTTGGTACTAATTACGACTTTTTTGTAGTTTTTTTAATGCAAATTTTTCCAATACATAAAATACTATTTTATACTCATAATTAGAGTTTGAAATAAATTGTTTAAATATTTTTTAGCAATCTTCTCTTAGAATATACAGAGAAAGTCGCGGTTTTTTTTTAATTTCCACTTTTTGTCAAATTTTCAATTATAGTGAGTTAGTATTTAATTTAATATAGCAAAAATAATTGTTTAAACAAATTATTATTGGTAATAGCTATCTTCATCTACATTAATGCTAGATATTTGCGATTTTATTCTAAAAAAATTTAACATTGGTTTACTTTTTAAATTATAAACAAATAATAATTAAACATTAGAGAAAAATATTTTAAAAAAATTTTTTTCCGTGAATATAGTTTTCTGGAAGGGAGTAGAGATTATATATGTTTAATTCTAAATTTTTTTTTATACGCCTTGCAATAAACTTCTTTTTGTAATTAAAAAAAAACAAAATGAGCAAAAATTCAAGCAACTATTCTTTTATTAAAAAGTGGTTAAAAAGTTAAAATTTTTAGAGGAAACCACAACTATCTATAATTAATAAAGAAGAATATAGTTATAACCAATCATGATTTATTTAAATAATTATTTTTTCTAAATGGAATTATTAACTCATCCTAAGTGAAAAGTATACAAATAGTTGTAAATTTCGGAAAAAAGCAACTTTCTGGCATTATTAAAAATAATTATCATTAAGAATAATAATTAATTGTTTAAACCATTAATCTTGTTAACTTGAATTAATTATTTAACTCACTCTAATGTGAGAAAGTTTTTTTGAAAACACCAAGACTTCCTATCTCTATTATAAGAGAAAATTGCTAAAAACAGACATAAATTGTTTAAACAATCTATTAAAGAATCTAGTTATCAGTATAAAGTAGCATCCCATGTATTGGAAACAAAATTCATTTTTTTTTAATTCAAAAAAATCATCACTAGTGTCAAAAACTGGCAAAACCTATTTTTACACTTATGGGGGTTTTTTAAAGAAATATTTTATTCGCATTCTATGGCTATTTTTGAATTGAAATGTTTGAATTAACGATTCTGAATAAAATTCTCAAATAATTCTTTTTTGCTTATGGGAAATAAGTGTTAAACTTAACGGAGTTTGTGATTGTTGTGAATAATTTAAAAAAATGAATTAATATTTTTTTTGGATTCGAAAAAATTTCCAGGAGGTAATGAAAATTTGAAAAAAAATGTGGATCACCCTAATTGGCCACCTTCTCATTCAAAGTTGGTTCAAGCTAGACGCGAAATGCGTTAAGCATTTTTTTGCGAGTATGAAGCAAACCCCATCGTGACCACACACATCATAAAAATTTTTTTGAAACACTAATTGTAAGCTGTGAAAATAGTTCTCGCGCAATATTTAAATTTAACAATCAGGTTGGCTGAAGATAATAATATTTCACGAGTTTCACACGGTCGCTGTTGGTCGCATGCTTTCCGTCTCAATTCACTCACGATTATACACTTTGTTTGGCACGAGAAGAATGTAGATCGGTGAAGAAAGAACGAGCATTTAAAGTTTAATATGGCACCGTTTCCTTTCAACTGAATAATGTGGTTGGTCTGCAATCTGACACATATTTAGCTGATTTCATGAATATATACATGTGTGTATGTGTGTGTGTGTGTGTTTGTGTGTTCTATTTTTTGGTATGGAGCATGAATATTGGGTGGTATCCTTGCTGCCAATACCTAATATCGACAATCGTAGATTGCTAATCGCTTTGCTCCTATTCCCATGGAACCTTGCTGGCCTTGTTCCTAACACTCATTTGTGAGTGTTAGAAACAAGGCACAAATGCACTCCAATAAATCATTTCACGGATCCACAAGTACCTACAAATTTTCTTGTTTCTATTTTTGTACTAAAAATCTTTATTGCTTTTTTTTTTGTTTAGAATTCAGAAAAGGTAATTTTCTTGTTCGACTTACCTTTAACGAAAATTCACATTACGAAACTAATGAGAGTTACTAATGAGTGTTATTAAATGTTCAACTCATTGATTTACTTACTAACTAATTAATTAATTAAATGCATTTCCGGATAGAAATCAATCATTTCAGTCTATTTTTTTTTAGTAATATCACCTCCCATACACCGCACCTGCGTCCCATCCTTCCACTTATTATCACTTCCTCTTCTTGTCCCTATTTTCATTCGCTCCCCTCCTTCCACCATCTTTCCCTACTTTCCCTCATATTCATTTCTTTTTTCACTTTGACTTTCTTCTCCTAGTGTCACTTACGTTCTTTTCAGGTTTTATACTTTCCCGAAATTTCTCTCTTTTACCATACTTACCTATACTTTCGCTTTCTGCATCTCTCTTCTCAGCCATTTACTTACTTTCCCGCTACACTTTTCTCCCAATACTTTTGCTAATTTCTATCTTTTAATCTATACTTTTTCTTATACCCCTTCCCGATCTTACTTTTCCTCACATGCCCTACCTTCTTTCACGCATCATCCCGTCTCCTACTTTCTCTTACTTCTACTCCGTTTCCCTCCTTCTCGTCATTTCTCCTTTCTCCAACTATTATCCCTACTTTTTCTTCCTCTCCCTAATTTTCCTCTCCACACTCTTCCTCACGTCCTTTCCTTTCACCTACTTTCCACCACTTTCTCTACTTTCTTTCATGTCCCATCCCTCCTATTTACTTTCCCTAACTATCCCTATTTCTTCATTCTTCACCTTCATTTCCTCCCCTCTTCTTTTACCTCATCACTTCTCTTATGTCACCTCTTTTACATCCTAACCGCTAACATTCCTCACATCCTTAGACTACTTAAATTCCTCAATTCTCCTATTTTATACTCCATCCCTTTCTTTACTTCCCGACCTGTCACATGTCAAACATACCCTCACTTCTCCTACGTCCCAATCCCTCACATCCCACACTTCCAATCCCATCACATTCCTTATTTCTCTATTCTCTACTTTCCCTAATTCCACTCCCATTTTTTTGCACCCCTTCCCTTTCTTGACCAATATCCATATAAATTCAACGTTAAAGAACAATATAGGAGCATTAACGTATTACTTAACATTAAAAAGTGGGTATTTAAAAAGGTTAAATTTCTTTCAAGGATTCGGGGAAATTTTTTAATTTCTTAGTTTTCATTTTCAAAGAAATATTTTTAAATTTGAAAAATTTTAAAATGCGTTTGAGCATAATATTGAAGACTTCAAGGAATTTTTTTTTAATTTTTCAGAGTTACAAATTTTTGTATGTTTACTGAATTTTGCAGGGTGTCAAGAGAATGAAAAAAGTGTTTGTAAAATATATGGAAAATTTTTTAATAATTTTTTTTAATGAATGCTAAAGGAAAATTGAAAAAATTAAATATTTAAACACAAATTTAACCTAAAATTTTTAAAAAGAGTGTAAAATATGTTATAGGACAATCTTGCCCTATTACATTATTTAAAAAAAAACGGAGTAAGTTTAAGAGATATTCAGAACTTTTGAAACCATTTAAAAATAATTAAAACTGTTCAGGATTTCTTAAGAATTTTGAGGAAGACTGACAAATCCCGCAAAATAAAATTCCCCAAACTGTAAAATTCCCGAATAATAAAATTCACTAATAATAAAATTGACGAAAAAGATAATTACCGAATTGGAAAATTACCGAACATTAAAATTTTCGAATAGTAAAATTGCCGAAAAATAAAAATACAAATTTGGAAAATTCCCGAATAATAAAATTCTTGAATAGTAAAATTCCCGAATAATAAAATTGCCGAATTGGAAAATTCCCGAATAATAAAATTAACCAAAATTGAAAATCCTGATTTGGAAAAATACCGAAAAATAAAAATTTCGAATAATAAAATTCCTGAATTTTAAAATTCACGAACTGGAACATTGCCAAATAATAAAATTCTCGACAGCTTATAATATTACTTAATTCGAAACCTCCCGAATAATATCATTTCTGGAAGTTAATAATATTACCTAATTGGAAAATTCCCGAATAATAAAATTCCCGACAGAGAATTGCCGAATTTATAAATATTGGAATGAGAAAATTCCGGAATTTAAAGCATTAAACTTTTTTTTATAAATATATTTGATTTATTACAAAAACAATAATGAAATTTTACTTTTTATTATTTTTGATTTTTAAAATTTCGAAAATTATTTTTTTAATTTAAAATAACAATATATTCTTTTTAATTTTAAAAATTGAAAATAATTTAAAAAATAAAATTTCATTATTGCATTTTTAATCAAATATATTTATAAAAAAAAACTGTAATTGTTTAAATTTGAGAATGTTGCAATTCCAACATTTTATAATTCGATAATTCTTTCTCGGGAATTTTCCAATTCGGTAATATTATTAACTGCTGGGAATTTTATTATTCATGAACTTTCTAATTCGGTAATATTATAAACTGCCATGAATTCTATCATTCACGAATTTTTCAATTCGGGAATTTTATAATTCGGGAATTTTATTATGCGAGAATTTTTTTATTCGGGAATTTTCCAATTCGGTATTTATATTTTTCGGCAATTTTATTATTCGCAAATATTATTATTCGGGAATTTTCCAATGCGGGAATTTTACAGTCTCGGGAATTTTATTTTTCGGGATTTTTTAGGCGTCCCTGCAGTTCCCTTAGTTCTTACACTTGATCAAAATCAAAATTTAATATAAAAATCTTAAATGTTAATAGTATTTAATTACTACAATTTTTAATCTTGCCAAAATTTGAAAATAATTTATGAAAATTTATATGTCCTTAAAATCGACTTTTTTTTAAATTGCATACAACTTAATTCAAGTAAACAATTTATATCTTTAAGCATACAGAGATGTATCTCTTTTTGAATATTTCAAAATTTTTGAAGTGCGGGAATAGATTTCAGGATTGAAATTATAAAAATATCTCTATTAGTTAGTAAAATACTATGAAGACTTGCCTTTTTAAATTACACCAAAAAATTAACAAAATTGTAACAAAAGGTGCACATTTAGCTTGAACCTTTTATACCAGTCAGAGAAATTTGGTTAAATTTATTTTACAATTATTCAAAATTTGAGAAAATATTACTAACAACTCGAGTGTTTTTATAAGATGTTTAGAGCGTTTAGAAGTGTGGAAGAAATCAAAAAATATTTGAGCAGTCAAGATATAAAATACTTGGCTTATATAATCTTCTAAATTTTTTTCAGGAATTTTAAGAAAAATAGTTTTATCTCCTTGAAATCTTTCGGAATTCCTTTAAAGCTTCTAAAGTTTATTTTTGAAATCTTTAAAAATCTAAATTTCTGAAAAAATTTAAGTTTAAAATTCGATTTGAATCTCTCCCATTCTTCTAACTATTTCTTTAATTTAATCGATTATTTACATTTTTTAAACTTTTTAATCTGATCAAATTGTAACATTTTGCTTTAAAATCTTTTAAACTCTTATTTTAAATTTTAGGAAGTGGTTTGATGTGTTGCAAAATCTTCTTTAATTTTCTTTTAAAGTACATTTTTTTAAATAAAAAGTCATTAAAAAATTCCACACGAATATTAGGAAAATTATTCTTTTTTCTAATCTTGTGAGACCTTCTATTTTTCTCATCTTTAAAAATTATTCAAATGTTTCCTAATTTTTTTTTAATTCCGCAAAATTAAAAAAAATACCTTTAAAACTTTGCTGATGCTTTGAAAATGTTTTGAAATCTTTTGCAATATTTTAAAATGTTTTAAAATAATCTCTTAAAATTAATTTTTCTACATAAAAAATTATTTTAAATTTTAATTACTCTCGCTCCAAAGCTAGAATAAGATCAAGGAGCAGATCCATGAATTAATCTCTTAAAATTTCGCTCCGTGTATGAACCTAAAAGAATTTTTTTTATTTTAGTGAAACCTTAAAAAATTCTTAACAAATTTTTACAAGTTTTACTTATTTTTGAATCGTTTTAAGATTGATGAATATCTCTTAAACTTACTAAAATTTTAAAGCACATTTTTTAAACCAACATACACATAACAAAAAATTGTGCAAGAACATTGCGCAAGAAGGCTTAATAAGAATCATGTTCCTTATTTTTAATAAAATTATTTGATATGGCAAAATTTTGCTAAAAATGTTTTAAAACCTTTTAAAATTTGTAAGAAATAATTTTTAAAAAATTGTGGTCTTTTTCAATTTTCTCTCAGAATTTAGCTTTAATACTGATTTTTAAAGTTTGTAAAATAAACAATTTTGTTGAAAATTCGATTCTTGTTGTTAAAAAGACATTTTCTTTTACTAAAAATTTAACTATATAATTTTTTATTGAAATATTTTTAATTTGAAATGTTTGATTTGAAAATTTATAAAATTTGTACAAAATTTGTTGTTATTTTTTTGTTGGAGATTTTACCTTTCTAAGTCAATAATTCATCATTTTTGTTAGAAAATTTTGCTTCGGGTTTAAAAATGTATCTATTTTAATTAGTAATTCATTTCTTTGGATGAATATGCATTTTTTTTTTATAAAACTTCTTTTTTTTTATAAAATGGTTGTAAGCTCATGTATTTTTTGGCAATTAAACTATTTTGCTGAAAGTGTTGCTTTTAAATCTATTTTTTAAACTGATAAAGGAACCAGTTTTCGTAAAAATTGATCTATTTTGTTAAAAAAAGTTTTTCTTTTAAAATTAATTTTTAAATTTTGAATTTCGGTTTTAGTTTGAAAATTATTGGTTTGAAAATTAAATTATTTGTTTGTAAATTTAATTTTTTGCTTGGAAATTTAAATATTATGTTAAAATTTGGATTTTTTGGGGTTGATAATTATTTTTCAACTCAAAATGCAACTATTCAATTTTTCGTTGAAACATTATCACTTTAGTTGAAAATTCAAGTAGTTGGTTGAAAATTTATGTGTTTTGTTGCAATTTCGACTTCTTTGAAAGAATATTATTCTTTTTGTTCGTAAATTAATTTGTTTGGTTCTAAATTTAACTATTTTGTTTTACTTTCCATTATTTTTTTTATTCAACAAATAATTATTTTGAATGAAAATTTAACGGTTTTATTTTTGGTTAAAAATTCCCTTTTTAATCCGAAAATTGAACTAGTCAATTTTTGGTCCAATAATTGTTTTAGTTTAAAATTCGTTTCTAATGATCAAAATTGAACAATTTTTTTGACATATTTTCCTTGAAAAATTATCCTTTTAGTTATAAATTTGTGTTGCGTGGTGGCGAACTATTCTTCTTCTATAAAAATTCGCTTTTTTAAGTTAAAAATTCGTTCATTTCGACGAAAATTCGCATTTTTTTGGGGTTAAAATTATTTTTTTTTTAATCAAACTTCAGTATAAACTAAAACTTTTAATAAAAAAATGTATTCTTTGAAGAAATTTCTTAGATTGAAAATTGAACTATTTT
>JAWWLR010000054.1:80776473-80788886 GCA_035041075.1 Acraspis erinacei | reverse complement strand
CGTGTGGCGAATCGTGCCTCTCGAAATTTCAGCGGGAACAATCGACCACCCTCGAGACTGCGAACCGGTATTTGTCCCACGAAGGGCGAAACGAGTCAATAAGAACCTGGTGCCTGGTGGGCCGGACCCTCGAATCACTGAACCTCCTTTTTTATATTTTTTTATTTTTTTTATTAGAGCCACCACGAGACTATTCTTCCAATAGAAAAAAATATCTTCTCGATAGATGGAAACTAATATGAAATCGATAAGAAAGTTCGAGGGTGGTCTCAATTCTCTATTCGTCTCCAAATAAAGCAGAAAACCTGTCTACTGACGTAGCAAAAAAGACTATCATCAATCAATATTCAAAGAAAATGTGCAACCTTTACAAAATATAATTGTGTATTGAAAAACAAAAAATTACCATTCATGAACAATTTAAGGTTATGTTTAACATTTTTGGCATGAATCAATTATTTTTATAAAATGCAAAGAAGCAGAAAAAAGGATTGTTTCTAACTTTATACTTATAGAATTATTTGCAGCTGAACAAGACAAAGAAAAAGACGCATACAAATACAAATATAAAGAAATAGAAGCAGAAAAAGAAAAGGAAAAAGCAAAAGAGAAACACAAATGCAAAGAGACAGAAAAAAGAAAGAGGGAATGAAAAAGGATTAGTACAAATACAAAGACGAAGAAACAGAAGAAAAAACAAAAAAGAAAAAGAAAAATACAAAGAAACAGAAAAAAAGAAAGAGAAAAAGGGTGGGTTCAAACATAATATTACAGGATTCTTTGCAGCTAAACGAGAAAAAGAAGATAAATACAAATACAAAGACAATGAAATAGAATCAGAAAAATAAAAGGCAAAATAAAAATAAAAAGAAACAGTAAAGAAGAAAGAGAAAAAGGATTGTTTCTAACCTAATACTTATGGGATTCTTTCCAGCTCAACAAGAAAAAGAAGGAAAAATGACAAATACAAATACAAAGACATAGAAACAAAAAAAGATAAGGAAAAAGCAAAAGTCAACGAAAAATACAAAGAAACACAAAAAATAAATAGAAAAAAATGGCTTAGTTCGAAACTAATACTTATAGGATTCTTTGCAGCATGAAAAGAAAAAAAAGGAAAATACAAAGACAAAGAAATAGAGGCAGAAGCAGAAGAAGAAAATGAAGAAAAAAAAAGAAAACGAAAAATACAAAGAAACAGGAAGAAAGGACAACAAGAAAAAGGATTGGTTCAAACATAATAATACTTGTAGGATTCTTCGCAACTGAACAAGTAAAAGATAAAAAAGACAAAGACAAAGAAGCAGAAAAAGAACAGGAAAAAGCAAAAGACAAAGAAAAATATTTTTTTTTAATAAAGAGAAAAAGAAAAAGGATAGTTTCGAAACTAATAATTATGGGATTCTTTGCAGCTGAAAATGAAAGAGAAAAAGAAGATAAATACAAATATAACGACAAAGACACAGAAAAAGAAAAGGAAGAAGAATATGAAAAATACAAAGAAACAGAAAAAAAGGATTGTTTCAAACCTAATACTTATGCGATTCTTTGAAGCTGAACAAGAAAAAGAAAAAAAGACAAATGCAAAAAAAAGGAAAAAGAAAATACACAAAGAAACAGAAATAAAGAAAGAGTAAAAGCAAAAGGATTGATTTAAAACTAATACTTATAGGGTCCTTTACGGCTTAAAAAGAAAATAAAAAAAAACCCAAAGACAACTAACAAATAAAAATTAACAATTAAGAAATAAAATATACGAACAAAAAGAAAAAGAAAAGGAAAAGGAAAAAGCAAAAACAAAGACAAATTCAAAACAGCAGAGAAATAACAAAACAAAAATAAAACATCCATAGTCCTTCGCAGCGGCTTTTTATATTTGAAATTACAAATTGAACAAGACAAAAAAATAATGGCACGCTTGCTCATTTTCTAGTGATTAATTGATTCGGAATGGTTTAAATCTAGTAATTATAGGATTCTTTGCAGCTGAAAAAAATGAAAAAACTTCCATAATACATTTTAACTGAAACAGAAAAGAGGCAAAAGGAAAAGTAAAAAGAAAAAGGCAAAGCAAAAGGCAAAAAACAAAGAAAATTGCAAAGAGATGGAAAATGAAGACGAAAAAGAAAAAAAAGGAAAAGAAAAAAAGAAAACATCCATAGTACTTCGCAGTGGTTTTTTATTTTTTAAATTAAACTTTTAATTAGACAAAAAGAATAATAACTAGCTTGTTTGTTTTATAGTTATTAGTTAATTTAGAATAGTTTAATCTTAATACTCATAAGATTCTTTGTAGCTGAAAAAAGAAAGAAAATGAAAAAGACAATTATAAAGAAAAATACAAAAAAGCAGAAAAATAAAAAGGAACTGAAGAGGAAAAAGGAAAAATAAAGGACAAAAAATATCCATAGGACCTCGCAGTGGTTTTTTATATTTTAAATTAAAACTTACATTACAAAATAATGACTTGCTTGTTTGTTGTATAGTGAATAATCAATTTAGGGTGGTAAAAATCTAATACTTATAGGATTTTTTGCAGCTGAAAAAGCAAAAAAGAAAGAAAACGAAAAAAAGAAGGAAAAAAGAAAAAGGCAATAACAGATGCAAAGACGAATGCAATTTAGCAGAAACAGAAAAAAGAGAAAGGCAAAGTAAAAAGCAAAAGACAAACAACAAAGACAATTACAAAGAGGCAGAAAATTAAAATGAAGAAGAAAAAGAAAAAAAAGGGAAAAGAAAAGGAAAAAAATAAAAGAGAAAAAGCAAAAGTAAATGAAAATAAAACATCCATAGTTCTTCGCAGTGGTTTTTTATTTTTTAAATTAAACTTTTAATTGGGGCAAAAATAATAATAACTAGCTTGTTTGTTTTAAAGTCATTAATTAATTCAGAATAGTTTTATCTTAATACTTACAGGATTCTTAGTAGCTAAAAAAAAGAAAAAAAGAAAAAGCAAAAGACTAATAACAAATATAAATTAACAATTAATAAATTAAAAAGACAAAAAAAATAAACAGGAAAAAGGAGGAAAAGGCAAAATACAAAGACAAAGGAAAAGAAAAAAAAGAAAAATACGAAAAAGCAGAAAAATAAAAAGGAAATGAAGAAGAAATAGAAAAAATGAAGGAAAAAGAAAACATCCATAGTACTTCGCAGTGGTTTTTTAATTTTTTAGATTAAACTTTTAATTGGGACAAAAAGAATAATAACTAGTTTTTTTATATTAATTAATTAATTCAGAATAGTTTAATCTTAATACTTACAGTATTCTTTGTAGCTAAAAAAATTTAAAAAAATACAAAGACAAAGAAAAAGACCAACACAAAGAAAAATACAAAAAAGCAGAAAAATAAAAAGGTAATGAAGAAGAAAAAGAAAAAATAAAGGAAAAAGAAAACATCCATAGTACTTCGCAGTTGTTTTTTAATTTTTTAAATTAAACTTTTAATTTGGACAAAAAGAATAATAACTAGCTTATTTGTAATATAATAATTAATTAATTCAGAATAGTGTAATCTTAATACTTACAGGATTCTTTGTAGCTAAAAAAAATGAAAAAAAGAAAAAGGCAAAGACAAATACAAATAAAAATAAACAGAAAAAGAGGAGGAAAAAGAAAAAAACAAAGACAAAGAAAATACAAAAAAGCAGAAAAATAAAAAGGAAATGAAGAAGAAAAAGAAAAAATAAAGGAAAAAGAAAAAATCTATAGTGCTTCGCAGTGGTTTTTAATATTTTTATTTAAAAATTGCATCAGATAAGGAAAATAATAGCGGACTATTTTGTTTTATAATGATTTATTGATTTATAGTTGTTTTAAACTAATACTTATAGTATTATTTGGAGCTAAAAAAGAAAAAGAAAGGGAACAAGAAAAAGAGAAACAAAAAGAAAAATCGGAGAGAGAGAGAGAGAGAGAAAGAGAGAGAAATGAGAGAGATTCTTCACGCTGAATGCCAGGAAAGTCTGCCAAAGAAACAAAAGCCTGAAATTGCAATGTTTTTGGCACACACACAGCGAAAGAGAGTGCATCGGAGTGGTGCACTCGCCGGGATTCTACAAGTGGTTGACCCTGGCAGTTGGCACAGTGTCTGACTTCGAACCACGGGCCAAGGGTAAGCGTGCAAAGGCCCTTAAGGATCGACAAAAAATTCCAGATCCCAGAGATCTCTCGAGATCTCTGCATATGTGGTTCTTTTCTTAATTAAGTTAACATCTGCGTTTAAATTTCAATTCAAACTTTCTTGCAGATCTTTTATGACAAATCTACAATTTATACAAAACTGCAAAATTAATCAAGATTTTTTATTTCATTTATTTTTAGGGCAGAGGTCTCTGATCCATTTCAATGTTTTATTGGAATTTTGCACTAATTATTTATGTATAATTTAAGAACGTTTTTTGGAACAAAGGCTCCTGTCCATATGGAGGAATTTTTTGAAACTTTATTTTTATTTGTAAATAAATTTAGAAAATTTATGACCACGGTTATTTTTTAAATTTATGGTTCATTAAAAAAATACGAAAAATTCTTCATATTTTAGAAATTTATCGCTATTCTGTAAATTACAAAAAATTTGCAAAATTTCAAAGATTTTAAAATTTACGAAATTTATTCATTTTGGAAATTTTTTAATTTCAAACGATTTTTTTATTTTGGAAATTTATGGAACTTGAGACTTGGAGCATGCCTCAGTTTCCAAGAATTGCTGGAAATTTATGGTATCTTATCCTAATCTATCTTTAATTTATGGTGATTAATTTATGTTCCAATTTCCCCAAAAATCTGTCAAAGCAGTTCACATTTTATATTTTGAAATTTTCATAAAATTTCATTGAATTTTATTGAATTTCATTAATGTTGAAAATGTGTATTATTTTATAATTTTTGTTAAATTTACGAAAATTCACAATATTGAACAATTTTCGGTAATTTATGGTAGTTTATGGTTAATTTGATAAAATTTGGTACATTTTTAAAAATTTCGATAATTCTAGAAATTTGGGAAATGTATGGAAATTCAAAGTATACAAAAATTTCCGTAATTTACGATAAAGTATCGTAATTTATGGTATCTTATCGCTTCCAATCGGCCGATCTGTCATCGCAATCAACAAAATTCACCAAATTTGACAATTTAAAAATATACAATATTTAAAAATTTTCATCAATTTTGAAAATTGTATCAAATTTTTAAACATTTTGTTAATTTTGAATATCTAGAATATTTTTAAAATTTGATATATTTTATGGAGATTTTCTGCTATTTATGCTAAATTGACCAAATTTATCAAATTTACTACTTTTAAGCAATTAAAAAAATTTGAAAAGATAAAAAAGTTTTTTTAATTTTATCAATTTTAAGTATTGCATAAAATTTGTAAAATATTGAAAATTTTGTCAATTTTGAGTATCTTGAATATTTTAGAAATTTTGTAAATTTACGAAAATTGAGATTATCCAAAAAAATTTGTTTATTTATGCCAATTTAAGTTACATTATTGCGGCGAGTTGGTTCAATCTGTCAAACAATGTGTCAATGCAATTAACTTTTTCATTTTTTTAAGTTGATCAATTTTCATTTTTTTTCGACATTTTTAAATATTTTCAAATTTTTTATAATTCTGGAGATTTTGAAAAAATACAAACATTCAAAGTATCCAAAAATTTTCTGAAATTCACGGAAATTTTCTGTAATTTATTGTACTTTTTGTAATTTATGGTAAAT
Source organism: Acraspis erinacei (assembly GCA_035041075.1). Classification (NCBI taxonomy): domain Eukaryota; kingdom Metazoa; phylum Arthropoda; class Insecta; order Hymenoptera; family Cynipidae; genus Acraspis; species Acraspis erinacei. The sequence continues at coordinate 80,783,157 of JAWWLR010000054.1, read as the reverse complement.
TATTGTAATTCAATCTGTCAAGAAATCTGTTAACGCAATTAACTTTTTAGATTTTTCAAATTTATAAATTATGACAACAATTTTGAAATTTTTGCAAGTTTTAAAAGTTTTGCTAATTTGAGAAATGTTAGTATTTCTAAAAATAATTAAAATATATGAAAATTTTGAGTATACTAAATTTTCCAAAATATATGGAAATTTTCGATAATTTATGGTAATTAATTATTATTTATGATAAATTATCATTATTTTGTGACAGTTTAACACTTCGTGTTGGTTCGATCTTTCATCGCATCAATTTTAAAAAAATTTGTAATTAAAAAATGTACCAAATTTAAAAGAAAATTACAAAAAAAATTTAAATGCCGAAATATTGCAAATTTTTTTTAATTACATCATCCTAGAAAATCACAATGTTCTAAAAACTTAAAAATTTTACCAATTTTATGAAATTTGAAAATTTAGAATATTTGGAGAATTTTATAGATTTTGGATAACTACGAAAATTTAAAGCATCCAACAAATTTTCCAAAGTTCCGGAAATTACCGGTAATTTTTTAACACTTTGGGTAATTTATGGTAAATTATCGTAATTTGTGAGTAATTTATAGAAACTTGTAGCCTCCAGCTGTTCCAATCTGTCATCGCAACCGAGTAATTTTTTTTTAAATTTTATTAAATTTTATACCTTTTCAAAATGTTAAATACTTTATAAATTTCGAAAATTAACGGAATTCAGTTTGCAAAAATGTTCCGATATTTTTTGTAATTTATGGAAAATTATCGTTCAGTCTGTAATCACAATCAACTTTTCAAATTTTTTAAATTGATAAAATTTGATAAATTTGGAAGATTTTAGAAATGTTTAAATTCAGGAAATTCAGAATATAAACCAATTTTCTAAAATTGCTGGTAATTTTCGGTAACATATCACTCTTGGTTTTTTCCAATCTGTGAAAGAATCTTTCAATGATCAACTGATCAGCTGATTGATTATTGCAAACAATAATTAATAATTTTGTGTAAATATTTTTTATATTAAAACTGATTATATGAATACTAATAAATACTAATAAAATATTTCTGATTATAATTAATTAATTAATTTATAATTACTTTTATGCAATATTCCTGATAATATAATGCTTGGTAATATTTATTATCTTGATATGGACTAGAAAGGTCTGAAATCATAAATTTGTTATTAAAAATATGTTTTTATTGGGTAAAATGGATTAAAAAGTGATTTTTGAGAGCCACTGAGCGATATCGTCCCATCGCATGCCCGCCGGCTTCATTTTGGTTTCCGCAATTGCATGCTTGCTTTGCTTCGTTTACATACGAGAATAGCTTGCCACTTCGTGTACCCTCATATACCGCAGAATATAGACCTCTAGCGACTTCCGCTGACTGCAGATGAGGAGCCAAATGGCGATTTGTGGAATCTCAGGAGTTCTAAAAATAGAAATTATTTTTTATTTATTTATTTATGTTATTTTATTTTTTTATTCTGTTTTATTTTTTATTATTATTTGTTTTGACTAAGTGAAATTACCGGGCCGTTCAATTTGACGGAACGTGAAATTCTGTGACACCTGGGACAAGTACGTGATAGGAGATTTCAATTTAACATTCGAGATCCTGCATCATTAGCGTGTAACGTGAGAGTGACACAATTCTGAAATTCAATGCTTGGCACAAGCAAAAGTCAATGATGAAGGGACTCTGTTGCGTTATTATCAGCGTCACTGTTTTGCGCAAAATGTGCGAGTTGAAACCTAATTGACCACTTTCAACATTCCGAATTAGATTCTCGATCAAAGCCACAATGTGGAGGATTAAATTAACAGATTTATTGTTACTATTATTATATTTTTATTAATAACTATATGGCCGACAAAAATCAACAGTTTCAGGGTTTGCCTCGCGCTGGCCGTGTTACTAAATCGGCAACCTCGAAACGTAAAGAGGCCGCCTGAACCGTTTCCAGTTGGAGTGCATAATATTGCGCAATATACTCGACTGAGTACTCGCGTACTGCGGGCCTTGCGAGGCGAGAGTCGCAACCGTCTCTCGCTCTGCCCCTTGAGAAACTGCATGAGTTATTCAAAATTAATTTTTTTGGTTAAAGATTCATAATTTTAGTTTAAAGTTGGAATTTCTTTATTAAAAATTAACCTTTTTTAACAAATTTAGATTTTTAGGTAAAGGAATTAGGTGTTTGGTAGCAAATTCATCTTTTAGCTTAAAGGTTGTACAGTTTAGTAGAAAATTTAACTACGTAGTAGAAAAAATTTATATTTTTTGCTCAAAATTCTTACATTGGGGTTAACAATTCAACTGTTTTGTGGAAAAATCGCTTTTTTACATTAAATTTGATTTTCAAATTAAAATTTACCTATTGGATTGTTGGTTGAAAAGTGATATTTTTTAGAATAAAAATCCAATTATTTGGTTGAAAATTCGAAATTATTCGTCTTTTTGATAGAAAATACATTTTTTTCTTTCAACTCCTGGATTGAAAGTTGAACCAGTTTCTTAAAAATTAATTTTCTGGTTGAAGATTCGATAATTTTGGTAGAAAATTCATCTCTTTGGTTGTAAATTTAACTATTTTATTTTTAGTAAAAAAAAAATATTTTTTTAGTTTAAAATTTCTACTTTTTGGTTGCTAGTAAAAAATTACTCTTTTTATAAAAAATTGAACAATTTGGTAGAAACTTGAACTATTCAGTAAAAAACTCCATTTTTGGTTGAAAATTTCTCATTTTAGCTTTAAATTCAACTATTCAGTAAAAAATTACACTGTTTTGTAGAAAATTTGTTTTTCTTAATTGAAATTCTTTTCTATAATAATTTAACCAGTTTCATTTTTGCTTAAAAAGTAATTATTTTTAGGGTAAAAATTAAACTATTCGGTAGAAAATTGATCTTTTTGGTTAAATTCAATTGTTTTTTATTACTAATTAAATTCTTTTTTTGCTGAAGATTCAATATTTTAGTGGGAAATTCATCTCTTTGGTTGAAAATTTAATTAATTTGAGTTTTTCTGTTAGGCATTGACATTTTTAAGTGAAAATTTAATTACTTTGATTAAAATGCAACTTTTTGGAAGGAAATTCAATTTTTTGTAAAAAAACATCGGGCGTGTCTTGAAAATTAAACAATTTGGCAGAAAATTTAACTGCTTTCTAGAAAATTCAACTATTCAATAGAAATTTTTTTTCAATGAAAATTTAACTATCCGATGTTGAGTTAAAATTAAGTTTTTTAGTTGTAAAATTCAACTATTTGTTCGAACATTTATGTATTTTGTTAAAGATTTCTGTTTTGGGTAAAAAACTATTTTTTTAACTTATAATTTAACTATTTGATTAAAAAAAAACTTTTTTGTTAATACTTCATATTTTCGGTTGGAAAATTCAACTCTTTTTTATGGAAGATTCGTCCTCTTGTCTTTAAAATATTTTTTTAATGAAAATTTAAGTATTTCATTTTTGATTGAAAAATGATCTTTTTAGTTGAATTATTGTACTTTTTTAATGTTCAATAACATTTTCAATTCATTTATTCTGATTTTTTTTTTTAAATCTGATAGAACATCGGTATTTGGATGTGTACTTGGAAAAAAGAAAAATCCTATTTTTCTTTAAGAGCTATTTTAAACTTATAATAAAATACATTACACTTAGCGATTGGTGGAATGAATAAAAAACATTTGTTATTTAATGTCAATTAACATTATTAGAATTTAAATGGGTTTCATTTGAAATTCTTTCGAGTTTGAAAAATTTAACTTTAAATTTTTTTCTGGCGCAAAAGAGAAAATATTTTCATTAAGTTGAATGGGAGGACATTTCTACCTTTCTCTGAACTGGCGTAGGACTTTTTTTATTTTAAACTTTTTGATTAATCTTTTAATTGAGTTGAAACAGAGAAGTTTCTTTCTTATCAACATTTACTTTGTGCTGGAAGGGAAGAATTTTTTATTTTCATTCTTTCTCTGAATTTGAAGAGGGAAATTTTTTACTTTTAACTTTACTGAACTGGAAAAGAGACTTTTTCAATTTGTAACATTTTCATTGTTTTTTTTTAAATTGATATAATTTAATATAATATAATTTAATATAATTGATATAATATAATAATATAATATTATCAAATTTGAAAATTCTCGGATTATACAATTTCCGAATTGGAAAATTCGTGAATTATAACATTTTTTAACCATAAAATTCCCGAACAGTTTATAATATAAAATTCCCGCAAAATAAAATTCCTAAATTGAAAAATTTCCGAATAATAAAATTTTCTAAATTGAAAAATTCCCTAATTATGAAATTCTGGAATAACAAAATCCCCCAACAGTTTTTAAAACTATCGAATTGATAAACTCCCGAATAATAAAATTTCTGAATTTCAAAATTCACGAACTATAAAATTTCTGAACAGTTTATAAGATTATCAAATTTGAAAATTCTCGGATTATAAAATTTCTGAATAATAAAATTCCCGAATTGGAAAATTCCTTAATTATAACATTTTTGAACCACAAAATTCCCGAACAGTTTATAATTGATAATTCCCGAATAATAAAATTCGTAAATTGAAAAATTCCCGAACAGTTTATAATACTATTGAATTTGAAAACACCCGTATAATAAAATTCCTGAATTGAAAAATTCCGGTAGTATAAAATTCCCGCATATGTCATAATATTCCCGAATTTGAAAATGTTCCGCTTTCTAGGAAATTTCCGCATTTAGAAATTCCTGAATAATAAAATTTCAGAACAGTTTATAATATGACTGAATTCGGGAAGTCCCGAATAATAAAATTTCTGAATTGGAAAATTCCTGAATTATAAAATTTTTGAACAATAAGATTCCCGAACAGTTTAGAATTGAAAATTCCCGAATAATAAAATTCGTAAATTGAAAAATTCCCGAACAGTTTATAATACTATCGAATTCGGAAATTCCAGAATGAAAAAATTTCGGAATTAGAACATTCCTGAACAGTTTATAAAATTATCAAATTTAAAAATTCTCGAATTCTAAAATTTCAGAGTAATAAAATTCCCGAATTGGAAAATTCCTGAATTATAAAATTTTTCAACAATAAAATTCCAGCACTGTTTATAATTGAAAATTCCCGATTAATAAAATTTGTAAATTGAAAAATTCCTGAATAACTAAATTCTCAAACAGTTTATAATACCATCGAATTTGAAAACTCCCATATAATGAAATTTCCCGAATTGGAAAATTCCGGATTTATAAATTCCCGAACATCTTATAATATTCCTGAATTTGAACATTTTCCGGTTTCTAGGAAATTTGCGCATTCAGAAATTCCTGAATAATAAAATTCGCGAATAGTTTATAAGAATAGTTTACCGACAGCATCGATAAGACAGAGGCCTACATTATCGGAATGACAGAGAGCTGAAAAACGATTCTAACCTCAAAATAGTACACATGCATACGATTTTTATTTAGTAAAATAATCTTTGTTGTATTGTTATTATCCCTAAAAAAGTGTCCTGGGACATCCGTTATAATATTTGATAGTATCTCCATATTCACATTTTAAAAATTTTCATTTTTGCCGAAAAAAAATCGAGGGATCTGAACCCGATTTACCACACGTTCAAGTATCACATACCCTTAGACTCTTTAGAACACTAATTATAATCAGTGAAGTGTAAAATAGGATAAGCTCAGTGTCAGTAAATTAAATAACGATTAGATGAAACCTGATCCGCCTTCTCCCCTAAGTACGCAAGTCGGCCCAACAAAGTTAGATCCAGACACTGCACTGCGGAAATTTCCGGACGCATAAATTACAATAGTAAAACGTACCTGCGCTGCGCCATGCCAGGAACGATATCTAAATCTGCGTGCTGCATTCCCTGCAGGAGCGCGCTAAAAGTTTAAATACACAAGTACATAAAGTGCGCATACTTGCACAAAATTCAATAGCAACTTCAATAGCGAATTGCAAACAATCCGACATATGAACTCCAGCGAAACGAAAACACAAATGAGCCTGAGGAGCAAAGCTTCTCAACCGAGAATTAATACAAATTCCTTCAAGTCACAAAGGAATTCAGTTAATTTCACTGCGATCACATTACTACGTCAGCTCGTTCTCTTGCTTTGCATTAATTTACCTAAGTGGAGTAAAAATCAGTTACCAAGGTAACCCCGGGCTCGGAGAATCACTTCATAATCAGGGAATGACTGATGCAAAAGGCAAGAAGCGTTTTGTTTTTGTTTTGCTAAAATGGTTTATTAAGGGGTCCTGATTAAAATTCAAAAATTTTCTAAAAATTACACCCATGTGTCCCGGAGATATTTTTGAAAAAAGTTCCAAAAATCGTTTTCGTAGCCTGATCCGCCTCATTGACTGGGGATGTTGGATAAGATGAGATAAACATATTTTTAGAAACTTGAAGCAGTGACTAACGTTATGGAGAAAAAAAATTATATTTTACGTCTATTTGGACACTTGGTCACATTCAAACAGAATTGACGTCACTAAGGTATACAATTGAGCACCAATGAGACCACTGTAGCCGCCATGTTACTTTTCAAAATTTTGACCAATGAGGTTTTGCGACCGCCGCGACTTTCTACTTGAGAGCTGATGATGCCATACAATTTTAAATGGCCGAACCTC
>JAWWLR010000054.1:80764533-80776373 GCA_035041075.1 Acraspis erinacei | reverse complement strand
TGCGCGCGAACAGCAACGAATCAGAGACCGAGCGCGACGCATGCGTAGAAGAGTTCGGGCACTCGTTACGAGCACTGTACTACAGCCATATAGTCGAGTAGTAGATTCCTACTATACAACATTACTACCGAGATGGTGGTTGCCACTTTTCATATAAAGGACAGGAAAGAGGAGAGTAGAGGTGGGAATCCAACATTTGCTTTTTGAGTCGTTTAGAAAATTCCTGGAATATTCTCCTCGCTGGACAGGCCTGCTTTATAATTTAGCCGATATTAAATTATGATTGGCACCTCTATCACTAAAAAAAAAAACATTTGCCTCGTAATATACATATAAATCAATGGACTTTGTAGAAAAGCGCAAGTGTTGGTATTCCGAGTCTGTGCGACCTGCATGAATTTAAACATGAGGTGCATTTGCGGGTAGAAGGCATATGCAACGTTCCGTCCATTTATAGGGCATACTTGGAAAGTTCTAGGTATGCATGCAATGTTTGCATAAAGCTTACTGAAATTCTCATGAACATCAGTAAATGTCGTCCTACAATGCTGCACTTTTATCGCTTTTCCTCTAAAAACTGAGAAGCATGCAGCAAAAGCAGATCAAAATTCCCATAAAAAATCGAGTTATAGTACAAGTCGAGAATAGATATGATAAAAACACAAATAGAAACGAGAAATAAAATATTAAATTGTCGATAAAAGAGAGTAATTTGATTTCATGACCAAGAAACCGTAGCATTGTTCTCTAAAAATTTATTTTGATTTTTATGATCAAATGATTTGTGTTTAAAGTTGGCAGATCTTCTTTTTAACATAACCTAAACATTTTCCAAAAATTTTGACCACGCTTTAAATGAAATGATTCCTGATTAAGAGTACTGACTTTCTATCTAAATCTAAAAAAATGCGAATTTAATTAGTCTGAATATCAATCTTAAGAATAATGATATACTGAATGTTTTCAAGAATTTTTTTATCAAGGATACAAATTTCGACAAAAAATCTGACACGAAATAAAACAAAAATTGTTTCAGAGTGTAAATCGGCTTTAAACATTAATGATTTTTGTTTAAAATAAGCGATTTCTAATAAAAAAATGTGAACATAACCTTAAATTTTTCAAAAATTGTAAATCTTTTTTGAAATATTTTCGGTGTAAACTGCCAGCTCAACCTACAGTTATACCATTGTTAATCCTCTTTGAATACTGAAAATACCAGTTTCTAGTGTTAAATGCCAACCTAACCTAACATTGTTCAAAAGTTGTGATTCTTCTTTGAAATGTTTGAAAGATAATGCTCTTAAGTTAACAATACCATTTCTCGACGAACAACACTAACGTAACCCAAAATCAATAAAAGATTCTAAATTTTTTTCAAATTATAAGAATTTTGGTTTGAAAAATACCAATTTCTAATATCAATTTTAGTTTCAGACGAAATTAACGTACGTAAAAAAAATTATTTAGGTTTGCTGATCATCTTTAAACCTAATTTTTTTTTCAATATCCGATTTGTAGTGAAAAATGTTAACATAACCTAAAATTGTTCAAGAATTGTCATTTTTCTTTGAAATTTCCGATTGAATTTTCGACGAAAAACGCCAAAATAATCTAAAAGTGTTTTTATTTTTTCCAGTACTTAGAATGATTAATGTAGTGAAGGCCTTTCCCGGTTTTTGATATTCTTTATTTAAATATTGCCGACATGTTGCGACTCGGTTCCGAGTCTTTTTCGAGGCGAGCGCTTATATTTAATTAAAGGAAAGTAGAAAGAACATTTTTTCCTTTTTCGTTGTTAATTTTTGTAGTTGTTAAGATTTTAAAATTGGTGCAACATAACCTTAAACCTTAGCGTTTAAAAATAGTTTGTCTCGTAAGAGATAAATCCCAGATAAATATTATATATTTTAATAAAGAGCATTAAAATAACTGGGAAAGGCCTTCTCTGCATTAATCATAACCTAAAATTGTTCAAATTTTGTCCTACCTTCTGTCAAATCCCGTGATTTTTAGTCAAACTCTCTATTTCTATTTTAAAACACCAACATGAAAAAAATTGTGAATTTACTAGCACGATGTAAGAAAAAAATGTTCAAAATTATAAATCTGTTTTCAATTTGATTAATTTTTACTCATAATAGCTTATTTCTGTTTTAAAAAAGTTAACATAACCTTAAATTGTTCAAAAATTGTACATTGTCTTTGAAATCTATATTAAAATTTCCGGTGAAAGCTGCCTCTTTAACCTACAATTATACAAAAATTATCAATCTTTTGGCAATCTAATAAATAATCTTTTACTAAAAATACAGACATAACCTAAATTTTTTTTAGTTCTATTTCAATTATAATGATTTTTGCTTTAAAATAGACATTTCCAATAGTAATTTCAGACAAAAACACTAACATAAGATTTTTAAAAATCCTTTAGGTTTGTACAGCTTTCCTTTAAACCTGATGTTTTTTGTTTAAAAAATTAGATTTCTTGTGAGAAATGTAAACATAACCTCAAATTGTTCAAAAACTGTAAGTCTTCTTTGAAATCCGTATCGATTTCCGATAAAGAAAGCTAGCATAACCCAAAAGTTTTAAAATTGTTTCCTATCTTCTGTCAAAGCCAATGCTTTTTATTAAAACGCTAATATAACCTTAAGTTTTTAAAAAATTGTAAATATTTTTTATCTAATAATTTTCCATTAAAACAACAATAATTTTCGATGAATAAAACTAACATAAGATTACAGGAAATTGTTGATATTTGTTAATCTTCTCCGGAATCTATTGATTTTATACTAAAAAAATACCGAGTTCTGGTTCAAAGCGTCAACCTAACCTAAAACCGTTAAAAATGTATGAAACTTTTTTTAAATAAAATTTGCTTCGAATTAAAATTACTAATTACCAACGAAAAATACTCAAATAATCGAAAAATTATGTTTGTAAATATGAATCTTACATCGAAAATTCATATTTACAAACAAAATTTTTTTACAAACAAAAAATTTATAAAAAAAAAATATTTACAAACAAAAAAGTTCCAATAAAGAACACTAACATATTTCCAAATTGTATAGGCTTGTAAATTTGATTATTTTAAACAAAAATCATTTGATGTTAAATCTAACGACTTTAGTTTAAAAATATTAATTTCTAGTGAAATCCACTAACATAACCTTCACTTGTTTAAAAATTGTAAATATTCTTTTAATCTAATAGTTTCGAAATATAATTACTTTTATTTAAAATAAACGATATTCTGTTAAAGACGGTAATATAACCAGAAATCTTTAAAAAATTCAAATCATGTTAATGAATTTTTTTTAAACAAAATCTAATAATTTTTTTCAAATGTCAATGTCAAACAAACGTCGAAAAAGTTCCGGACCCCCTGAATATTTCCTCAGGTAAAATATTTTTTATTGAGGCCAAGGTCATTCTTGAAGTAACTTTTGACGAGGAATTCTATGGTGACCTTTTATTTGATCTTGACGACGACCTTAAAGGTCATGATCAACTTTAAAGCAATGCAAACCGCCCTGTTTGACATCGAAAATCGATAGAGCGGAACATTTCACTTTCAAATAAGTATTAAGGTTTCATTGGACCCTGAAGGTCATTCTAAGGTCATTAAAACTTAAAAAAGGTCCGAGCACTACAAAGTGGTGCCTTTGAAGAAATATCATAGCATTGGAAGTTATTGGTTTCAGCAAGGGGCATTCAGTGGTAAGCTTTAAATTAATCTTGATGAAGAACTTAAAGGTTATTTTAAGGTCAACTTTTTTAAAAATGGAAACCTCCCTTTTTGACATTTAAAATCGATAGAGCGGGAAATTTTACGTTCAAATATATATTAGGGTCACAGGTTTAATTTGAGCTTGACGATAACCCTAAAGGTCACTTCAAGGTCACGATTTAATGCGCCTTGCTGAAACAAATAACTTCCATTGATGTGAAAGTTTTTCAAAACCTGCGGATCTCAGATGTGCTTGGACCTTGTTTAAGTTTTAATTACCTTTGAGTGACCTTCAAGGTCAAATTGAACCTATGATCTTAATACATATTTCAACGTAAAATTTCTCGCTCTATCGATTTCCAATGTCAAAAAGAGGGGTTTCCAATAAAAAAAACCTAGTTGACCTTGAAATGCCCTTTAAGGTCCTTGTCAAGGTCACATTTAAGGTCACCATTAAATTCTTCATTAAGAGTTATTTCAATAATGACCTTGACCTCAATGAAAAATACTTTCCTTTTAGAAATATTCAGGGGGTCCGGAACGTTTTGGACACCCTGCATAATATTTTCCATCATTTATTACAAAATTTGAAAGTTTTAATTTAATTGTGCTTTATTTTATAAGGCCCAGACTTGTCTCAATTTACATAATGCGTTCCCTGATGTTTCTTAATAAAAGAAATTATTTGTAGAATTAATTCTCAAAATTTTTAATTTAAAATAAAAGATTTCTTAGATGGGGTTATTCAAATATATGTTTCATAAGATCTTGCCAGGTTCATAAATTCGACACCTTTTCTCAAAATTTGAATAATATATGGAATATTGATGGAATCAATTTCTGCAAAGATAGAATTTTGATTGAAAATTCCAACACAGAATGTTATCAGAGATGTAGAATTTTCCATAGAAATTCGAGAAAGGGGTCATCCATGAATTATTTAAGAATAATTTTCGGGACTTTCGAACATTCGTTCTTCTCTATGCGCCAACCAAAATTTAAAAATTTTCTTACATAATATTAATTTTTAAATTTCACTCTCCTTTTTAGGAAGCTCGTATTACGAGAATGTTAATCCGAAACCCAAAACGGATGGGTCCATCGCTGAACGTATGGTATTTCGGTTGAAACGGGAGGAATACAAAAAGTAACTTACGGCAAATTTGAAGATACGCGTGATCGCTCGCATGCAACAGCTGTCGCGTTTTTTATTAAAAAGGGGGACGAATTTCTTTGCTTGTTGTAAAGGTATTCTAAAAAATTCTGTATGATATTTATTTTATTACAAGAACTTAGGAAAAAAATATTTTTTTGTTGCAGGTGAGTTCATCTTCAGCAATCTTTAAATTTCTGCGTGAGTATAAAACATAAATACCAGATTTGTTTAAATGTCTCTTTAGGATGGTCACTCACATTCCAGAAAAAAAAATTCCACGATATTTCAAGGTGTTTTTTGGTGAAAAGTTACATTCTTTCGGGTGTTTCTTTAAATCAGTTTTCATCAATTATTTAATATTCATTAATTTACTTTACAAATTGCAAAATGCTGACAAATAAATAGTTGTACTTTGAGATAAAGAAACACATTTTCAATTTAAATCTTAAATTTCTAACATAGTTGCATTTTCAAAATTAAAAGATGAATTTTCAGCCAAATATCCAATAAAACTTCAGAATAACTGTTTATTTGTTTTAAAAAAAATTCATTTTAATTCGACCTGAAATCCAATTCTAAAAATTAAGAATAAAAAAGTATTATCAGATTGTTGTTAAATTTATATAAATATAATTTTTATAAGATTCTTAAGCAAACTAAAAAAGATTTTCGTATATTTCAGATTTCTCAAAAAAGAATCTACAAGGTTTTGAAGCATTTTTTTTATTTTTTAGGATCATAAAAAATATTTGGAAAATTTTAAGCTTTTTAAAAGAATGTTTAGGCCATTCAGAAGTTTGGAAAAAATATTTGATACAAATTTTCTCAAATTTTTCCAAGTTCCTAATTTTCCCAAGAATTTAAAAAAAAAATTCGTTTATTCTCTTGAAGCCTTCCAAAATTCTTTTAAAGCGTCTAAAGTTTTTTTAAATCTTCATAAATCTACATTTCTAAAAAAATTCAAGTGTAAAGTTCTATTAGAATCTTTTAAATCTATTTAAATATTTCTTGAATTCTCCCAATTTCTTAAAATTGATTTTAATTTTTTCATCCTACCAAATTGTAAAATTTCCCTTGAAAATCTTCTACACTTTTTTCTGAAACTTTAGAAAATCGTTTCATATACTTGAATTTCTCTTTTTAATTTTCTCTTAATGTTCATTTTTTCAAAATAAAAAATTATTATAAAGTTTCTTCTAATCTTTAAAAAATTATTCACATTTTTCCGGATTTTTCTTTTTAAATTCGGCAAAATTAATAAAATTATCCTGGAATCTTTCAGTTTGTTCCTTCACAGTTTTTGAAATTTTTGAAAATGTTTTGTCATCTTTTTAAATAATCGCTTAAAATTAATTTTTGAAATAAAAAATTATGTTAATTTTTCCAAGAAACATAATTTTTTTAAGCCTTCAAAAATTCTTAAAAAATCTTTGAAAGTTTTAATTCTTTTTGAATCGCTTCAGAACTTCCAACTATTTCTTAAACTTATTTTTTTTAACATTGTGTAATAAACTTAATAAAAAATTTTAGGAATTCTTTTTTAAAAATATGTAAATTTTTTCAATTTTATTTTGGAATTCATTATAAAACAATCATTAAAAAACTTCTTATTATTCATACCAAACATTTTTTAATTCTCTTGACATCCTGCAAAATTCAGTTTACTTAAAAAATTTTTAATCCTGAAAATTTCAAAAATTGTCGCAAAGTCTTACTTATTCTTTTCCTGTACATTTTGAAATCTGCAAAACATAAAATTATTCATTAAAAATAAAACCATAAACATTCAAAGTTTTGCAGAAATCTCGAAAAAAAATTAATCTTCTTAAATTTGTCATAATTACTAAAAAGCTTCTAATTTTTTTCGAATTCTTCAAAATAATTTTCTGCCCATAATTTAATTTTTCCTTTCTTTTTCAAAATTTCAGAAAATTTACAGATTATAGTGTTTTAGCGAAATATTGAACAAAGAATTATCTTCACTATTAAATAATCATTTACAATTTTAATTTTCTCATCTATCAATAATGTTTAGAAAGTTTAGAAATAAATTTTATGATGAAGTAAAATTATTTATTTAGAAATTTTTATATAAAAGCTGTATTTTCAAGCCAAAAAGAGAAATGAATTTTCAACCAAATAATTGCATTTTTGAACCAATTAAATAATTGAACTTTCTACCAAAAGAGATGATTTTCAAAAAAAAAAAATATTAAACACTAATCAAAAACAGTTCTCAAACAAGGAAAAATTAATTAAAAATGTAAAAAGACTTTTCAATCAACTTCTTCGTAAATTAATTTTAAACATGTAAAGAGAATGAACTTTTAACGAAAAAATATAACTTTTTAACAAAATAACTGAATTTTCAACAGAATAATAATATGCTTTTGACCAGACAGAATTTTCAATCAAAATATGAATTTTCTATCCAAAAGGACCAATTTATGTCCTCGAATTGAAAATATGTTTGTCGCAGAATCCACCTCTTCTGGCTAAAAGTTTTACGATTTAGTTGAGCATTTAAATTATTTGTTATTTGTTGAAAGTTAATTTTTGTATTTGCAAAGTCTATTATTATATTTTTAGATTCAGAACTCATCTCTTTCAATTAAAATTTCCACTATTTTTCGAAATCTCATTATATTGTTGGAAATTCAATTACTTTTTTAATAAGTCATCGTTGCTGATTGGAAATTCCACTAATAATTAACTATTAGTTTCTCCAATCGAAAATCCAATCCTTTTAATCGAAAATTCGTCTCCTGGTAGAAAATATATTTTTTTACATGGCAATTCATTTTTTATAGTTCAAAGTTCGTTCTTTTTAGTTGAAAAGTTTATCTAGTATATTTTTAGTGCATAATTCTTTTTTGGTTAAAAATTCTATTGTTTAGTTGATAACTAAATTAATTCGTGGCAAATTTGGCCATTTAATGTTTTTGGTTGAAAGCTAACTTTTTATTTAAAAGGTCTGCCTTCTCTGGGTTCAGAATTCATCTCTTTTAATTAGAAATGCTACTACTTTCTTTAAAGCTTCATTTTAACTTTAATTAACTTAACTTAATTTTAACTTAATTAAGAACTTTTTTTCTTATGCGAAATATTTTTTTGGTCCCTTGGGCTTGCAAAACCTCTCTTTGAATATCATTTTTGAACGTATTTATTTTCTTTCGGATGTTAACTTTGGGAGTGATATGCATGGAAATTCGAGGAAAAAAATTTTGACCACCGGCATTTATGATCAAAATAAAAGAGGAAATAACATAAAATACAAATTTACAGAAATCGAATATTCCAGGTTCTAAAAAAGGCATAACTTCATTATATTCACTTTTTGAATAATTAAAAAGTTTGACTAACTGAAAACAAATTTCTCCGAAAAGTCTGTTCTAGTCATTAAAGTACTCCTAATTGAATTTCGTTTCTCTACACTATAATTAATTCCTATTCATTAAAACTAATTTAAATTTAATTATTTTGCTTCTCACTTAATTCGAATAAAAATTTACAAATAAATAGAAGAATTAATATTTAATAATAATATCTGACCTATTATTACCCCCCCCCCCCCACCTGTGTTAGAAAACAAAGGTCTTCGTAGGAGCAGAAATAATGAACCAGAAACAACAGAATGCTGAAAATAAATGTAAGTTTCATACTCGAGTTTGGAAATGAAATACGAGAGTAAAATTCAATAATGGATTTCACTCGGATAAACAAAGGACGTTACGAAATTAAAGAAACTAAGAGGAAAATGAAATAAAATTGTCTGATTGTGACTTATCTACCGTGGAATAATAAAAGGAATTAATGATTAAATGCGTTTTTGATCAAATTATTATTTCGATCAATTAAAAATTTAAAATTTTATATTGAAGAGTCTTATAAATTAAAAAGTCACTTGATTGAAGCGCTAGAAATTCGAAAATTTGTAATTAAGTGACTGAAGCATTAAAGAGTAAATATTTACTTATACTTACAACAATAATTAACGCTCTTTCTCGAGCCCTAAAACTTTAGAGAATAATAAAATTATAAAAAATTATATTTATATAATAACAACTAATACTTAATAAGCGCAAAATAAAAATTTCAGCCAACACGTCCCAGGCATTTTTATTCTCGAATCCCCACTCCTCATTAAGTGCTGGATTCATACCACGGCCTTCCTTCCCTCACTGTCGAATTCATACCGCGGCTTCATATCCCACGCTGCCGGATTAATACCGCGGCTTCTTATCCCGAGCTGCTGGAGTAAAACCGCGGCTTCGCTCAGGTTGCTGCCGGATTCACGAAGCGGCTTCCTATCCCACGCTACTGAATTATTACCGCGGGTTTCAATTCCACGCTTCTGGATTACTACCGCGGCCTTTTGTCCCTCGCTGCAGGATTAATACCGCGCCTTTCTATCCCACGCTGCTGAATTAATGACGCGGCTTCCTATTCCACGCTGCTGAATTAATACCGCACCTTCCTATCTGGTATTGCTGGATCAACACCACCACCTTCTTTGTCTCGCTGTCGGATTAATACCGCGGCTTGTTATCCCGCGCTGCTGGATTAATTCCGAGGCATCTTGTTCGACGCTTCTGGATAAATACCACGGCCTTTCTTCCGCGGCTTCCTATTCAACGCTGCTGAATTGAACCACAGCTTCCTATCTGATGTTGCTGGGTCAACATCGCAATCTTCTTTCTCTCGTTGCCAAATGAATACCGCCGCTTCCCTTAGGTTGTTTGCGCATTCGTGAATCGGCTTCCTATCCAGCCCTGGTGGATTAATAACGCGGCTTCCCTTAGGTTGCTGCCGGATTCATGAAGCGGCTTCATGTCCCACGCTGCTGAAATATTACAGCGGCTTTTTATTCCGCGTTTCTAGCTTAATACCGCGGCCTTTTGCCCCCCGCTGCAGGATTTATACCTCGCCTTCCTATCATATACTTCTGAAATAATACCGCGGCTTCCTATCTAACGCTGCTGTATCAATACTTCTTTTCCTTACCTACCGATTACGACTACGGCTTCAGAACCCACGCTTCTAGATTCTTACCACAGCTTCCATTATCTCGTTGCCGGATTCATGCAGCGGCTTCTTATCAAACGCTGCTAAATTAATACCGCAGCTCCTTATTCCACGCCGCTGGATTAATGCCATAGCCAGCTTTCCTTCGCTGCCGGATTAATAACGAAGCTTCTTATTCCATGCTGCTAAACAAATATGAAGGCCTCCCTTCCTTCGCTGCCGGATTCATACCACGGCTTCCAATCCTACGCTGCTGCATCAATATTTCGGCCTTCATTCCGACGCTGCCCGAATAATATCGCGCCATCTTATCCCACGTTGCTGGATGAATATCACGGCCTCTCTTAGCTCGCTGCCGGATTCTTGCAGCAGAATCCTATCCCACGCTTCTGAATTAATACAGCGGCTTTATATTTGACGTTGCTGAATTAATACCGCGGTTTCTTTCCCTTGGTGCAGGATTAGTACAGTCATTTTAGTCCGCGTTGCTGGATAATTTCCGTGATCTTCTTTCCCTCGCTGCTGAATTCATATTATGACTTCCTATCCTACGCTGCTAAATTAACACCGCGGCTTTCTATTTCACTCTGCTGGATTTATACAGCGGCCTTCTTTCCCTCGCTGCCACATTACTACTTCGATTTATTATTCCAAGGTGCTAAATAAATACCGCGGCATTCCTACCGTCGATGCTGGATTCATATTGCGGATTCCTATCCCACGCTGCTGAATTAATACCGCGGCCACCCTTAGCTCTCTGTCGGATTCTTACCGACTACTTATCTCACACTGTTGAATTAAAACCGCGCCTTCCTAATTCATCCTGCTCGATTAATACAGCGGCCTTCTTTTCCTCGTTACTAAATTAATACAACGGCTGACTATTCCGCATTTATGGATTCATACCGCGACTCACTATCTTATGCTACTGGTTTCATACCCCGGTTTCCTATCCCACGCTGCTGAATAACAAGCGCGCTTTCCTATTCTAGGATTTTGGGTTAATAATGCGGCCTTCTTTCCCTGACTGCCGGATTGATACAGCCATTTTTTATCCCTTGCGGCTGAAACAATAAGGCGGCCTCCCTTAGCGCGCTGCCAGATTCATATTCCAGCTTTCTATCAAACGCTGATGAATTAATACCATGGCTTCCTATTCCGCGCTGCTGAATTAATAACGCTACCTTCTTTCCCTCGCTGCCGGATTAAATCTGAGGTTTCTTATTTCACGCTTCTAAATAAATACCGCGGCTTTCCTTCCCTCGCTGCCAGATTCATATTTTGGCCTCCTATCCCACGCTGCTGAATAATTACCATGGCTTCCTATTCGCAACTGCTGCATTAATACCGCGGCCTTCTTTCCCTCGCTGCCGGATTAATTCTAAGGGTTCTTATTCCAAGCTTCTAAATAAATACCGCGGCCTACCTTCTCTCGCTGTCGGATTTATACCGCGGCTTCCTATCCCACGCTGCCGAATTAATACCATGGTTTCCTATTCCGCGCTGCTGGATTAATACCGCGGCTACCTATCTAACGCTATTGAATTAAATCCGCGCCTTCCTACTTCATGCCTCGCTGTCCAATTGATATCGCGACTTTCTACCCGAGGCTGCTGAATTCATACGAAGGCTTACTATGTCCCATTGCTGGATTCATACCACGGCCTGTTTTCCCTCGCTGTCGGGTGAAGACCGAGGCCTCTTATTTCACGCTGCTGGATTAATACCGCGGCTTCCTATCTTACACTGCTCGATCAGACCACGGCCTTCTTTCACTCGCTTCTGTATTAATATCGCGGCCTTCTTTTCCTCGCTGCCGGATTAATTCTGAGGGTTCTTATTCCACGCTTCTAAATAAATACCGCGGCCTACCTTCTCTCGCTGTCGGATTTATACCGCGGCTTCCTATCCCACGCTGCCGAA
>JAWWLR010000054.1:80695730-80707893 GCA_035041075.1 Acraspis erinacei | reverse complement strand
TTTGAATTTTTGGCCAGAAATATAAAAGTTTATCAAAAAATAAAATTCTCTACGAATTTTTTGAATTTTGAATACATTTTTAACAAAGCTGTTAAATGCTAAAAAGGAAACTATGATTTCAATGAAATTTTGCTAAAAAAAGGTTCAATTTTCAACCCGAAAATATGAATTTTCAACTGAAAGGGGGAAGCTTTACCCAAAAAAATTAATTTTTAATAAAACAGTCAATTTTTCATCTAAATTGTTAAATTATTATTTATAAAAACTTATGTTTGAATCAAATATTCGGATCTACGACCAGACATATATTATTTGATCAAAAAATTATTTTCAACTGAATTTTCGAATTTTCAACCCAAAAATATAATTTTTCAATAAAAGGTCTCATTTTCTGCAGAATAGTCCAATTTTTTCCAAACAGTTTAATTCCCTTTCAAATATTTAAAGTTTCGTCCAAATATTTAAATTTTTTTACAAAAAACTTTCATTTTGAACTAAATATTTGAATTTTTGGCCAAAATATAAAAGTTAATCAAAAAATAAAATTTTCTACGAATTTGTTGAATTTTCAATACATTTTTAACAAAGCTGATGAATTTTAAAATGGAAACGATGATTTCAATGAAATTTGTCTAAATAATGCTTGAATTTTCAACCCGAAAATACGAATTGTCAACTGAAAGGATGAAGCTTTACCCAAAAAAAATTAATTTTTAATAAAACAGTCAATTTTTCATCTTAATCTCATTTTCTGCAAAATAGTTACATTTTTTCCGTAAATTTCAATTTTCTTCCAAATAGTTTTATTTTGAACCAAGTTTTTGATTTTTAAACGGAAAATATGATGTTTTGTCAGAAAAGATAATTTCCAACCAAATTGTTGAATTTTCAAGCCAATGAATGAAATTTTTATAAAAAAATAGTTCAATTTTGAAACTAAATTATGAACCTTCATCTGAAACAAAATTATTTGTTAACAAAGTAGTTTGAATCTGAACCTGATACTGAATTTTATTTTTTGATAAACTTTTATATTTTTGGCCAAAAATTCAAATATTTAGTTCAAAACGAAAGTTTTTTGTAAAAATTTAAATATTTGGACGAAAAATTAAATAGTTGAAAGAAAATTTAACTATTTGGAAAAAATTGGATTATTCTGTAGAAAATTAGCTTTTTTGTTGAAAAATTATATTTTTGGGTTGAAAATTCGAAAATTCAGTTGAAAATAATTTTTTGATGAAATATCATATTTCTGGTTGTAGATTCGAATATTTGATTCAAACATAAGTTTTTAAAATAAGAATTTAACTATTTAGATGAAAAATTGACTGTTTTATTAAAAATTAATTATTAACGAAGGTAGATGAATCCTAAAAAATGTTGATAGACTTATCAAGAATTTGTATCTCGAATAAAAGTCTGAGGATTGACCTGATAGGAATACTCAAATTCTGACATTTATCATTAACGCAACTTTGAGATGACTTCGATTAATTTCCACTTCTTGACGAGAACAAATCGTTATAAATATTTTCTGAAGAAATATTCAAAATATTTTTATCTGAAACGTCTTTTATCATGATGAATCATCCACAATCAAAGAAGCGCTCTAAACTGAAATCTTCCTACGACGTACCTATAAAAAATTCTTTAGATGAGGCCAATCATAGAGACCAAAAATTCAGTATCAGATCTTCCTTGGCCGTAAAATGCTTACGTGTAAAAATCTATTAATCAAGTTAACCCGTTAAAAAAAAAATTGAAGACAGTCGTTCAGTTACATGCCATTGACCTTCTTATTTCAAAACCAGTAATAATTGCGTTTAAGTTTTTATTTTCGATCAATAAACCAGTTTCTGAACCTTGAAAGCATTATAATCGGAAGAAGAAGATTAACTTTCATACTCTTTTGTGTACGATATTTGATAATTTTTTTTGCTAGGGGTAAAATATAAATTTAAATCGGTCAAAAGTGATTGATTCGAAGGCAATTTTGATTGATTCCCCCCCTGATTCCAACAATGCGGATTCAGCGACTGAAAAATTAGTGAAAACTCAATTTTCGTATCTGTCAATTTAACCAACCGATGAAATCAGTCATTTTGAATTATCTAATCTTGTAAAATTTTAATTAGAAAAGGTAAATTTTCAAACAAAAATGGAATAGACGAATTGTCAATTAGCAACATTAATTTTGGACTAAAAAATTATTCTTCAAGAAAATAGGTGAATTTTTAACTAAAATGACTAATCATAAACCAAAATGAGAATAATTTTTAAAAATTTCAACTTTTAAGTGAGAATTTAAATTTTCAGAAAAGAAGTATTTAACAGAATTAATTTTCTATAAAAACGAGGGATTTTCAACCAAATAGTTGGATTTTAAACCAAAAAGATACATTTTAAACGCAGGAGATCAATTGTTAAGTAAAATTATGAATTTTCAAAAAACGAGATCAATTTTTAAATAAAATAATGAAGCTTGAACCAAAAATGATGTTTTCAGGAAAATATTTTAATTTTCAATGAAAAAATTGATTTTTAACAAAATAGTTAAATTTTTATCTGTCAGTTTAACTAACCGATGAAAAAAGTCATTTCGAATGATCTTATCCGTTGAATTTTTAATTACAAAAGGTAAATTTTCAACAAAAAATGGAATAGATGAATTTTCAATTAGGAAAATTAATTTTGAACTAAAAAAGGAGATGCATTCTTAACTCAAATGACGAATCATAAACCAAAATAATAATAATTTTAACAAAGTTCAACTTTTGAGTGAGAATTTAAATTTTCAGAAAAGAAATATTTAAAAGAATTAATTTCCTATAAAAACGAGGAGTTTTTAACCAAATAGTTGGATTTTAAACCAAAGAGATAAATTTTAAACGCACGAGAAAAATTGTTAAGTAAAATTATGGATTTTGAACAAAATTAATTTTTTTTTAAATTGTTTAACTTTCAATCAAGTAGTCGAATTTTCAAAAAAAAAGTTCCCCAGGAAGATTAATTTTCTACAAAAAAAAACCAATTGTCAACAAAATACATGAATTTTCAACACAATAGTTGAATTTTCAACTACAGGAGATCATTTTCAATTAAAGTGCTGAAACTTCAAACAAAAGATTAATTTTTAACAAAGTAGTTCAACTTTCAACCTGGTAGTTAAATTTGCAATAAAAAAGGTAATTTTAAACCCAAAAATTTAGTGCTTCGACCTAAAATATTAATTATCAACAAAAAAAATTAATTTAAACAAAAAAGTTTGAATCCACAACTTATTTTAACTTTTAACAATATATTTGGATTTAAAAGAAAAATTCTCCAAGAAGATTAATTTTCTTTAAAAAAATACGAACTTTTAACAGAATGTATGAGTTTTCTACCCAAAAGTTAAAATTTCAAAAGAAATATTAATTATTACAAAAGAAAAAAATCCATTTTCAACAAAAAGTTTAATTATCTACCAGATATATTATCAACTAAAATGATGAATTATAAACTAAAAGAATGATTTTTTGAACAAAATCAAATCAACTTTCAACCGAGGAATTTTCAAGAAGAAAAATAAATTTTTAACGCACGGGATCAATTTTTAATTAAAATTATACATTTTTAACAAAAAAATCGTTTTTGCAACGTAGTTTAACACAATAGTTGAATCTGCAACTAAATGAGATCAATTTTCAATTGAAATGATGAAACTTAAAACAAAAAAATTAATTTTTAGAAAAGTAGTTCAACTTTCAACCTCGTGGTTTAATTTTCAACCAAAAAATAGTAATTTTCAATAAAAAAGTTAAGGATTCAACCAAAAATATTAATTATCAATAAAAAAATTAAGTTAAACAAAAAAGTTAGATTTTTTAACAAACCAAATCAACTTTCAACTAAGTAATGGATTTTTTAGTTAATTTTCCCTAAAAAAATTAACTTTCTACCATAAAAGACGAATTTTCAAATAAATAGTTGAATTTTAAACAAAAGAGATAAATTTTCATAAAACGAGATCAATTTTTCACTAAAATAATGAAGCTTGAACCAAAAATTATGATTTTAGGAAAATATTTTAATTTTTAACAAAATAGTTAAATTTTTAACCCAATAGTTGACTGTAACCCTAAAAATATGTATTTTTAACAAAAACCAAAAATAAAAAAATAAATATAAATTCAACCAAAATATTGAGTTTTAAATTTTAAAAAATTACGAAAAGAAAAAGGTTGACAATGTATCCTTTATGAGATTAAAATGTACGCATTTTGTTTAAAATTTATCTTTTTGGTTGAGGATTTAACTATCTTGTTAAAAAATGAACAATTTCGTTGGTAATTTTTTTATTTTGTTTAAACAAAATTTCGTGGTGAGAAATTCAATTTTTTTTATGGAAATTCCAATTAAGTAAAAAAAATCGTCTTTTTGGTTTGAAAATTCAATTTTTTATGAAAATTCAAGTAATTTTTTAAAAAGTTTAGCCATTTAGTTATCTTTTTGGGTTGCAAGATTGTTTATTTTGTTAAAAGATTTAAACAAACTTTTGACAGCATAGTTGAATTTTTGACCAAAAATTATTACATTAACAAAATAGTTACAATTTTCGCATTATTGAATTTTAAAGACGAAAAGATCATTTTTTTAGAAGACAGTTGAATTTTTATCAAAAAAGTAATTTTTCGGCCAAAAGTGTTGACTTTTCTACCATGAAAATTAAATTTTCAAAGAAGTAAAGTTTGAATTGTTAAAAGGCGAATTTTTTAAACCATTGCACTTTTAAATAAAAAAATATTGATATTTGGCAAAAAAAATAGTTTTCAATGAAGAAAGATGAATTTTTAACATGATAGTCCAATTCTCAACCGAAAAGTTGAACTGTCATCAAATATTTAAAAAAAAATAGTTTAATTTTTAAACAAAATATTAAATTTTCAAACCGAAAAGATGAATTTTCTACAAAACTGTAGAATTTTTGCCACAAAAATTCATTTAAAAGCAAATATTAAAATTTTTAGCTATGATTATGAATCCTGAATAAAAAAAAAATAATTTCGTCACAAAGTAATTCAAGTTGAATCAAAATTCAAAATCTAAAAATCCTTTTTCTTTTATCTTTTTTATTTTTGTCCGCAAATTTTTTTCTTTTTTAAGCAAATTTTTTTAGTTTGGCAGAATTAAAAAAAGATCGAAAAATTGGAATCTTTTTGAAGGATTTTTAAACTTATTTAAAATTAAAATAATTTAACTTTTATTTTAAGTAAAATTTTGTTTAGAAAGAAATTTAATCGTTCAATTTTTAATGTTTCGAGCTTAAAATTGTTTTAAATGATATTATTTTGAAAATTTTTTAATTCATTGATTGATTCCTCATTTTAGGGCATTTGAGGTGTGTAAATTATTGAGCATTTTAAAATTCATTCAAACGGAAAAATAAACTTTAGTGTTCAGATTTTTTTAATTTCATTGACTGAAATATTTTTGCGAACCGGGAAACAACCGTGAATTTTTTTCTTGGATTAAAACCGCCACCCTGTATCTTTGATTTCAACCGTTTTTAAAAATAATTAGTTAAATTGTGATCGTCTTCAATTATTATACCATGCAGTTTATAATCTGTAATTCGAAAATGTTTCACTTTAAAAATTTTCCATTTTAGATTTTTAATTTTTAGGCGTACTTTTTGACTTAAAGAATTTAAAAATTCAGTTTTAAAAACTTAAAAGAATTAGAATTGACGCGCGTTTAAAATCGAAAATTATTAATAAAAAAACATTTTCAGTTGATCATATGTGAATATGAATTAATTAATGATTCTTAAAATTGAACTGAACTTTAATACTTAAAAACTAAATAATAATTGATTTTACAAGAAGATTTGGAATCAGTTCAAAATTTTAGAATTTCCAGATTTTAACATTAAAAATTTAACTTTTTCAATTTTTTTCCCTGAAATATTAACTACTATATGTATGGTTAAGAACTTTTCTTGTCGAATAATCGAATTCTTTGTTGAAACTTAAAATTATTATTTGATATAAAATTATTTTTTATAAAAATCTTTCGTTTTCTTTTACTTAAAAATTTATCTTTTTCTGTGGGAAGTGCTTGTATTTGGCTCCAAATTCTTGTTTTGGTAGAAAATTACTCTTCTTGTTTAAAAATTCGTTTTTTTATTGGCAGTTCATTTCTTTAGTTAAAAATTCATTTTTATTTTGGATTAAAAGTTAATTTGGTGTATTTATCAATAAATCGATCATCATTTTTTGTCAAAAATTGATCTTTTTCGGTTGAAAATTTAACTAATTATTTTGTTGAAAATTCGTGTTTTTTTTGTTTGTTTGAAAATTAATTTTTTTAACTGAAAATGTAGTTTTTTCATTCTTAGTTGAAAATTTACATTAATTAGTTTTAAATCCCTCTTTTTAGTAGAAAATTAATCTCTTGTTTAAAAAATATCATATTTTGTAGTTAAACATTTAACCTTTTTTTAAAATTCATTTATATTGTTGAAAATTCGGTTTTTCCTTGGTAATTAATTTTTTTAATTAAAATATTTTCTTTTCTTATTAAAAATGTATTTTTGTAGAAAGTTATTATTATTATTATTGAAAATTGTATCCTTCAGGTTGCGAATTCATTCCAATTTCCTTTCCAATTTCTTCTTTTCTTGGTGAAAATTTATTCTCGTGGTTTAAAAATTCATTTTTTTTGTTGTTAAAAATTAGTTTTTTTTTGTTTCGAATTAATTTTTAAATATTTAAACTTTTGTTTAAAAATTTATCTGCCTTAGTTGAAAATTCAACCATTTCTTTGTAAGTTTGACGTTTTTGGTAAAAAATTATTATTTAATATAAAATTATTTGTTAGAAAAATCTTTTCTTTTCTATACTTTAAAATTTATATTTTTCGTTGGGAAGTTCTTGTAATTTTTTGGAAACAATTTCTTTGTCGAAAATTATTCTTCTTGCTTCAAACTTCAGTTTTTTTAGTTGGAAATTCATTTCTTTGATTGAAAATTCATTTTTATTTTAGATTGAAATTCATTTTTTTATTTGACTGTAAATTGATCTTTCATTTTTTGTTTAAATTGTTCTCTTATTGTTGAAAATTTAACTATTTTGTTGAAAATTCGTTCTTTGTTTCAAAATTAATTATTTAAATTGGAAATATAGTTTTTCCATTTTTAGTTGAAAACTTACATTATTTAGATTTATATTCGTCTTTTTTATTAGAAAATTAATCTGTTGTTCAAAAATATATGTTTTTCGTTGAAAATTTTTTTATTAGTTAAAACTTAAACTGTTTCTATATGAAAGTTCAACAAGTAGTTCAACAAATGTAAATGCCCGTTTCAAAGTTTATAAACTATTTTCAATTTTAAAATAAAGTCAAAAATATATATTTATAATCAAAGGCTTTTATTAAATTAAAAATATTATTTTAGTCTAAAACATTCAATTTTAAATTTTTCAATTAAGAAAATTAACAATTACTTAATATTTAGAATTATCTGACTTTTCATTTAAAATCAGTAATTATAATTTAAAAACAAATATAAAATTAATTAAAAATTTGAAATTATTTCAATGCAAATAGTCGATGGCCTAATTTGAAACCAAATATTTAATTTTGGCAGATGTTGAACAATTTAGAAGCTTTTTAAAAATTTTGAAAGGCTTCAGAAGAATACAAAACATTTTATAGAAAAATTTAGAATGATTTTTTATTTCGAAAAATTAATTTAAAGGAAATATTTAAAAAGATTCAGAAAGATAAAAAAATTATTAAAAATGAATTAGGAGGATTTGAAGGAAATTTTTTGAATTTGGCAGCATTTAAAAAAAAATTCGTAGGAAAAATTGTACGAACAATTTCGAATAATTTTAAAAGAGGCTTAGAAGTTCTGAAAAAAATTTGTAAATTAGTGATTTGATAATAATAAAAATAAAAAAGAGAAGGAAGGGTATTTAGTTGGTTGCCTTCTCATTTTTCTGTCATTTTTGTGTTTGTTCAAGGAGGAAAACAATAATTTTCCTGCTTCTCTTTCAAGAGAAAAAATTATTTTTCTTAATCTTTTTTCAAATTTCAAAAGGAACATTTTAATGGTGGTTTTATTTTCAGGACTTTTGCAAATTAATTTGATTATTGAACGTTAAATATGATTTTAAATTTGATTTTAATCTCATTGAAATGTCTTTAATTTTTAATCCACTGATTTAACTCTCATAAACTTTTGCATTGCCAATAACTTATAATTAACTTCAGAATCCAGTATTCCCCGATACATTTTACTTTGAAGTCTAAACTGTCTTCTGGAATCGATTACGAGGGATTCAATAAAATTACCCAGCGTTCGTGGCTAAGTTTGCATTTCCCTCGGAAGGAGCGATTGTAAATTGGAATTGACTTAATGCAAAATCGATCTTCGTAGAAGTGTCCAGGTGAAGCGGCGTATTTTCCAACTGGGGAGCCTTGGACTATCCATCAGGATCGTGAGATCGCATTTCTTTTTCCTTTCGGGACGCGGACGGATTTCTCAGGAATTCAGGACCTCGTTGGCTCTGGGGTCCAGAGAAATAAGACAGAGAAAGAAATAGAAAAAAAAGCAGACACAGAAATGCGGAAGAGAAGGATCCACAATCTCTACAGTCTACACCTTATATTCCATATATATGGATATGTTTATCTCAGGCTTTGTAGAAGAATCGCAAATGGAGGGTTGGAAAATGCCCAACCTTCCAACTTCTAAGAGGGTCTTTGAAAATTGGTCTTTAGCGTGACGTAATTAATCATTTGCTACTTATTTGTTTCTCATTTCACGTTTAGACATAATTGATCTGACCTTTCACCTCTATAAATTTATTATCTGTTTTCTTATGAGCTCAGCTTAGCAACAGAGTTGGCATAAACAGTAGTGTAGTCCTTCACATGAAAAGAGGTGACCTCCTTCTTGGTAGTAATGTAGTATAGTAGGAATCGACTACACTGTTTCTACTTCCATTACTGTAGTGACTGTAGTCTATTCTTCATTATCTTTGTTGTGAAAATTGGTAACATTCATCTTGGTAGTAATGTTGTATAGTAGGACTCGACTATATGATTGTAGAATTGTAGAATATTAGGAATCGACTACACTGTTTCTACTTCTATTACTGTAGTCTATTCTTCAATATCCTTCTTTTGAAAAGTGGTAACCTCCACATTAGTAGTAATGTTGTATAGTAGGAATCGAATATATGGCTCTAGTAATTTAATATAGTAGGAATCGACTACATTATTTCTACTTCTATTACTGTAGGCTATACTCCATTATGCTTTATATAAAAATAGGAAACCTCCATCTTGGTAGTAATGCAGTATAGTAGGAATCGACTATATGGTTGTAGAAATGTAGTATAGTAGGAGTCGACTACACTGTTTCTTCTTCTGTTACTGTAGGATATTCTCGATTATCCTTCTGATGAAAAGTAGTAACCTCCATCTTGGTAGTAATGTTGTATAGTAGGAATCGACTATATGGCTGTATTAATGTAATATAGTATGAATCGACTACACTGTTTCTACTTCTATTACTGTAGTAATGTTGTGAATTACTGTACTAATGTAGTAGTGTTGTATGGTAATGTTGTTATGAAAATGGGTAACCTCCATCTTGGTAGTAATGTAGTATAGTAGGAATGCCGCCACCTCAGTTTTATACTAAACTAGACTACTATCTGCGCGCGCCAGCGCGCGCTTCCTTTTGTTTTCATTTTTATCATCAGCGAAATTTTCAAATAACTATTTATTTTTTTAAACTCTTTACGAATCAAAGTTTCGAGGAATTAGAATATTATATAAAGTAATATATAAATATAATATTATATATATATATATATATAATATATAAATCGAAGATTTTAGTGCATGATATGTTAATTTAACATTGTGAAAAAACATAATTTTTAAATAATATTCCGATCCGATACTCAGTTAACTTAATAAAAATCATTAACCGTATATTTTTATTGAAAAGCTTGAATAATTAAGAAAAACAAAGGCTTATTATAAGCCAACCAACCAATTTAAATTTTTAAATAGTAGAAAATAATTAACGTATTTTAAGACACGATATAAAATAAATTAAAAACTTTGTTTTAAAATTATTTTTTTTCTATGAATGTTCAAGAAAATATGTGTGAAAAAGAATTAGTATATTTTCATATAAATATTGAATGAATGATGAATCAACAAAGTGTTAATTTTTTAAATTATATAATAAAAAAAATTTAATATATAAAAATAAAATACAAATTTTTCAAAAATTTAAACAATTGTATTTAAAATTGATAAGAAAATAAAATAAAACTTTTTTTGGAAATATAAAACAATTTTGTTTATTAAATTTCAAATATATTTTTGATACAGATTTTTGAAAATGCCTTAAAATTTTTCTTTATTAATTTTTACATAAATTGTTTATTTTTTAAAATATTTTAAACATTTGTATAAAGTTTTAAAATATTTTATGCCATATTAGATTAATTTTATTTTTTATATTTCAAAATATATGTTAAATTTATTTTAATTTATTCCAAATTAATAATTGCTTAAATCTTTTGTCAATTTTATAATGCAATTTTTTCCACAAATTTAAATATTCGTTAAAAATGTTTTCAATCATTTATTTGAGTGGAATAATTATTGTTTTGTTTCAATTAATTTGTTCTATTAAAAACTATAAATTTAAATTAAATTTTATTATTTATAACAAAACACATTTATTTTGCTAAAATTGTACTATTCTTTTTTAAACTCTTTGTAATTTCATAAAAATAATTTTTTTTGAACTGCAAATAATATTATTTTTTTTATACTTTATGTTTTATTTTTAAGGACGATCTGTATTTTAATGTTAATATTGTTATTTTAAAAATGATAATTTTAAATAAAAATGAATTTGTTCAAATTATACATTTTAAGTATATTTTTACCACATTGAATTTTTAAATTTTTTATACGATAAAGTGATTCTAATTTTATGCTTTTTAAACTGTTAAGAATGATGAAAGTTAAACTTTAAAAAAATAGCCCTTATTTATTTAAAAAATCATCTGTTTTCGTACAAATTTCATCTTTCTTGGATAAAAATGCAACTATTTGGTAGAGAATTCATCTAATTTTTTTTTAATTCATCCTTTTTGTTTGAAAAAATCCGTCTTTTTGCATTGAAAATTTGTTTTTTTTTCGTAGAAACTTATTTTTTGTTTTAAAAAATCATCTTTTGATCTTTGAAAGTTAACTGGAATCTTTTTTTGATAATAATTCAACTATTTCAAAAAAATTTTTTATAAAAATTTATCTGTTTTATGAAAAATTTAATCTTTTATGGATAAAAATGCAACTATTTCCTAATCCTAAAATATTGTTAAAACGTTAATCTTTATGTTTAAAAATTCATCTTTTTAAATTGAAAATTCATTTTTTTTCGTAGAAACTTATTTTTTTTTAATTCACATTTTGCCCGTGAAAAGTCAACAGAAGTCCTTTTTAACAGAAAATTCAACTATTTTTGTTTGAAAATTTATGTTTTTAATTAAAAAATTTATCTGTTTTAGTAGAAATTTCACTTTTTTAATTAACTAAAAATCCACATTTTCGGTTAAAAATTCTATTTTTCTTGAGGAAAATTAATTTTTCTATGAAAATTCATATTTATTGTTACAAAATTTTATTTTTGTGCAGAAAATTCTTTCATCGACTTGAAGAATAATTTCGATAAACTTTTATTTCTTCCTTAAGTAAATAATATTTATTTGTTGAAAATTCGTCTTCTAGATTTTAAATTTTTTAAATAAATTTCATCTTTTTTATTGAAATATAAACTATGACAATTTTTTGTCAGGAGTTTATATTGGTATTTTGAAAATTCTACTATTATGTTGAAAATTTAATTATTTTGTTGAAACGTCAAGTATTTTGTTAAATAGTCATATTTTATAGTAGAAAAGACATTTTTTTGTTAGAAATAAATTAATAAGTTGGAAAATCTTCAATTGTTATGTGAAATAGGTTTTATTCCGTTTATAAAAGATTCCAAGTTAAAAGTATTACAAGCTTAATAATGCTAATATTTGAATGTTAATGGTCAAGGTAAGTGAAAAATTATTCAAGGAAACTAGCAATAACT
>JAWWLR010000054.1:80655736-80675041 GCA_035041075.1 Acraspis erinacei | reverse complement strand
TTATATCCCGTTCTACGATGCGGCGGTTCAATTTAAATAAGTAACACATTATTTCTGAATGTATTAATTTATTCTCATTTTTTTTCGCAGGTCGATCGTAGACGAAATATCCATGAGGACATGCAGATCGAATTGGTGCATTTCAGCTGGTGCATTTCAATAAACATTATTTAAAATCGTTCTCTCCAGACCATATCCCAAGATTGGATCTCTGGATCTGATTCCAAAACTGGAATTTTTTCAGCCCCTAAAATTAACTCTTAGTCATTTTGTCGGTATAGCTGTATAAACAAGATATCTCGAAGCACTTCAACTTGTCAGAATTTTATTTAATAAAGTTTTAAAGGATTTTATTAATCTTAGAAAATATTTTCTCTGGACGTCATCTAAAAATTTGGCTTGATCGAACACCAAAATAAATTGTAGACTCGTTGAGAATAGGAGCGTGCCATAAATAAATTTAGAAGCGCTATTTTATGCCAGAATTCTTATCCCAATTTAAAAAAAAAATCTTTCTATGTTTGAAATTGCTATCTCCGGGTCTTATTTGAAAATTAGAAATGGTTGAACGTCTAAAATTAACTCTTAGTCATTTTGTCGGTATAGATGTATCAAGAAGATACATCGAAGCATTCTAGATTGTCAGAATTTTAATTAATAAAGTTTTTAGGTAGTTTTTTATTTTAGAAAATATTTTCTCTGGACGTCATATAAAAATTTGGTTTGATCGAACACTAAAATAAATTAGAGACTCGTTGAGCACAGGAGTGTATCAGAAATAAATAAAGAAGCGATATTTTATACCAGAATTCTTATTCCAATTTTTTTTGAAACTCTTTTATTTTTAAATTGCTATCTCTGGACCTGATTTCAAAATTTGAATTTTGATCAGCCCCTAAAATTAATTCACAGCCATTTTGTCCTTATAGCTGTGTCAAAAAGATTTCTCGAAGCATTTTAACTTGTCAGAGTTTTTAATAATAAAGCGATATTTTATGCTAGAATACTTATTCATATTTTTTTTAATTTCTATTTTTGAAATTGCTATCTCTGGATCTGATTTCAAAATTGGACTTTATCAGCCCCTAAAATTAACTCACAGTCATTTTGTCGGTATAGCTGTATCAAGGAGATATCTCGAAGCATTCTAAATTGTCAGAATTTAAATTAATAAAGTTTTTAAGCAGTCTTTTATTTAAGAAAATATCTTCTCTGGACGTCATATAAAAATTTGGTTTGATCGAACACTAAAATAAATTAGAGACTCGTTGAGCATAGGTGTGTATCAGAAATAAATTAAGAAGCGATATTTCATACCAGAATTCTAATTCCAATTTTTATTGAAACTCTGCTATTTTTAAATTGCTATCTCTGGACCTGATTTCAAAATTTAAATTTTGATCAGCCCCTAAAAGTAACTCAGTCATTTTGTGAGTAAATCTGTATCAAAAGATATCTCGAAGCATTATATCTTGTTAGAACTTTAATTAACCAACTTTTCAGGGTTTTTTTTATTTTAGAAAATACTTTCTCACTACATCATCTAAAAATTTGGTTTCATCGAACACTAAAATAAATTCGAGACTCGTTTAGAATAGGAGTGTATCAGAAAAAAGTTTGCAATAGATATTTTGTGCCAAAATTCTTGTTCCAATTTTTTTTTGAAATTTTTTTATTTTTGAAATTTCTATCTCTCGATTTGATTTCAAAATTTGAATTTCGATTAGCCCCTAAAATTAACTCACAGTCATTTTGTGTGTAAATCTGTATCAAAATATATCTCGAAGCATTATAACTTGTCAGAATTTTAATTAACTAAGTTTTGAGGGATTTTTTGTTTGTTTTAGAAAATATTTTCTATAGACGTCATCTAAAAATTTGTTTTGATCAAAACATAAAAAAAATTAGAGTCTCGTTGAGAATAGAAGCACTACAGAAAAAAAAGTAGAAGCGATATTTTATGCCGGAATTCTTATTCCAGTTTTTTTTATAACTTTTTCTATTTTTGAAATTTCTATCTCTGGATTTGATTTCAAAATTGGACTTTGATCAGCCCCTAAAATTAATTCTCACTCTTTTTGTCCTTATAGCTGTATGAAAAAGATTTCTCGAAGCATTTTAAATTGTCAGAGTTTTTAATAATAAAGCTATATTTTATGCTAGAATACTTATTCCTATTTTTTTTTAATTTTCTATTTTTGAAATGGCTATCTATGGATCTGATTTCAAAATTGTAGCTTGATCAGCTCCTAAAATTAATTTTCAGTCATTTTATCGATATAGCTGTATTAAAAAAGATTTCTCGAAGCAACTTAACTTGTCAGAATTTTAATTTACAATCTTTTTAGGGACTTTTTTATTTTAGAAAATATTTTGAATGGAATTCATTTAAAAATTTGGTTTGATCGAACACTAAAATAAGTTATAGACTCGTTGAGGATAGCAATGTATCGGAAATAAAACTATAAGCAATATTTGATGCGAGCATTCTTACTAAAATGAATTTAGAAATTTTTATATTTTGGTAATAGCTATCTCTGGATCGGATTTCAAAATTGGAATTGGATCAGTCTCTAAAATTAAACGTCTGTCATTTTGTCGGTATAGATGTATTAAAAAGATATCTTGTAGCATCTTAACACGTCAGAATTTTAATTTATAAAGTTTTTAGGGCCTTTTTTAGTTTAAAAAATATTTTGGCTGGACGACATCTAAAAATTTGGTTTGATTGAACAATAAACTAAATTAGAGACTCGTTGAGAATAGGAGTGTATCCGAAAAAAATTTAGACACGATATTTTATGCTAGAATTCTTATTCCAATTTTTTTAGAAATTTACTATTTTTTAAATTTCTATCTCTGGATCGGATTTCAAAATTGGACATTGATCAGCCCTCAAAATTAACTCTCAGTCATTTTGTCGCTATAGCTGTATCAAAAAGATTTCTCGAAACAAACTAACTTGTCAGAATATTAATTTACAATGTTTTTAGGGACTTTTTTATTTTAGAAAATATTTTCTCTGGATATCATTTAAAAATTTGGTTTGATCGAACACTAAAATAAATTATAGACTCGCTGAGGATAGGAGTGTATCAGAAAAAAATTTAGAAGCGATACTTTATGCCAGAATTCTTATTCCAATTTTTTTAGAAATTTTTCTATTTTTGAAATTACTATATCTAGATTTTATTTCAAAATTTGACTTTGATCAGCACATACAAGTAATTCTCAGTCATTTGTGCGGAATAGGTATATCAAGAAGATACGTCGAAGCATTTTAACTTGTTAGAAATTTAATTTATAAAGTTTTTAGGGACTTGTTTATTTTAGAAAATATTTTCTCTGTACATCATCTAAAAATTTGATTTGATCGAACTCGAAAATAAATTAGAGACTCGTTGAGAATAGGAGTTTATGGGGAAAAATTTATAAGCGATATTATATTCTAGAATACTTATTCCTATTTTTTTTCATTTACTATTTTTGAAATTGCTATCTCTGGATCTGATTTCAAAATTTGACTTTGATCAGCCCCTAAAATTAACTCTCAGTCTTTTTGTCCGTATATCTGTATCAAAAAGATTTCTCGAAGGATTTTAACTTGTCAGAGTTTTTAATAATAAAGCGATATTTTATGCTAGAATACTTATTCCTATTTTTTTAAATTTTCTATCTTTGAAATTGCTATCTTGGGATCTCATTTCAAAGTTCAACTTTGATCAGCCCCTAAAATTAACTTTCCGTCATTTTGTCGGTATAGCTGTACCAAAAAAGATCTTGAAGCATTTTACCTTGTCAGAATTTTAATGAATAAAGTTTTTCGGGAGTTTTTTTTTTATTTTAGAAAATATTTTCTCTGGATGTCATGTAAAAATTTGTTTTGATCGAACACTGAAAAAAATTAGAGACGCATTGAGAATAGGAGTGTATCAGAAATAAAATTAGAAGCGATATTTTATGTTAGAATTCTTATTCCAATATTTTAAATAAGTTTTTCCATTTTTGAAATTTCTATTTCTGGATTGGATTTCCAAATTGTACTTTTATCAGCTCCTAAAATTAATTCTCAGTCATTTTATCGGTATAGCTGTATCAAAAAGATATCTAGAAACATTTTAACTTATCAGAATTTTAATTAGTAAAGTTTTTAAGGATTTCGTTTATTTTAGAAAATATTTTCTCTGAACGCGATCAAAAAATTTGGTTTGATAGAACACTAAAATAAATTAGAGACTGGTTGAGAATAGCAATATATCAAATATAAAACTAGAAGCGACATTTTATGCCAGATTTCTTGTTTAAAAAATTTTCTCTTTTTGAAAGTGCTACCTCTAAATCTGATTTAAAAATTGGAATCGGTTTAGGCCCTGAAATTAAATCTCAGTCATTTTGTCAGAACAGCTGTATCAAAAAGGTATCTCGAAGCATTTTACCTTGTCAGAATTTTAATTAGTAAAGTTTTGCCGGAGTTTTCTTAAATTTTAGAAAATGTTTTCCCTATTTCATCAAAACATTTGTTTTGATCGAATACTGAAATAATTCGAGACCCATCGAGAATAGGAGTGTATCAGAACTAAAACTAGAAGGGATATTTTATGCCAGAATTCTTATTACACTTTTTTAAAAGTTTTTCTATTTTTGAAATTGCTATCTCTGGCTCTCATTTCAAAATTCTACTTTGATCAGCACCTAAAATTAATTCTCAGTCATTTTGTCGGTATAGCTCTATCAAAGAGATATCTCGAAGCGTTTTTCTTCCCAGAATTTTTGGTTAATAAAGTTTTTTGGGAGTTTTTTATTTTAGAAAATATTTTCTCTGGACGCCATCGAATAATATGGTTTAATCGAACACTCAAATAAATTAGAGACTGGTTGAGAATAGCCGTGTATCACATACAAAACTAGAAGCGACATTTTATACCACAATTCTTATTCCACTTTTTTAGAAGTTTTTCTAGTTTTGA
Organism: Acraspis erinacei; assembly: GCA_035041075.1. NCBI lineage: Eukaryota > Metazoa > Arthropoda > Insecta > Hymenoptera > Cynipidae > Acraspis > Acraspis erinacei. Next base: position 80,670,074 of record JAWWLR010000054.1, on the reverse strand, counting down.
AATTTCTATCTCTGGATCTCATTTCAAAGTTGAACGATGATAATCCCCTAAAATTAACTTTCCATCATTTTGTCGGTATAGCTATACCAAAAAATATCTCGAAGCATTTTACGTTTTCAGAATTTCAATGAATAAAGTTTTTCTGGAGTTTTTTTTAATTTTAGAAAATATTTTTTCTCGATGTCATCCAAAAATTTGTTTTAATCGAACACTAAAATAAATTAGAGACTCATTGAGAATAGGAGTGTATCAGAAATAAAACTAGAAGGGATATTTTATGCCAGAATTCTTATTACACTTTTTTAAATGTTTTTCTATTTTTGAAATTGCTATCTCTGGATGTCATTTCAAAATTCTACTTTGATTAGCACCTAAGATTAATTCTCAGTCATTTTGTCAGTATAGATCTATCAAAGAGATATCTCGAAGCGTTTTTCTTCCCAGAATTTTAATTAATAAAGTTTTTGGGGAGTTTCTTATTTTAGAAAATATATTCTCTGGACGCCATCGAATAATATGGTTTAATCAAACACTCGAATAAATTAAAGACTGGTTGAGAATAGCAGTGTATCAGATATAAAACTAGAAGGCACATTTTATAACAGAATTCTTATTCCACTTTTTTAGAAGTTTTTCTAGTTTTGAAATTGCTATCTTTGGATGTCATTTCAAAGTTGAACTTTGATCATCCCCTGAAATTAACTTTCAGTCATTTTTTCGGTATAGATGTACCAAAAAATATCTTGAAGCATTTTACCTTGTCAGAATTTTAATGAATAAAGTTTTTCGGGAGTTTTTTTTAATTATCTTATCACCCAGTTTATGTAACATAAACATGTCTACCTCCGACCATTGAACGGAAACCCTCTCCTTATTCAGAACTTTATTGAAAAGATTATGCAAATACTGCTCCCATTCCCGAGTCAATCTTTTAAAGAAGTTATTGTTCAAGTCATCAGGACCCGCAGCTTTATTTATTTTACAGTGAGACATAACTAGTTGCAATTCCACCAATGCAAAATCGGTGTCAAGTACAGGGTCGAGCACTTATATATAATTGCAGTCAGATACAAATCGGGGTGGAAACAGGTGTCGATAAAAATCAAACCACTGGCTACTACTTATTACATTAATATACTCCGGCTTAGTGTCAAAAGTTATCGCTGTTTGCCAAAACTCTCTGTTGTTTTTAACATTTGCTAGTTTTAAAAGATTTTGTCTGCAATTTTCTTCCCTTGTTTCTTCAATTATCAATCTATATGAATCACGAACTCTTAAATAGTAATTTAACGATATTTCAGACAGACTACGCGAATATTGTTTATATGCTTTGGAGACGAGTTTCTTAAGATTGGCGCACTGTGAGTTGAACCAAGAATTTCCATGATCTCTCGATTTAAGAGTTTGAGTAGAGTTCCTATGGATCAGCATACCTGCCCCTGAGCGGCTATCTTTATTGCTGTTGTTAAATTATGGTATAATTCTTCTGTATTACTATTATTTATGTAAATATGTGGGCACTGTGATAATACATTAGAAAAGGTCTCTCCACCTTCTTCTCTCCTTTTTATGAATGTTCATACTGGAATATGACCAATTGTTTTCTTTGAAGTAGATTTGTCAAAAGAAGGCTGGATTAGTTCGTGTAAGTGAATTGTTATAAGCAGATGTTTAGATTGGTTTGCAGGTTAAGAAGCCTAAAATCGTCCGCCAAGCTCAGGCAATTTATGCTGATCCAACAGAGGCAAATAGTGCTGCGTTCAGTGCCCGCTAAATAAGTAATATGACCAGGATTGTCAGAGAGGGAACGACAATTGCAAAGAATGAAGTTAAAAGACTCAAGTAATTCCACAAGTTTTTTCCCCATATTTTTAATTAAAAATCGAGAGAGTCCCTCTCTGGCAAAAAAATTTGTATTCAATAAAATTTCCTCATCCACGCAATTTAACCAGGCAACACGAGCATTAAAATCGTCCAATAGAACAGCATTAAAATTCGGCGAATGATTGCTGTCAAATGAATATCAAACATTTTGTAAAGAGTGAACACAAAACTCAGTATCCGCAGCTGGTGAAAAATAAAAATTCGCTACATAGAGTGCATAGTTACTCTCAAAAACTAGCTTAATAAATAGCCATAAGTTGCTGACTTCCGATTTGCTGTGTATGTAGGCTAAACTATTTTTAACTAGAGTAACCCCACTACCTCGGCCCTTGCTTTTCTCCTTTATAGTGGGGCTACAATAAACATAGTACTCACTCAAAAATCGTGGTAATTTCCCATTTTCATTTAACAGCCAAGTTTCACCCAGACAGATCAATGAATAATTGGTCAAACATTTAACTTGACTTTCATCTAAACTGAACAGGTTGCTAAAGCCACTTATATTCCAGTAACATGCTCTGAAAGGCTCACCGACAGATTTCACTACACTTTGACTTTGTATTAGTCACTCAGAGGGACGATTAGGAGCTTGGCTGAAAGATGTGGTAGCAGCACGCTTGGTCAAGAAGTTTTCCAAATTGCCATTCTCTGAAGGAGCTTCCTTCCTTTTCCTGAACAAGTCCTGCTTCCTACCTCTAACCGGAGTCACCAGAATCCCAGTTTGCAGTGGATCGGATCTCAGATTGTTTGACACAACAGCTATGTTTTTGTTTATGAACTTCGGTGACCCGATATTTACCCCGTGTGAGTCGGCATTGGTAACAGGTGAACCGGCTATGTTATTATTTAGCGTTTGGAGAGACCCTTCGTTGCTCATATTAATCGTCGAAGGCTTGCTGCGCTTGATTGTTTCTTCCTGACTTATATTGTTCAAGTCCTCTAGAGTGTAAATGATGTTATTAATACGTAGACCTGATGCATTAATGCGGGGATTGAGACCCAGTTCCTGAGCTTGTCCAAGTGCCTTGCGTTTTTGAACAGATTCCGGGTCCAGATCGTGCTCCACAAAAATATTCGTACCCCTAAGTTTGGTGCGATTCATGAAAATTAGATGTCTTTCCACTCCTGAAGAAAGAGACAGTAGAAGTGGTTCTTCTTTGTTCTCTTTGTACTGCCCGAGGCGCCTAGCGCCATAGCATGCTTCAATTCCAAACAACAGGTCCATTTTTGACTGTATCAAATGTTTTACCTTATCTAGCAGAAGTAAGGAGGTTTCTGTTAGATCATCAAGCATGCCCAAAAACAATAAATTGTTTTTCCTATTGCGCTTGTCTAGCAGGTGGGCTTGCTTAGACAGTTGCAGCTTGAGGTCGGCGTTCTCCAGTTCGATTTCAGTAATCCTTGCTTCACATTTCTGAATCTTGGTAGATAACTCATCAACAATGTTTCTTTCCGCAACGCTAATTTTCATCGATAGTTTCGCTTCGAGATAACTCAAGAGAGCTTCAATTTGTGACACAGAAGCCAGTTTTGAAACTAAGTAAAATACAGCAAAATAATTGGAACACACTCCTTACAATGGTTTAAGATAATTTTGTGACCGAGCGAAAAGCGATTACAAACACGACCGTTTCGCTCAACACAAAAATTGAAAAATTGAAATATATAGTACAAGTAAGTTTCAACAATTATTTCAGGGAGTCACTCATTTTACGCGTATTAAAGGAGTTATAATCAAGCTAAAAAAATACATAAATAATATTAAACAAAAACAATAATGAATTACTCGAACAATTAATACTCTGCAATCACTATCTCAAACACGAAACACTGCTAAAGCCACACAAAGGTTTATCTGATGACCGATACTTCAAATACATAAATTGTACTCTATAATATAACACTGATGTGGCGCCACGAAGTTGGAGTAATAGAAGTAGAAACAATGTAGTAGATTCCTATTATTCAACATTGCTACTACCATATAGTCGATTCGTACTATTCAACATTACTACCAAGATGGAGGTTACCACTTTTCATACAAAGGATAGTTGCCAAAGTGAGCCAAGTCTGAAACCTGCCGAAACCTACTTAACTTTTAAGTTGTATTATTCGTGCACCTGAGCAAAAAGAGTGTGCATTGGCCTAAATGGTTTGCGGAATAAAATATTCAGAGGATCATTTTCCAAAATTGGGACAGTCACGTTCGCATGGTCGCCATCTTTGAGTATTTTAACTCTTTCATAGTTCTTAGAGTCATTTGTATTATAGTTATCAGGAAGATTCGCTTTAGGAACAACTAATCGACACAATTTGTTTGCCATTACTATTCCGATGATATACTTGCGATCCTCATCTGTCCCTACTCGATAACAGCGTGCTACAATTAAATGAAAAATCCAATCTGGATTTACAGAATATTCATAATGATGGACATTGATTAGAATAGGAGAAGGATGAACTGCGTCTGTTTTATGTTCGTTTCGAACTAATTCTGCAACAAGATAATATAAATTGAAAATTAATTGTTGTATTGCTTATTAAATTATGTTAATTAAGCATATTTAAAATTTTTCATTTTTAAAGTTTTACTTTCGTGAAGGTCACCCATAAATATTGACTTTATACTTGGCCTAGACTTGATAAGGTAAACTGATCATTGCTGCGAAAACGACATAAATCATCAAACTAAAAATTTCTATAAAATTTGCCATTTTTATTATTTCAAAACTTTCCGCATAACTTGTATAGCCTTGTGATAATGAAATTTTCCATCCTAATAGAAAAAAGTAAGTATTGTGTTAGTAACCAATTAAAAATATTTTTTGAAAGCTCCAACCTTGCCGCTCCGTAATTATTTATTCTAAAAATTTTGTTCGAAGTACTTTTATAATTAGCCTAATGCATTAATATTCTAAGAAATTTTTGAATTTTAAAATCAAAAATACTAATGTTTAACAAAAAAAGATAAATTCTTATTAAAAATATATTAGTTAATATTTCAACCGAAACATGTTTGAACTATATATTAAAAGTAGTTGAATTCATTTAAAAACTAAATGAATTTTCTCCAACTTTTAATTCACCGACTTTTAATCAAAAAAGATAAAATTCCTACGAAAAGAAAAAATGTTTCAAACCAAGTTGTTGAATTTTCAAGTCAAAAAGAAGAGTTTTCTACAAAACACTAATGTTTCTAACTCTAAAATATGAATTAAAAAAAAGGTAATTTACAACCAAAAGGTGGAATTTTCAAGTAAAAAGCTAAATTTTGTTCAAAGCACCAGTGCCACTTCAACCGAAAGTTGAAATTTTTAACCCAAAAAGGTGAATTCTTATCTAGGAATATAATAGTTGATATTTCAACAAAAAAAGATTTTAATTAAAAATTAAAAGCATTTAAATAAATTAAAAAACAATTTTTTAAATAAAAATGTTGAAGTCTCAAACTTCACAGATTAATTTTCAACATAAAGTTGCATTTTTGTTTAAAAAAGATTCGATTTACAATCAAAAAGATAAATTTTCAAACTTAATGTTATAGAAAAGTTATTTTAGAAGAATGCTGGCCAACTATTATAACTATATATAATATAATAATATAGTATAACTATATTGTAACCAAACTATTATAAAATAAAATATCGGAATCTTTTTTATTCTGAAGAAAGCATTTTTATTCAGTAGTTCGTTTCTATCTACAATTATATATATTTGCACACAAAAGTCAACGATTCAGTTAGTGAAAATTTCCACTATTTTTTTTGTCATTTTTAGATGACTTCGATTATTGATCGATTTATAAACTTTTGTTTTCGATTTTTTTTTATATAAAATATTGGTATTGGTCGTGATTATTGTTATAGTATTTTTATTAAAAAGTTGTTAGTAATCTTCTACTAATCTTTAATTGCTCACAAATGGATTATAATTAAAAATGCACTTGAAATTGTAGAAATATAATTATATTTACCGAAAAAATTAGGGAAAAACACTACGAAAAAAAACAGAATTCCATTTAGGGTCCTCATTTTCTGAAAATGAAGGTAACCTACTTGTAGAGAATTTTCGCACGACTGTAATTAATTAAATTGCTTTCAACTATTAATCTATAATTATTTTTATCTCTAGTCGCTACCTTATTTGTCCTTCTAAATTGTTTGTATTTCATAGCTCTGTACATATATCATTTTTTCTTTCTCATTTGAAATATTTTATTTGTTTTAAGTATTTTGTTAATAGGAAAGTTATCTGATTTATAGCATTTCTAAATTTTTAAAAAGATACGAAGACAAAAATTGTACTGCCAAAAGGATCTATAAATTTCTTACAAATCACTTTTTGATTTGACGCGTAATTTTTATTATATTCATATAAAACAACATTGAAAAAATGTTTTTTTTTCCAAGACACAAGCTACGAGAAAAGTAAATCAACAACATTTGCTCAGTCTAAAAAGAGTTACAAATTTGTTATTACTAATTTTTTATAGGATGCGTAGTTTTTGATTTAATCGTGTAAAATATCATTAACAATCGAATAATTCAATATAATATAACAATAAAGAAACAAGTACAAATATAAAATTACAAAATGCAATTTTTCTTAGTATCATTTGAAAAATATTTTGGAAGTTTTTATGAAATTTTGACATTATCTTCAACAGCTCACCATTCCTGAAAAAAAACCTTTTTCTGCCAAATAGTGAAACACGTGTTTCTTTATTTTGAGTGTAGAATAACATACTTTTATGCCAAAATATTCTGAAAACCTCATGCATACCTCAGTGCATGATTTGAAATGGAATCATTTATCATATTTTTTTAAATTTATGCTCGACTAAAAAAACTAATGAGACATTGCATTTCCCGGCATTTCCCGGTAAGGGTAATTGCCAAAATGTTGACAACTTTAAGACAGACATTTTCCATTTCTTCTTTGAGTAATATTTTTTTATTTATTTATGTAAAATACTTATCTTATAAAATATTAATCAAAATGTACGAAAAATCTCTTATCACACACTTGTTCCAATCTACAAATTAAAAATGAAGCATTGCTCAATAATATTAAAAACATAATTTAAATACTTGAGAGTGTTAGATATTACTTATATTGACTTAAAGAAGATCAACATAAAGCGGAGATTTAACATTTAAGAACTTTTAGATTTCATATTTTTTACGAAATATGTTTTATGCTCCATATTAATTTATCATTCTATAAAATCAGATATTTTTTGAAATCATCTATACGATTTTAAAGTAATAAATATTTCCCCAAAGTGATACGTATATTAAGCCTTTGGTCCATAGAGTAGAACAATCTCACCTGAATTTCGAAAAATAAAGACAAATTTTTTTTGAAATTTACTTCACAGTATTTTGTGTATTTTGCCACAGTCTATCATCAAAATACAATATAAGGCATATTACTTTGGTTACAACTAACTATTTTTATTATTTCATTCCACATTATTGCTTACAAAATAAATATAAAAATACAGATACAAGATAATAAATCCATTATAATATTTATTATTTTATTATATTTATTTTTATAATATTTTCTCGATGACAATGCTGAACCGCTAAATAATTCAAGAAATGAGCATTATACAAATAGAGAAATATGTCCTTACGTGATGTACATTTTAAATTTTTGTACGATTCTTCAACAAAACATGGATTGGGCCAAGACTAGACTTATACTAGATCATGCTCAAAGAAGTAGTTCCATCTTCCATACATTATATTATCAAAACAAAATTTACCCCAAAATACGTGCATACGTCTAGCTTAGTCAAGCATATTTTTTTCAAGGGCCACACAACAATCTACATTACTACCCATATCAGCTCTTAAATTTCATATTCCTGTACCTGAGCAAGAATAATATTTCTTGGCCCAAATGGTTTGCGGAACAGACTATTCAGAGGATCATTTTCCAAGATTGGGATAGTTACGTAAGCATAGTTGCCATCGATGCGTAATTTAACTCTTTCATAATTATGAGAGTCTGTTTGATCATAGTTATCAGGAAGATTGTCTTTAGGAGCCATTAATGGATACAAATTGTCAATCGTGACTAATCCAATAATGTACTTGCCATCGTCATCTGTCCCTACATTGTAACAGCGTGCTTGTAAATGCAAAGTCAAATCTGGATATGATAAACTTTCATAATGATGAACTTTAATATAAATGGGATGAGGATGAACTGCGCCAGCTTTATGTCGCCGCCAAGCTAATTCTGTAACAAGAAATGATTAATAAGAAATTAATGATTGTGTTGATTATTGATCTATTTTTATAAATCAAAGTTTTTCTTTTGCAGGGTATAGTTTCTAAAGGGCACTCGGGAACACTGACTTGATACTTGGCCTAGGGGTTTACAGTACTACTGAATCAATAGACCTAGCCGAAAATCACGTTTCGTGAACATTGAACAAAATCTGGGAAGACGGAAAGCCAAATCGGATTCGTATTATATCCATTGTCCCTATTGATGTCATTAGTGTGCTTTAAGATTTCGATGGGTTCTCTATACGTTTTCTTGTAAAAATATTTGGTGTTTTTGCGATAATGGTTGTTTTGTCAAATCAAATGTTATGTCCCCTTTTTTAGAAAATATCATGTTTTCGCAGGTGGTTTGAATATGGTTTGGATGTTGTGTTTTGTTGATAATTCTTCCTATTTGTTCAGTTACACCTTAGATGTAGGGCAGGATGGTGGTCGTTTTCCTCTTTCATTCTACAGTAGGTTGTGTTTATTAGTTTTTTTTTAGTTTATTTTCTCATTGCTTTATAAATTTTTTTGTTTGCGTAATCTTTCTGTATTATCATTGGTTTAAAGTTTTGTAATTCCTTTTGAAAGTTATCTTTAACTGTTATGGAGATAGTTCTGAATTCAAGGAAGTTTACCGATTGTTCGAGATGAGATTATATTTGCGGTTAAGTTTGTTACGTTCTTAATTGATTTTTTTTCACTGGCTTATTCTATCTTTTGTAGAAAGGTCAACATTTTTGTAACCTATAGTAAGATATACTGTGGTTTAATGTGAAACTGTTGTATCTTTTTGATTAAGTCAAATGAGTTTTGGACGTTAGCGATAGAGTTTCTTTGAAAGAATTCAGTTCTTTGGTTAGGAAGAATGCTAGTTTGTAAGTTGTTGAGTTTATTGCACCTACGATCAGTCTAAGTGGAATGTTTTTTTTTGTGGATTGTTGGGAGTCTTTAACTCTTGGAGAGATGGGATTAGTAGGTATTAATATAGACATTCTCTTGCTATCAAGTTTAGAATCTTTTAGCATGGTTTCTGTTTTGCTGACTATTATTTTTGTGTCCTTTTTAAAATTGTTATGTGCATTGTCAGAAGGTTCATGAGTTTGTTGTTATAGCCGTCTTTATTTATTATTACTGTTGTATTGACAATGTTTGCGGGTAATATTATGATGTCTTTGCTACTGCAAAATTTTGTCCCTTAGATAAGGCTGAAATCATTTCATTATTAAGAGGATGATCAGAGATGTTTTTTTACTGTGTTACTTAGTGGTGAGTGCCTCACTGGAAGGAATTTGTCAAATTTTATTTTTTGCTTACGAGTGGAAAGGTCTTTAATCCGTTCAGATTGGTCAAATGATAAGTCCGCCCAATGTAGACGAAATTACAAATCTGAGGGCGTTTGATAGGAAAAGGTGAAGTTTCAATAGTTTTTTGGATGTAGTGTGCAAGAGAAATGTGGTAGGTTGTTTCAAGAGAAGCCAACTTGTATTATGTAGAAATGATTTGGATATAAATGTTCCCAAACATTTTTTCAATTGCCACAATGTTGGAACGATGCTTTTGTCCATTCATACATCCAAGGTGTCACAGAGCAAGTAGGAACAATTCTCAACACACACACAACATCCAAAAGAAATTTAACCATCCTGCGAAAATAGGACAAATTTTAAACAAACCTACAGACAGAAATGGACTCCTCAGTGATCCAGAAGTATATAAAATTCCTTCTTCTTCCGGTAAAGTCTATATTGGAGAAACCGAGACAGCGATTAGCCAATGTATAAACTCAGTGGACAAAAAATTATGTATGTCCTAGAGACGTTTTTGGGACATCCCCAAAACGTTTTGCAAACATGACTTTTGGACATCCTAGGGATGCTCTTAAAAGGTCTTAAGTCAGTACGAAAGATGTCCCGAGAATTTCCATGTCTTTAAGACGTCTGTAGGTAATCCTTAGGACATTGGACGTCTTAGAGACGTAGATTGCATTAACATACGACTTCCTAGGAAGGTCCCAAGGACGTCGTTGGGATTTTCATAGTGTTGTGTCCACTGGTAAGGAACATGAGAGTAAAATCACAAAATATTTGTCCAAGAAAACATTAAGAAGCAATCGAAATCTTAAAACATCCTCATAACATCAATAGGGACAATGAATATAAAACGAATCCGATTTGGCTTTCCGTTCGCCCGGATTAAAAAAAAACAAATTGATTAGCCATTCAGGTTCAACCAGCCTTCACGTGCGGGTTCTCTGGCCAATTGCAGGCATAGTAAAGAGAGAAAATAAGAAAAACATAACCTGATACCTCAGTTTCAGGTTGGCCCTGAAGAAGTGAATGGAAATGTTTACGAAACCTCGGAAAAAATCCGTAGTTTCATACACGATTGGAACCCGAAATATCTTTTGATCAATATAATTTTTATTATTCGAACCATAGAAAGCAAGGTTATTATATGGACAACAAAATATTTGATTAAAGAAACTAGATTTTTTGGTTGTTTCAATAAATCTTTTTGTAGATAAGGGTTTGGTTAGTCCTGGAACAAAGTTTTGTTGGATCAATCAAATATTTTGCTGAATCAATTTAAAATTGATGTAATTCAACCAACTTTTTATGTATATTATATTTAAGAAACCAGTTCTTTCGGGTCAAGAAATTTTGCTCAGCTTATATACTATGAAATTTGTAGCATCACTGCTGGTTTCAATAGTGATGCTGTTATAAATTCTATAGTGTACAGGGCATTTTTTAAATTCTTTGACCTCAAAATACCTTTAAAAAATATGCATCCTACAAATTATTTGAAACAATGCATTGCGTTTAAATATTATATTCACAAAAACCTGACTTTTTCCCAAGTTAAATCAATGGGAATCTTCGTGGTCTTTGCACTAGCCCTAAATACTAATCGATTGGCCTGAAATTTCGAGAGGATTTTTTTGGTCATTGAAATACTAGCATGAATATTTCTCATATTAACATAATTATATTTACGAACAGGATTATTAAAAATCGGTAGAAAAATTCTTAAAAATATTACAGTTTTTTATACTAGCTACTATCTCATTTAGCCTTCTAAATTATTTATATTTCATAAATCTGTATGAATACAATACTGGATGGAAGATGGGGAGGACTAAAAATAAAAAATAATAGCATGACGTCATTTACGGACGGTGCAAAACGCGTATTTAATTTAATTTTTAGTGAACATTTAAATTATAACTGTGGATAATAGTTTATCATAAGCTATCATATATGTATGAATTTTAATATGGTTATTCAAAATTTATGTTTAGGACATGCATGGCAAAAAAAAGTCCGTCTGTCAAATTATAACTAAAAAGTTCATGTGTTTTTCTTATAAAATAAAATTTTATTTAAATTATTATAAAATGTCTGAGTCTTTTTTTATCATGAAGGAAGTGTTGCTCAGTATGTGAATACTAATTCGATCATTAGCTAACTATTGTTATATTAATTTTATTAAAAATTTGTTGGTAATTTTTGTCTTACCTGCAGCTGCGTAGAAATATATTAAAATTGAAAATGCACTTGAAATTATATAAATATAATAATATTTACCAACAGAATTAGTGAAAAACACTAAAGACAAAAACATAAATCCATTTGGGGTCCTCATTTTCTGAAAATGAAGGTCACTCAGTTGTAAAGAATTTTCGGACCAGTGTAATTAATTAATGTTCTTTAAAAAATTACTGGGATATGAAGTTTTACTGCTTTTTCATTCCATTCGCTATCTCATTTGTCCTTCTAAATTGTTTGTAGTATTTTATTTCTCTGTTTCTTCCAATCGCTAAATTTTCGAAAATACTTGAGATTTATGAATTTATTATGCGCAGTTTACATAAAACAAAATTACTTATTACGAAATGTAAGGAACAATATTTGCTACAAAATATGATAACATCTTATATTACTCATTTTAGATAAAAAAGGGAGGAATGTCAATTCGTGGTCTTAATTATACAAAACTTAAATAGTTAGGGTCAAAAAAATATTTGTTTGTTCTCAATTATTACATAGTTTGTAATTTATCACAAATTTATGAACATTCCTTTTTTTAAAGAATTTTTATAACAAGTTTATTTAGAGGATTTTTTCTGTAACTTTGTGGGTATATTTCAGAGCCATTGAATTGAATTGATTTGTAACTAACATTTTACATTAATCTGTCTAAATAGTATCTGAAACTTTTGTTTTCTAAGGCGGTATTTTTTATGTTTCTCCAGAAGGTATGATAAAAATACAATATGAAGCATAATACTTTTACAATTAAAAATAAAATAATTAAATATATGGAAAAACGTCGCAAGGTAAACAAAGAATTAGGCAAACAAAATTGCGCATTTAAAAAAGATCTTCAAATTTTTTAGCAAATATTGTTTAATTAAGTTGTTTTTGTTTTATTCGTAAACAATAGCATTCAAATAAATAATAAAATTTGGAAAAAACCACACAAGACGAAAAAAAATCAAAAGACAAAAATTGTTCAACCAAAAAACAAAGGAACCAAGCTTCAGTAACATTTTATTTTAAAAAAATTTGTCACCAATATTATTTCTAAAAATTTTCTCAGAAACACTTTTCGCTATGATGCTGATTTTTATTATAAATCTTAAAATTAATAAATCAATCAATATTTTGCCCCTTGGTCACCGCCACCGGCAACAATAATATTGAATATTTAACAAATTAAATCTATTGAAAAACGACACAAGTTGCAACAAAATGTTTAATAACAACACTTTTTCGCAAAGTGTGCACAATTTTTTTCAATTATGAAAAAAACAATGAAAATACGTATGTTTCAATACCAATTAAATGTAATTTGTACTTAATTTTGCAATAACTAAATAAGCAATTCCAGTCCGAGGTACAGAAATAAATGTATAACATACTTGATGAGAATGTTTTCGTTAAAGCCTAAGGAGTTTTAACCAAAGAGAATTCACAATGACCAAATTACAATTGCAGATGCTTTGACCTTTAATTTAAAAAATGCTGTGCTCTTAAATTGTGTACATTCCGCAGGCTTCATTGTTTAATTAATCCAAACAATTGTTTTGAAACAAAGCTATTCCAAAATCAACACAATTTTCACAATTTTCGATTATTCAAAATTTTAGTCTTCTTATAAATAATGCCTGATGGGAGATTTAAATTGATCTCGAAACATGTTAGGTCCTATTAGCATAGAAAATAGAAGAATAATAAAGAAAAGAGAGTGAGCTGGTGTTGTAGGTTCTTTTCTTTTTTGCCTTTTTTCCCTTTATTATATAACGTTCTTTAATGCGCTGATTTCACTGGCGTTTTTTTAATTATTTATTAATTTTTTTAAAAAATTTTGCTTTAAAAAATATATTTTTTTTAAAAAATTTTATTTAGAAAATAAAAAAAAAAAAAAATTTTCACCGTATCAATAATAATTATTTAAATTTGCATTAAATAAAATGTTTTAATCTTGTTTACCATCAAAAAATCATTTTTGTTCATTGATTGGCTTCTATTTATTTAATATTTCTTTAATTGGCTTCTATTTATTTAATATTTCTTTAATTGGTTTCTATTTAAATCTAAAAATAAAATTTTTACGATGGTGTCTATCTGTCTGTTTGTCCGTCCGTCCGTAAACACACTAACTATCGAAAAATTGAATGGATCAAATCGATCTTTGGTACCTTTCTTTTAGGTCCTAAAAGAAAGGAAGAGTTGGTTATCAGCCATTTTGGATCAAAATTAAAAAAGGCAGCGAATTTTTAACATTTTTGAGATCACTTTTTTGGCAACAGGAAAATAGAAAGAATATTCTCAAAGTTATAGCATTTTCAAAAAAATTTAATCAATCGAAAATAAAAATTTGCGAGAAAAGATAAGTTAACAAAAATTGTGAGCCTAAAAAAAGACCTACAAATTTGTTAATAATCACTTCTTGATTGGACGCGTACTTTTTGTTTTATTCGTGAAAAATAACCTTGAAAATAAAACAAATAAAAAATTTGCCTAAAAACGCGACAAGTTAAGAACAAAAATTATTTAACCAAAATTTTGCAAATAAAACATATCTAAACATTTTTTATAAATTACTTTTGGATATGACCCGTAGTTTTGGTGTCAATCATAAAAATGACGAGAAATGTTACG
>JAWWLR010000054.1:80620200-80630732 GCA_035041075.1 Acraspis erinacei | reverse complement strand
ATTAAATATTGTGAGTTCAATAAGATTTAGTGCAATTAGAAATTTTCCGCAAAAAGAAGAAGGAAGCCACAAGAGAGGGAAAATTCTAGACGATCGTCTAATTTATTTTTGTACAAGAAAAATTAAAATTCTACTAAAACAGCTGAATTTTTAAAAATAAAAAAGACATCTTTTAAAAAAAAAAGAGTTGAATTTTCATACAAAAAGATTTCAATTGACTTTTCAAAACAAAAATACGAATTATAAACAAACAGTGAATTTTTCTCATTTCAACACCAAAATATTAAATTTAAACAAAAAGTAAACTTTTGACGCAATAATTAAATTTCTATCAAAGCAGAATTTACAACCAAGAAGTATGACTTTTGAACAAAATAGTTTATTTTTCAACCAAACATTTAAGTTTTAATTTATAAAAGAGAAAATGTCTTAAAACAGATGAATTTTAAATTTAAAAAAAGTTAAATTTTCGTCCAGAAAATCTTCCAGTTCTCATTTCAACAAAAAAATATTAAATTTTCTGCTAAACTAGATGAATTTTTAATTCAAAATGACACACTTTCCAAAAAGAGTTTCAATATTTAATTGAACAGTATGATTTTTATTCTGGAAAGATAAAACTTCTTCTAAAACTGACAAATTAAAAAAAAAACTTTTAAAAAATGGTTAGATTCTTTATCCAAAGAAGATTTCAGTTCACTTTCCAACACCAAAATAAGAATTGTAAACAATAAGTTAATTTTTTACTGAATAGTCCAATTTTTGACCAAAAAGTATAATTTTGTTACGAGATTGTTAAATTTTTAACCAAACAATTGAGTTTTCATCCAAAAAGATATCAATTCACTTTTCAACACAAAATTAGGAATTTCCCATACAATTTTTTTTTATGTAATAGTTTAATCTCCAACAAAACGGTTTCATTTTTCCAAGAAAGATGTAATATTTATACTGAAGAAGATGAAATTTTAAATGAAAAAGACAAATTTTCATAAAGAAAATAGTTTTCATCCAAAAAAAGATTTTAGCTGAATTTTAACCGAAAAAGACGAATTTATAAAAAACAGTTGAATTTAATAAAATTTAATTAGAATTTAATGAAATAAAACTTAATAAAAATAAAAGTTTAAATACAAAATATATTAATAATCTTTGCAATTTTTGCAAAAAAAAACTGTAGTTTATAAACAAAAATGATTAATAATTTAATTCCTGATAATCTGCGCCAAAAATATTTTTTGACCTTTTAACTGGGATACGAAAGTAATCCCTATACCAAGAAGCAAGTCAATATTTTTGGGTGACCTTATCGGAAGTATATCCATTTTTCAGAATAATTTTTTTTTGACCTGAATGATTGATCCTAAAATCATATTCAAAAGAATAAATTTTAAATTAGAGAGGCAGTGTAACATTAAGTTTCAGAGGAAATAAAACGCCACGTGTTTTCCCATTTTTGAGGACACAATAATTTTCGGGAAGTTCTGCGAGTTTTTTTAAATTTTTTGGTTCTTTTACATGTACATGAAAATTGCTTTCGGTCACCAGTACAGCATTTTTCCATTAAATAATTATTTAATATTTGGACTACTCTAATTAATGAATTTTGACTAATCTTTAGTTTCTCAATTTTTTCCCATTGAATTACAGTCGAATTTGGATTTAGTCATTCTGGATTTAGTGTTTCCGAGAATTGACGCGTAGCCGCGGGGATCGCTCAGGCGTGATAAACAGGAGCGTTGCGTGAAGGCGCTGTACCCTTTAAAATTTACTTCAAATATTTTGATTAATCTCGTTCGCTTTCCAGGCATATTCTAAAACCATATATTGGAAAAGTCTGAATTTTCATAATAAAATAGACTTTTAAAATAAATTATGTTTAGAAGATTCGAAATTTAAATTAAGTTTGACCATGTACAATTTATAAAAATTCTATTAAAAATGCAATGTAGAAAAGTGTATTGACAGATGATTTGTTTGAAAATTCATCTTTCTGGCTTGAAAATTGAACTATTTTTGTGAAAATTTCAATTATTTTGTTAACAATCAAATGTTCTGTTGAGAATTGAATAATTTGATTAAAAACATTTTTTTTAAATAAATTTTTTTATTGAAAATTTATGTTTCCTATTTTTGGTTGAAAATTCAACTATTTTGGTAAAAAGTTCAGCTATTGGTTTTAAAATTTAATTTTCTGTTGCAAATATTTGCATGGGAAATTCAACTATTTGGTTAAAAATTAAATTTTTAGTTGAAAAATCAAAAATTTGATTGAAAACATTTTTTATAATTAATTTGCTTACTGAAAATTTAAATAACCTATTTTTGATTTAAAATTCATCATGTTTGGTTAAAAAATTCACTTTTCTGGCTAAAAAATGTAATTATTTTTTTCTGTTAGAAACTTCAAATATTTGATAAAAATTAAATTTGATGTTTAGAATTCAACAATTTTATGGAAAATAATGTTTTTTTTTGTTGAAAATTAATCTTTGCTAAATAAAAAATTTAACTATCCTATTTTTGGTCGAAAGTTCGTCCTTTTTTGATGAAAATTAAATTATTTTCTTAGATAGTTGAACTATTTGATTGAAAATTCAATTTTTCGTTGAGAAATCAACAATTCGATTGAAAATATTGTTTGTTTGTTGAAAATTATTTTTCTAACTGAAATTTTACTCTCTTATTTTAAGTTAAAAGTTCATATTTTTGGCTTTAAAATGCAGTTCTTTTTGTTAATAATATTTTAGTTTGTGTTTCAAAAATGTTAATTATAAATATCAAAATATATAAAAGCTTAGTTTCCTGTGCAGAAAAAAATTCAAGTGACGTTAGTGTTTTTAAAAGCCTTATAATACGGAAAATATTGATATGAAACATATTAAAAACACTAAGACTCAATTTTGCTTGTTCAATCTGGTAATCAAAATTTTTATTCTGAAAAAATTTGGTGAAAAAGCTATTATCTCGTCACGATCGAACGTTTTCTTAAGATTCTTTATCGAATATGACGAGACGATATCAGAGTATCCTAATGGGAAACCCGCACAGTGCTTTCAATTCGAGAGGCACAAGTGAATGAGCACGATCGCGAGCTCACGTCGAGTAGTAGTGAGTCTTCGATGCTTAAAGCCAACTGAAGCCGATAAGACTGATACACTGATCATATTATTTCTTCCGATCGAATGAGTATTTTGTCCGATTATTCAAGAACGAACTGTCTTCCTCATTTCTTTCAAATATTTAGTTTGCTCTTGTCTGTGTATTAGAAAAACAATTTCTAAAATATTTTTCACCACACAGGGAAACCCCCCGAAAACGGTTCACACACCCTTGTCTGATTACGTTCCGAATATCTGGATTTAATTTCAAGGTCACTCCCTAAACCAACACTAATTCCAGACTCGACTAGAGTGGAACTTTTCCAGTACATCGTTAGTGAAATTTTGCTAACTTATAGATTTAGAGAGCAGCGTGATTTGGGCGTAAAAGAGTTTTTTATTTAAATAATCTTGAATATGTATTCTAAATATATTTGGAATTAAATAGATATTATATTTACCAATAGGACTAGTGAAAATCACCATGGAAAGAAACAGAATTTTAATCACAGTCCACATTGTCTTCAAATAAAGGAAACACACGAAGAATTTTATTTCTCTGGTATAACGCTAGCATCACGAATATTTTTATCAATTTTACAGTTTTTAAGCTACTCACTATCTCATTTGTTCTTCTAATTTATTTGTATTTAACAAGTCTGTTTCTTCCAAACGATTAATTTGCCAAAATGCTGAGGATTTATGACACTATTACGTAAAATTTAGAGATAGAGGAATTACGGAAAATTTTATACAATTAAATTCGTATTCAGTCTACTTTAGGCAAAAGATACTCTAAAAATAATTCAATCTATCTTTATAAACCTGGTGCTAATTATTTTATTATGCAAATAATAATAATATATATAATAATAATAATAAAATAATGTTTATTTAAAATTCCCACTCGGTATTTTTTCCTTATTGTGTCAAAATGATCTTAGGTTATCACGGAAATGATTTTAGAGAGACAAAAGATTAAGGCGTTTAATTTATTTCTGCTAAACATTTTTTATATTTGCTGACCAAAGTCAACTAACTAAAAATTAACTAACTGAAATTACAAATGCACGTGAAATGATATAGATATTGTTACATTTATTAACAGGATTAGTAAAAATCACTAAAGAGAATCACAGAATTCCAAAAATTTTAGACTATGATTAATGAATATTTTTCCAAATTTTGCAGTTTTTATACGAGTCGCTGTGTCAATTGTCCTTTACATTATTTGTGTTTCATAATTCTGTTTCTTCCAATTACTCAATTCTCACAAATTCTAAAGGTTTATAACATTATTATCTTATTTTTAATTTCAAAGCAAATTAATTCTGGCGATCAATAACTCACATTTCACATTAAACCGACTAAAACATTTTTCAAACTTTTCTTATTCTTAATACTGAAAGTTAAGAGCAAAATTTATTTTGATCAAATTTAAAGTTCAGTCGTTATTAAAGAATGTTATTCAAAATTTGACGCACTGTTGTGGAAGTTAGGGGATTCAACAGTTTTTAATTTTCAATTTTTACTCTTTAAAATGATAGAACTTAGTATTTTATTGTCAATCATGCACAATAAAAATTAGGGCAAGTGTTATAATCAAAAAACAGATTGTGCCAAATTTAATAAATACAATCTGTAATAAAAATTCTGAAAATTGTTGGAATTAACCTAGAATTCTCTAACATTTTTGTTTTGTAACGAACTTCACTCGCTGCAAATAAGTTTTGTGAAACTGGATAAGAAGGTTAGGCAATAGAACTTTTAGTATTTTAAATAATATTTTTAGTCTGGATTAGGCTATCAATCAAGTGATTTACAAGAAAGAAGTAAATATTTTTATTGACATTTTCTTTATAAATTCACCTATAAAATATACTACATCTAATAATAAAACCGTATTACCAAATTTAATAATAATTTGCAAGCAATTTAAATACGGAAATTAAACTTTTCAGCTTTAAAATTCATGAAAAACTGTTATGTTACCGGATATCATAAAAACTCGTCGATATTTAAAGAGTGAGTATAACTCTCAAACTATAATTAGAAACGACAAAAAAAGCTTTATTTTGTAATTCTACAATGAAGTCTGGAAACATGTAGCTATCTATTTACATAATAGAATTTATTTTTTTTAATTATTTCTCTAAAGCTGATTTGTTGAAACCATGAAGCTTATAAATGCCTATCTGAAAAAAGTGTGACTTGATGACATTGCTAAGGTGTATGGTTTTTGCATTTTCTAAAATTCATAATTTGCAATGTTCTCGAAATAAAACTTTTTTCGAATAATAATAATTCAAGAGGAAAACTGCAACATGAGCACAGCTGCATGCTCATTCTTCAGGGTCTCATTTTTATTGCAACTTAAAACAACAAATGGGCCGACTTCTGAGGATAGTCAACTTCATAAGCAATGATGAAACCCAATCTTGGAGCCACGTGAAAGAAAATTCACATTTTTAAATTGAAATTATTGACACGATTATTATTTTTTTTTCTCTCTTTAGGAATGATAAAGAAAATTTGAATTCTAGAAAAGCGGACATCTGTGCTTTAAAAGTTCAAACAGTGACTTTTAAATACATAAGAATCTGATCAGGGACAAGTACAAATTTAAACTGTTTAGAGATATTATTTACTTTAACAACATTTTGTAAAAATGTAAATCTATGATATTTTAATACAACTTGTTTACTAAAAAATCCTTATATTTAAAACAAGATATTATGCAGAAAAAGAGTGCAATCTTCTCTGGACAAGCTTTCTTTGTAAAGCTTTCTTAATAAAGATTTTTAGCTTTTTTGCAGTATTTTTTATATTTGTATAATAAAGCATGAAAATACAATATTGGGCATATTACTTTCGCTACACCTTAATTTTTTTATTTAATTCTACACGATCGCATAATCAGTAAAGAAGAAAAAACAGATACTAGATTATAAAATTGTAGTGTTTAAGTACAATTTATAGTGTTTTGTTTCTCAAAAATAATACTAAAAATGCTAAATAAATTAAGAAATAACATTTTTTTAATGAGGAAAAATTTAGTTCCGTGATGTACATTACAATTTGTTGTGATGATTCTTCAAGAAAAAAAATAATAGGCCAGGGTTGGACGAAGTATAAGACAATGACGTGCAAGGATGAGAGGATACTATCACAAGGAAATTTACCTAGAAATCATGCATGCTTTTAGATTAGATAACTTTTTTTATTATGACACCCTACCGCCCATGTGTGATCTTCATTTGAGTTATTCGTGAACCTCAGCTTCAACAATGCATTGTGGCGCATTGAAGACCTTACCAAACAGATTATTTATAGGATCATCTTCCAAAATTTCGACAGTCTCATTGGCTTTGTATTCACATAGGCGTATTTTAACTTTTAAATAGTTGCGAGAGTCTCTTGGATTATAGTTATAAGGAAGATTTGCTTTAGGAGCCATGAGGGGAAGCAAACGACTAAATATCACTATTCCCATGATGTACTGGTGATTCTCATTTAGTCCTACGTCGTAACTACCTGGTTCTAAATCGGAAGTTATCATTGAATTCACTAAACTTTCATGATGCGCAACATAAATTTGAATAGGAGGATGACGAACAGTGGAAACACCAGGTGGCAAAAGTAATTCTGCAAAAAGAATGTATAAATAAAAAATTAATTATTGTATCGTCTATTAAATTAGGTTGCTGAGTCGTGGTTTTTATTAGTTATTGGGCATTTTGGCATGGAAGGGATTAATAATAACTTTTCAATCACAACTATCAACAATAGCTGACTATCAACTATTGTAGCTGTTTTTACTAAGGCTTCCACTTTCAATAAAAAGTTGAACAAAGCTATTCTGCACCACTGAATTAATTAAAGCTAAGTAGATAGGGTAGCCTTTGGAGCCACCGCTGGGGTACACAGGATGTGGGACGGTGGTGATGGTCAGCTGCGATCTGATCAGGCAGATATCACAAATCAAAAATCTGGCCAGCAAGAACAACTGCGACCAAAAATAAGAGTGGGTAACAAATGTGCTTGCTAAGGATGCTTTGGCTAGCGTTAGTGATTTGAAACCAAGCATCTCAACAGAAATATCGTGGGGAAGCATCAACTGGAATACAGAAATGAAAGAGAAATTGATGCTTCTCTGTTACAAAAGCGCGAATTTACGAACTAAGAGCGAAAAGGGATACAAATTTTAGACAAGCTTTCTCACACAGCATCATCATGCTATGAAAGATCTTAACCCTTACATGAATAAAATCAGACAGACCGAGCTATGGGGATTAATTCACAGGTTGAGTCACTTGGGAAGAACGTCGATAATGAATACCAGTTAGAGGAAGCTGCGATACAAGATCAAGCAACATTTGATAAAGGAATACATAATCGTGTTATTGATGTTTCTGCTTAATCTTATGATGATTCAGTACCACCACATCCTCCAGAAGCAGATGTTCTAATGGAGCCAGAAGTAGAAGTTCAGAATCCAAGAAGGCGATTAAGAAATGGAGAGAAAATTATTCTCTCTTTGTCATCAAGTGTCCAGGTTTAACCACAAGAATAAAGGTGCAGAATCTTGCAGATCTAAAGCGCTCAATATCTGATAACAGATTACTTTCTGCTGTAGAAATGGTGACGATAAAAATTGAAGTGAAATAACAGCCTACAATTGATGAACTAACTTATTAATATATGGCCTAAGCAACAAAATATTTCCTTTGCACTTTGTTAATAATTTATTTGATGTTATTGTATTTCTTAAGACAGTTTTTATCCTAAGACGAGAACGAGATTCACCATGGAAAAGCAGGTTCGATATGGTTGTTAGTAAAGTATAGTTACATTTGGATCAATCCACTCTGGAAACATTGATGCATTAACACCAATAATATTGGATGAGATTATCGAATTTCAGTGGTAGAGACTTAATATTCTTACTGCTAGACAAACACGACCAGCGAGACAACAACGTTCCTCAATTGGGAAAAATGACGAAATGCTGGTCAGGTACTTGGAAAAAACAAACAAAAACAGCTTCAGTGCTTTGTGGTTCCAACTAGAGATAAAAGATTTAAGAATTTTAGAGATTTTGAAAAGTACAAGTAACTGGAAAGCCCTGGGCTTCAGAAATGTTAAACGATTTCTGGTGTTCAGAAGATCAGCGGACATCTAGATCTGATGCGAAAATGCATGCTCAAATACAATGTAATTTCGGACCATGTCCAACTAATCCCTACAAATTCGAAACTTTTTATAAAAATCGTTCGACAGCAAAAACGAAAGTTTTTTTCTGAGTTAAAATTTTAGATAAGATAAGATAATTTGTCATTATCTTCCAACAATAAATGCTTTTTGGATTTTCATACAGAAAAAGAGAAATAAAATAATAAGATATGAAATTGTGAATAATCCGATTACTCCAGCATTTCTCGGATTGCCCCGGCTTAAGGTGTACTGTTATCAAAGTTATATGAAATAAAATGTCAGAGTCTTTTTATCATCAAGAAAGCAACTATGTTTTGAAAAAAAGGAAATTTTTTTTATACAGTTGCCTTTTTTCATCAATCTTTTCTATTTACATTTCTTGGACTTTCTTATATTACACAGCTCTAAAAAAATTCATATATTTTCACTATAAGCAATTGGCAGTTTTCCACTAACCAATTAGTGAATGTTTCGACTGATCAAATTAGTAATTTTTGACTAACCTTTATTTACTAATTTTTTTTACTAATCTTTTTTAATCAAATTCATTATTCTCTAATTGAATTAATACTTTTTTCCTACAATACATAATTAGTTTACCAATTTAATTACCAATAGAATTAGTGAAAATCACTAAAAAGAAACACAGAATTTCAATCTCAGGCTTCATTTTCTTGAAAAAATGAAAAACTACCTATAAAAAAATCTATACTGGTGTAAATCATTCGTTAAAATGTTACCGTTTTTTATACAAGTCGCTATAAAATTTTTCCACCTGAATTGTCTATATATATTGCGTCAATATGTCTCTTTCAATTGTGTAATTCGAAAAAATAGCTGAGGTTTATGACATTATTATGTACAGTTCAGAAGAAATGAGATTACGTATTACGTGATACATGGATCAGTATTTATTAAAAACTATGATAAGATTTTATAGGTAAATATCTCACGTTTTACGTTAACCCGACTAAAAGATATTTAGAACTTTTTTTATTTTTCTTAAGAAGTGAAAAATGCAAAAGATTGTGAAAGGATACTAAGTGTTACGCTTGCAGACCAGCGTAAAATAATTGCTAAAAATTTAACTTGTTTGTCATGCCAATAATAATTATTTACATTTTTATGAAATAAGGTAGCTGAGTCTTGTTTGTGCTCAAGAAAAGATTTTCACTCCTTAATTTTTTTTCTATTCAATATTCAATAATTTTCTTAGGATTTCTTAGGATTATTTTTTATTTTATTGTAGGGCGGTTAGAGAATAAAAAATTATATGGCTTCGTTCTCAGAACTCAAATTTTTTAAATTTCTGATTTACAGGGTTTTATTTTATATTTCTGCGCAATCGCATAACAAAATAAGAAAAAAATACAGATACAAAATGCTCACGTGCTGAATACTTCAAGAAATGAGCATTATGAAAAAAAAAATTTAGTTACGCAATGTACTCTTCAAATCTTCCTTTCGATTCTTTAAGAAGAAAAAATGTGCCAGGGCTGAATCGAGTCTGAAACAATAATAGGCTAGAAGTACAGGATTATGGAAGTATTATTTGAAACAGTATATCATCACATGGAAACATACCCAATAATCATGCAAGCATGTTTTTTCAAGAATGTTTTTTCATGGGCTACCCTGCCTGTGTGCTCTTAATTTTAATTACAAGTGCACCTGAGCATCGATAATATTTCTTGGGCCAAATGGTCTGCGAAAAAAACTATTTAGAGGATCATTTTGCAATATTGGAACAGTTACGTAGGCATGCCCGCCATCGATGCGTAATTTAACTTTTTCGTAGTTACTTGAGAGCCATTCATTATAGTTACCAGGAAGATTCGCTTTTGGAACCATGAATGGATATAACCTTCCATGTATCACTATTCCAATGACGTTCTGATGATTCGCATCTATCCCTACACGGTAACAATCTCCTCGTATTAAATCAATGACTCTCATTCGATTGTATATACTTTCGAAATGTACAACATTAATTTGAATTGGTAAAGGATGAGTGGCTTGTGGTTTATGTTGCCTGGTTAATTCTGCAAAAAAAAAGTGTAAATAGAAGACTAATTATTGCTTTGTTTGTTGAATCAGGTGATAAATCGTAGTTGTTATTTTTGAGAGAATAAATGTAGTTGATACATTAGAGATGAAATGTTTAGTATTGATCTTCGAAACAAGGTCTTACCTTTTAACATCTAAAAGTACTTATCT
>JAWWLR010000054.1:80503452-80518809 GCA_035041075.1 Acraspis erinacei | reverse complement strand
ATTTTTTGAAATTCCTTGAAAGTCTTTAAACTTGTTAGAAATTTCTTGAAATTTTCAAAAATACACTAAAACCTTTTAAGTCTCTGAGAGTTCTCTAAACTATTACTGCATTCTTTGGAATCTTTGAAGAAATCATAAAATCTTTTTAAAAATTTGGTAACATCTTGAAATGTTTGTCACTTTTTTTAAATCAATTTTAATTTTTTAAAGCTCTTAAAAATACTTTGGAATTTTTAAAAATACCCAATAATCTTCTTAAGCTCTCTGAAATCCCTTTAAATTATTATTATTATTATTATATTAATTAGAAATCCTTCAAAAGCTCATGAAAATTCCCTGGAATTTTTTAAAATAATCTAAAATCTCGAAAAAAATTTTAATCCTTTTTTAAATTTCTTGAATCTTTGGTAATACCTTTAAATATTGGAAATTTTTCCGAAATTATTTCGAATTTTTAAAACCTCTGGGAAATTCCCTGGAATTTTAAAAGCTCTTGAAAATTCCCTTGGAATTTTTTTAAACTCTTAAAAATTCCCTGAAATTTTGTTAAATAAACTAAATTCTTTGAAATGTTTTAAAATGCCCTAAAATCTTTAAGATTCTTTGAAATCCCTTCAAATTTTTTTAATCTATTAAAAATATCCTAAGATATTTCAAGTCCTTAAACATTTTTTAAAACCTCTTTAAATTTTGTAAAGCTCTTGAAATATCCATTGAAATTTTAAAAGGTTCTTGAAAATTCCCTGGAATTTTTAAAAATACCCTAAAATCTTCAAATGATTTTCAAATCTTGTAAAATTCTTTGAAAGTTTTTAAGACTCATAAATTCTTTGGAATTTTCAAAAACACCCCAAAATCTTTTAAAATTTCTTTAAATTTCTTAAAGTTTTTGAGAATTCCTCGAGATTAAAAAGAACCCTAAAATATCTTAGGTTCTCTGAAATCCTTTAATTTATTATATTTTATTGGAAACCCTATAAAACATCCTTAAAAACTTAAAAACTTTGATAATACCTTTCAATATTTTTTAAAACGTTGGAAATCCTTTGACATTTTTTAAAGCTCTTGAAAATTCCTTGAAAGTTTTAAAAATACCCAAAATCTCGAAAAGATTTTAAAATCTTTTCAAATTCTTTGAAACTTTGGAAAAGTAAAAATTCTTTGGAATTTTCAAAAACACCCTAAAATCTTTTGAAATATCTTGAAATTGTTTAAAGCTTTTAAGAATTCCTTGAAGTTAGAAAAAAATCCTAAAATATGTTAGGTTTTCTGAAATCCTTTAAATTAATATATGTTCATTATCCTTAAATCCTTAAAAACTTTGTAATACCTTTAAATATTTTTTTTAAATTTTGGAAATCCCTTGACATTTTTTAAAGTTCTTGAAAATTCCTTGGAATTTTTAAAAATACCCAAAAACCTTTTAAGATTTCAGAAATCCCGTTACATTATTATTATCGTCATTTGAAATCCTTCAAAAGCCTTTGAAAATTCCCTGGAATTTTTAAAAATCCCCTAATGGCTTGAAATGATTTTAAAATCTTTTTAAATTCTTTGAAAGTTGTTAAAGCACGAAAATTCCTTGGAATTTTCAACAATACCCTAAAATGTTTTGAAATATCTACATTTTTTAAAGCGTTTGAGAAATCCTTGGAATTAAGAAAAATCCTGAAATATAATAATTTTTCCGAAAGTTTTTAAAATTATTATTATATTCTTTGAAATCTTTCAAAAATTTCTAAAAACAATTTTAATCTTTGGTAAAATCTTTAAATATTTGAAATTTTTTCGAAATCCTTTGGAATTTTTCAAACTTCTGGAAAATTACCTGAAATTTGTAAAAGCTCTTAAAAATACTTTGGAATTAAAAAAAAATATCCGAACACATTTCAAATTCTCTAAAATATTTTTAAATTATTTGAATTAAATAGAACTTCGTTCGAATCTTTCAACAAATCCTAAAATCTTTGATAAAACCTTGAATTATTTTAAACTTTGTTTGGAAATCCCTTATAATTTTTGAAAGTTCTGGAAAATTTCTCAAAATTTTTAAAAATATCCAATAATATTTTTAAGCTCTCTGAAATCCCTTTAAATTATTATTATTATATTAATTGAAAATCCTTCAAAAGCTCGTGAAAATTCACTGGAATTTTTTTAAATACCCTAAAATCTCGAAAAGATTTTAAACCTTTTTAAATTCTTTGATATTTTTTAAAGATCTTAAAAATTTCTTTCAGTATTAAAAAATAACCTAAAATATCTTAAGTTCTCTGAATGTTCTTTAAATTATTAGTATATTCTTTGAAATCGTTTAAAAATTCCCAACATTTTTAAAATCTTTGGTTATACCTTTAAATATTGGAAATTTTTCCGAAATTCTTTCGAATTTTTAAAACATCTGTAAAATTCCCTGACATTTTTAAAAGCTCTTGAAAATTCCCTTGGAATTTTTTTAAATTCTTAAAAATTCCCTGGAATTTTGTTAAATAACCTAAATTCTTTGAAATGTTTTAAAATACCCTAAAATTTTGAAGATTCTTTGAAATCCTTACAAATTTTTTTAATCTATTAAAAACACCCTAAGATATTCCAAGTCCTTAAAAATGTTTAAAAACTTCTTTAAATTTTGTAAAGCTTTTGAAAATTCCTTAAAATTAAAAAATATTTTTTTAAATCAGTTGTAATTTTTTGAAAGCTCTAGAAAATTTCTTAGAATTTAAAAAAATACACTGAAATCTTTAAAAGTCTCTGAAAACTTTGAAAATCCCTTGAGAAAAATTCCTGAGGATTCATAGAAATATTCTTAAATCTTTAAGACCTTTTGGAAAATGGGATGGACTAGTCATCCCGAAAATTCGGGACGACTTTGAATGTTATTTGTCTGAACTATTTCCAATTGGAATGCGTAATATAGCGCAATATACTCGGCTGAGTACTCGCGCACTGCGGCTCTTCCGAGGTGAAATTTAGAAAAAATTGTTGTGAATTTTTTTATATTTAAATTTCTCCATAATTACAAATTTGTTCATTATTTCTTACATATTTTGAATTCTTTTGAAATCCTTTGAATTTCCTTGAAGTTTTTCGAATTCGTTCTGAAATGTTAGTTTATAATCCCACCTCGTAGAAGAATTTACGATACGGAAAAAAATAAAATAAAATAACGATTTGTCTTATAGTTCTTCTTGCACTTTGAAACACTTTTTTTTTGCACTGAAAAGAACTGCGTAACCGAGAGAAAGAGCCCATTAGACAAGTTACACAACCGAGAAATTTCACGGGTGAAGTCCCTAAATACCGTTTCGCTGTACTCATCTTTCACGAACAGGTGTGAATTTTCGGACCTTTAAAATTAAAACATGTCGACATTTCGCTACTATTTTGTTTACAAAAGCGTGAAATTTGGCGTCAAGTTTCATTTTGGCATCAGAAAACTTTTTATACCGGATGCCAACAATTTTTTCGAAATTTCTTTTTTAATTTCGGCAATTTTTTTAATGCTGATTCCCCACTCTTTCGAAATCAGGATTTTATGAAGCCGATTTTTATGAAAATAAAATTTTTTTAAATATGCAGGATATAAAAAATATTTAGAAACTAAAGTACCCTTTACGAGGCTACAAAAAGCTCCTTGACCATTTTTCGATATTTGAAAAAAAAATTATTCGTATTTCACAAAGAAAATTTTTTTTAAGCTGCAAAAAATAGAGTCTATTATTATCATTAAAAAATTTGAAAAAGATACCTTACATATTTAAAAAGGTAAATATTACTTAATTTACTTTTGATTTTTATTTTAATTTTAAATCTAAAACCATTGAATTCAGCTAAAAGGACGACTTCTTCACACAAAAGGATTTTTCAGTCAAGAACAAAAACAAAATTGTAACCAAAATATAATCCGAGGGAAAAAATAATTTTTAATGCGAAATTACACAATAATTATTGTTTAATTTTTTTCAAGATTCTATAAATATTATTTACTAAGGATTCTAGAGAAAATTCAAAAAGATTTTTGAAGATTTCGCATACGTCGAAAAAATATCTGGAACATTTTTTAAAAATTTAATTTAATTTTACTGGATTTTACAAAATTTTAGGAAAAATTCGAATCAGTTAAAAATATATTTCGGAATTCTTAAGGCTTTAAAGAGAGAAAAAATTTTTGTAAAGTTTGAAAGTTTTCTGAAAATCTATAATGTATTTTTTTCAAGCACGAAATAGTGATAAACTTATTTTAAACTGGTTCAAATTATTCTTGAAATTTGTTCCAATCCTGCTAAAGGAGAAAAAATTGTTTCGACATTTTTTTTAAAGAAACTTTAAAAAATAAATTTTCATTCAAAATTTTTATTTTATATCTAAATTATTGTTCTCTTCAAATTATAATTTTCCTGAAACTTCTTTTTTCTTAATTGATAAATCTTTTTTGACTAAAAATTCGCCTCTTTGATTTAAGAGATCATCTCTTTTGGTAAAAATTTTATATTTTTTTTTATTAAAAACATTTTGGTTAAGATTTAACTTTCTGGTTAAAAATTAGATTTTTTCGGGTAGAAAATTTAACTCTATTGGATAAATTGGTTGTTTTTAAATTAAAATTGGAATTGCTTCGTTAAAAATTAATCTGTTTCAGTTGAGGATTTAACTATTTTGGTTAGAAATTCATTTTTTTCTTTTTTTCTTTTATTTAAATGTTCTCAATTAAAAAGTCAAATCATTTTTGGTAAAATCCAATTTTTTTAATTTAAAATATTTTTTGTTGCTAACTATTTAGTTGGAAATTTAATTCTTTTTTTATAAATTCAAATTTTTGTTAAAAATTTATCTTATTGGTCCAAAATTATCTTGTTTCATCAAACATTGGTCTTTTTTAATAGAAAATTGGTACTTTTGGATTAAAAATTAAACTCTCTGGTAAAAAAATTCAAACTGTTTTTGGTTAAAGATTTTTGTTGCTTAAGATTTCAACAATTTAGGTGAAAAGTATAATTTTTTATTTAAAACTAATATTTTGGGTTTGAAAATTTAAGCGTTTTGTAGAAAAAATTTATTTTGACTTAAAAGGTCATCTATTTTGTTGAAAGTAATTTTTTGGATTAAAAAATTTTATTTAGATAGAAAATCCTCTATTTGGTCAAAAATAAATTTTTGGCTACATTTTTCGTTAAAAACTAATCTTTTTCGTTCAAATTTGACTGCTTTTTATTTCATTATCATATATCTTTTTTTTTAATTCAACTCTTGTGTTTGAAAAATGGTTGTTTTTTTAGTTAAAAATCGATTTTATGAAATGCAAATTTAATTGTTCCATTTTTTTAATTGATCGTTTTTTATTGAAAATTCAATTCTTTTTTTGAAAATTAACTTTTTTTGTAAATTCATATTTTCAACCTGAAAATATGAATTTTCAACTCTTTGATAGAAAAACGGTATTTCGGTTTAAAAATTCAACTATTTTAGATGGAAATTCCAATATTCGGTTGAAATTTAAACTTCTTTGTTAAAAATTATTTTTTGTTTTGAAGATTCGTCATTTTAGTTTAAATTTCACGAATTATTTTGATTAAAATTCAACTATGTCCTGTTTTTTTAAGTTTTTGTTTATAGCTTAACCATTTGTTTAAAACTTCATCCTTTTCAAAAGTTTTGAGACCATTTTTTTATTTAAAAATTCTATGTACTTAAGACGAACAATTTATCTTCATGACTCTTTTCGATAAAATATTAGCATACTAAATAAAATAAATTTTTTTGGACAAACAGCACAAGCTGCAAAATAAACAATTAGACGAAAAGTTTTTGCATTAAAAGGGGCTAAAAAATTGTTTCTTATCATTTTTTATAGGATGCGTAGATTTTTTTATCTTGAAAAATAACATAAAAAATAAAAAACTTAATTTCTGGTAGAACGATCCCAAGTACGAAAAAAAATTAATGCACAAGTCGTTCACCCAAAAAAGTACTAAAAATTTGTCATCAATTATTTTTTGAAGGAACGTTCAGTTTTTGTTGTGATCGTAAAAAATGACAATAAAAATTAAAAATAATTTTGGTCTAATGTACACAAGTTACAAAAAAAATTTAATAGACGTCACAGGTACGAAAAAAAATTGTTAAAAAAGTTGTTCGCTCATAAAAGATCTATAAATTTGTTATTCATTATTTTTTATGCTACGCGCAGTTTTTGTTTTAATCGTAAAAAATAACATTAAGAATAAAAAAATAAATATTTCTTAAAGACGACACAAGGTGCAAAAAAATTAATAGACGAAAGTTGTTCGCCCAAAAAGTGTCTACAAATTTTTTATTTATTATTTTTAGATAGAAAAAGTAGGTTTTGTCTTTAACCGCAAAAAATAAGATTAAAACAACAAAAATTAATTATTGGAAAATAAAAGTACATAAAGAAATAAATTTAACATACATTTGAGCTCGAGATACGTGATGAGAATATGTTTGTTATAGCCAAAGGAGCTTTAACAAAAGAGAATTCACAATCTCAATTCACATCACGCGCGTTAAAAGATTTTTTGTTTGAAAATTCAACTGATGGTTTGAACCTTACCTTTTTTGTTGAAATTTTAATTTAAAATATTCGAAAATTCTAAAAATCTTTCTGAATTTCCGCAAGAACCAAAAAAAAATATTTATTGGAAATTTTGTTTTCCTATTAAAAATTATTTTGCCTCTTAAATAGATAAAGTAGACGCGCACGTGGCGTTCGATTGATATTGTTAGATACAGTAAGTAATGGTATTTTTTATTGCGAAAGAAAATTAAGATACCGCTTGGATTGTCACTTTTATTTACTGCTGATGAATAAAAAATATTAACAAGGGTGAAAATGTTCGTGCGGAAGAGAAAATGATATTATTGATTACAAGGAAAGGCCCGTGCGGTTGCTGACCCACATTCGCGCAATGTTAGAATGTATTAAATATTTGCGTGTGTATCCCGATGCGATTAAATTATTCGCTTTCAGTCTGAAGTGACGAATGACTCTTCTATATATAAGTCGTTGACTTTGATCGCACAATTTTTTCTCTAATCGCATAATTTTTATCATACATCCTGTTTTTTCTAACGCTATATATAGATCACCTAAAATTTATTATCGCATATAGCAACTTCACTGTAGTGTTGCACGTACTACTTATATACTTTAAAGTGGATTTTAGACTAGCATACCAAAGAGACTCTCTAAAGTAAACTTTGCTTAAAATTACCTTCTGGTATATACACCTACATAATTATATATTCTGAGATTAAAGTACATTCTGGAGACATGAAATATGCACATAAGTAACTAATAATGAGATTTCATATCTCTCGATGGAATATAAATTATAATTTTGTAAATATTTATGGTTTAGTTAATGGCAAATAATATTTTATTATTAATTCTTTCTCAGGAAAGGTTTTCAACTGTATCGATAATAGACCGCACAGGCTAAAATGTTCTAAAAACAGGAAAAATAAGGAAATTTTTTGCGAAAACCTAAAAATACTATATTATATATTAAATTAAATTTCCAATCCCTTAGTTTCCTAACAGTTTAATTTTTTGGACAACCATTTAATATCTCTAGATAGAATGTAAATTATAATTTTGTAAATTTTTATAATTTAGTTAACCGTAAATAATATTTTATTATTAATTCTTTGTCAGGAAAGGTTTTCAACTGTATCGATAATAGACCGCACAGGCTAAAATATTCTAAAAACAGGAGAAATAAGGAAATTTTTTGCCAAAATCTAAAAATTCTATATTATATATTAAATTAAATTTCAAATCCCTTAGTTTCTTAACCGTTTAATTTTTTGGACAACCATTTAATATCTCCAGATAAAATATAAATTATAATTTTGTAAATATTTGTGATCTATTTAACTGAAAATAACGTATTTCTATCAATCCTTTTTCAAAAATTTTTTTTAACCAATATCGATAATAGACCGCACAGGCTAAAATGTTCTAAAACCAAGAGAAATAAGGAAATTTATTGCGAAAAACTAAAAATACTTTATTAGATATCAAATTCAATTTCAAATACTTTATGTTCGTAACCTTCTAATTATAAATAATGCATTTTCAACTAAATGGATGAATTTTTCAGCAAATAATTTATTTTTAAACTAAAAAGATGAAATTCCATTAAACAGGTAGAAAATTGTACTGCTGAAAATACAACGATCTTGTTAAAAAGTCATCTGTGTTGAAAACCCGTTGTTTTTTATTGCTAATCTGTTCTTTATTTCTATCTATTTTTTAACTGCAAATTGGAATATTCATTCAAAATCCCTTTTAACATGCAATAATCAAATTAATGTGCAGAATTCCTGAAAATAAACCAAGAATCTAGCGAGCAAATTTGGACAACCACCATAATTATATATTCTGAGTTTAAATTAGATTCTTAAAATATGAAAAATGAACATAAGTAACTAATAATAAGATTTAATATCTCTAGATAGAATATAAATTATAATTTTGTAAATATTTATGATTTATTTAACTGAAAATAACGTCTTTCTATCAATCCTTTTTCAAAAAATGTTTTCACCTGTATCGATAATAGACCGCACAGGCTAAAATGTTCTAAAAACAGGAGAAATCAGAAATTTTTTTGCCAAAAACTAAAAATACTATATTATATATTAAATTAAACTTCAAATCCTTTAGTTTCTTAACCGTTTAATTTTAATTATTCCATTTTCAACAAAATAGATGAATTTTTGAACAAATAGTTTATTTTTAAACCAAAAAGATGAAACTCCATCAAAACAAGGAGAAAAGTTTGTTGATAAAAATTCAACTATTTTGTTAAAAAGTCATTTGTGTTGAAAACTCGTTGTTTTTTTATTGCTAACCTATTTTATAACTGGAAATTAAACTATTCCATTTAAAATCATTTTTAACGTCCAACAATCAAGTTAATGTGCACAATTCCTGAAAATAAAACCAAGAATCTAACGACCAAATTTGGACAACCACCGTAATTAGAAATTCTGAGTTTAAATTAGATTCTGGAGACTTGAAATATGCAAACAAGTAACTAATAATCAGATTTCATATCTCTCGATGGAATATAAATTATAATTTTGTAAATTTTTATAATTTAGTTAACGGTAAATAATATTTTATTAATAATTCTTTTTCAGGAAAGGTTTTCAACTGTGTCGATAATAGACCGCAAAGGCTAAAATATTCTAAAAACAAGAGAAATAAGGAAATTTGTTGCCAAAATCTTAAAATACGATATTATATGTTAAATTAAATTTCAAATCCTTTAGGTTCTCAACCTTTTTATTTTAAATATTACGTTTTCAACTACATAGATGAATTTTTAAACAAATAGTTTATTTTTATAACATAAAGATGAAATTCCATCAAAACGGGTAGAAAAGTTTTGTGCTGAAAATTAGACCATTTTGTTAAAAAGTCATCTGTGTTTAAAAATAGTTGTTTTTTTATTGCTAATCTATTTTTTTAAATAATAAGATTTAATAATTCTCCATGGAATATAAATTATAATTTTGTAAATATTTTTATAATTTAACTAAAGATAAATAATATTTTACTATTAATTCTTTTTCAGCAAAAGTTTGCAACTGTATCGATAATAGACCGCACAGGCTAAAATTTTCTATAACCAGAAGAAATAAGGAAGTGTTTTGCGAAAAATTAAAAATGCTGTATTATATATTACATTCAATTTCAAATCCCTTATGCTCCTAACTTTTTATTTTAAATATTGCACTTTTAACTAAATAGGCCAATTATTAAGCAGATAGTTTATTTTTCAATCAAAAGGATGAAATTCCACCAAAACAGGATAAAAAGTTTTTTTTTTTAAATTCATATTTTCGAATACAAAATTCAACGATTTTTTTTAAATGTCCTGTTTGTTGAAAATTCGTTTTTTTTTATTGAAAGTTAATTTTTAACTGCAAATTGAACTATTATTTTCAACAAAATAAATTAATTTTTCACCTGATAGTTAAAGTTTCAACTAAAAAAAAAAATTTCATAAAAAAAGGAATAGACAAATTTTCTATATAATAGTTGAAATTTTATTCCAAAAATATATTAATTTTGAACAAAAAAGTTCATTTTAAACCAAATATGAAATTATATTTATTGCAAAAATAAATAAATTCTACCCAAAAATATCAATGTTCAACAAAATTGGAATAAATTATTTTTAAGTTAAAAATTAATTTTCAGACCAAAAAATACAAATTTCCAACCAAAGAAATAAAATTTCAACAAAATAGTTAAAGTTTTTAAAAAAACCGACGAGTTTTAAATAAAGCAGTTTCATTTTTAACCCAAAAATATAAATTTTTAACACAAAGTTAATTTTCTACAAAAATGTTAAATTTATTACCAAAATATATTATTCTTAAACTTAAAAAGAATTTTTTACAACACATCTGCATTTTCAACCCAAAATGATGATTTTTTAACCAAATTTTTTTACCAAGAAAATTAATTTTCTGCTAAACAAGTGCTTTTTCCAACTAAAAAATACAAATTTTGAAAAAAGTAGAATTTTTAACCCAAATGATCAATCTTCAACTAAAAAGTTTAATTTTTTTAAAAAATTAATATTAATTGTAAACGAAAATTTAATATTTGATATTTAAAAAAATATATTATAATTTAAAAAAAACAGTTAAATTCAACCAATAAAGCGGAAATCTCAATAAAATATTTGAATCATCAAACAAAATAAGTTAATTTTCAACAAAATTGTTGCATTTTTTAACAGAAATATGAATTTTTTCACCAAATGGTTGAATTTTCAACTAAGAAAGTTAAATTTTCACCAAAAAAGGACTAGTTCATTTTTTAGTATAAAAAATTAGACGTTTTAACAAAATTGGTAAATTTTCCACAAATTAATTAAATTTGTAATAAAATAGTTGAATTTTTAATCACAAGGATGAATTTCTTAACCAAGAAGATTAATTTTCAACCAAATAGTTGAGTTTTCAACTAAAACTGTCAAACTTTCATCAAGCATGGAGAATTTCAATTTTCAATTAGCATAATTAATTTTCATACGAAAAGACGATTTATGAACAAAAAATTTCAAGTTTTAACCAAAGACTTGAATTTTTTCTTTTTAACAATCATTTTTTTTAATTACTTCAACTTTCAACAAAGCAATCTAATTTTAACCAAAAAGGCCAATTTTTAACAAAAAATTGAATCTACAGCCAAAAAACTCAATTTGAACAAAAGAATTGAATTTCTAACCAAAAAATATTTTTCAATCAAGCAAGAAAAAACTTTCAACCAAATTGCTTATTTTTAGAGCCAAGGCCGAATTTACAACAACAACAAAAACAGCGGAATTTTCAACCTAAAAAGAAAAGATTTTCAATAAAATTATTGAATTTACAATAAAATAATTAAAGTTTTAACCAATTGATAAATTTAAAACAAAATTCTTAGCCAAAAATGAAGTACAGAACTGGATAATAATAAAAATTGACTTTTTTCAAGGAGAAAAAAAATATTCTCTAAAATAGCAATCACTATTTAATGATTAAAAAAAGTTCAGTAATTGAGGCCAAAATGATCCTAACCTAAAATTTGAATAGTAGGCTCGACTGCGGAGTGCGATAAGTAAAAATTCAATTTTCAGTTTCAAAAAATAATAAAAACATGTTCCAGGGATATTAAGTTTCTGATTAATAAATAAAAAAATAAAATAAATCGCGAATTTTTATACTTAAATGTCTTGGTTTTTTTCTAATAGTAATTAAAAATCGAAAATTAAAATTTAAAAAAACTTATTCGCTAGTTATTGTATACAGAAATGCTGAATAAGAATATAAAAAATATTTGATCAGAAGAATTATTCGGTTCCCAGAAAATCAAATTTCAATAAATGATTTAAAAAATTCAGGAAATATCAATGCTAAACAAAACTTTAATATTTTTTTTAAGATAATTTATAAAAAACTATATTGAAAGAACCCTTTTACTACAATGTGTTTCTGTTTTTTGTAAATTTTTTGTCGAATAAATTACATTTTGATCCAAATGTTTATTATCTAAAATGAATTAGCTTTCAATAAAAAATAATTGGATTTTCTTATTTGGTTGAAAAAGTGTAGAAGAGGGGAATAGGCAGGGAAAGACTGTGTAGCCAGTAATAAATAAATAGCAATTTTGATCCTTTATAGACGAAAGAATAATAGTTTAAATAAAAATTACCATTTATTTCTAATATATTTTTAAAATATTAGGCTAAAAATGTGGAAACTTTATACAGAAAAAAATTAATTTATTCCCTGGAATGTAAAAGGAATTTGATGAGTGAAGGCAGTGTCCCCTTTAATAATATAGAAAGGTGTCCAAACTTTTTTACGGTTATCACTATATTTCCCTTTTCCGGTCTCCCTTTCACATCAGGGGTATGTGAAAGCGGAAATGAGAAGCGGTTTTGACCTTCGAAATAGAAGAGGTTTTTTACGGGAGCTAAAATAAAATTAAAATTATTTAAAATAATAATAAATAATTTTAGAAAACATTTTAATAAAGTTTTATTTAATAATTAGATCAATTTTTGTCAATAATTAATTTAAATTTTTATTATTTTAAATTTATTATTTAAATATATAATATTAAATATATAAAAATATACATAAAATATATAAATATATAATATTATTTAAATATTTTAAATTTAAATTTAACTCGGTTAATAATAACTGCAATCCAAGTTGATCTAAAAAGAATTTTTTTATTTAATTTTTTTATTTCGACAAGGATCAGTTTAAAAAATAATTAATTTTTAATTTCAATAAATTAATATGAAAAAAATGTTTTGTTTAACCAGTTGAATTCAATCAAAAAAAAGAAAGGTCTAAAAAATAAAAGGAATTTCTACCAAGTAAGTGAAATTTCAACCTATGCAGGAAGAATTTTGAATAAAAAATTAAAAATCTACATTTTTAGATAAATTAATTATTTTTTAACCAAAGCAAATGATTTTCCACAGAATAGTACAATTTTTCAAATAAATAGTTTAATTTTAAACTAGAAATATTAATTTGTAACAAGAAAGTTAATTTGCGACCAAATAGAGAAATTATTTAATAAAATTATGAAACTTCAACTAAAAAAAAAAAGAATTTGTTAGCAAGTGATTCAACTTGAAACAAGAGAAAGAAATAATTTTTAACAAAATAATTCAATTTTCAACCAAACAAAATTAACTTTTAACCGTAAAAAGTTGGATTGAAAATTCTTATTTTTTGGTAACAAAGTTTTTTGTTGAAAACTCACATTGTCGGATTAAAAATCCAAAGATTTTGTTAAAAAGTCAGTTTTATTAAAAATTGGTTATTTTCTCTTTGAAAATCCATTGTTTGAACTGCAAATTAAAATGTTTCATTTTTGGTTGAAAACGGATCTTTTTTATTGAAAATTCATTTATTTAGTTGAAAATTAACTTTGATGAAAATTCATATTCTTAGCCCGAAAATTTAAATTTTTAACTTGTGGAAAATCTTTCTTTAAGAATTCATCTTTTTGATCAAATTCCACTGTTTTTATATAGATTAAAAAAATTTTGGTTGAGAATTCACCTCTCGTCTAAAAAAGTCGACTCGTTTAATTGAAAATTATATTAATTAGTTGGAAATTCAACTATTTTTTTAAAAATTCGTTCTTTTTTGGTTGAAAATTCACCTGTTTGATTTAAAATACAACTGCTTTGGATTAAAGTTTTTTTTTAAAGAATTCAAACATTAATTTGGTTTAAAATTTTGCATTTTTTTGAGTCATCTTTCTTTCGAAGATTCTAGATTGAAAATTCATCTTTTTCGGTAGAAAAGTTCTTTATTGAAGTTTTGACTATTTTGTTCTTTGAAAATAAAACTTTCATATAGAATATCCATATCTCTTTTGGTTGAAAATTTTAACCATTGGTTAAAGATTAGACTATTTTCCTGATAATTCGATTTTTTTGTTTGTTAGCAGATTCAACTCTCGTCTAAAAAAACGACTTTTTAACTTAAAATTCAACTATTTGTATGAAAATTAACTTTTTTTTTAAATTCAATTGGTTTTTAGGAAAAT
The DNA here is from genome assembly GCA_035041075.1 of Acraspis erinacei. Lineage (NCBI taxonomy): Eukaryota > Metazoa > Arthropoda > Insecta > Hymenoptera > Cynipidae > Acraspis > Acraspis erinacei. The sequence goes on along the minus strand of JAWWLR010000054.1, from coordinate 80,504,702 downwards.
GCACTCATTTTTTTTTAAATTCATCTTTTCAGGTTGAAAACTCATCTTTATGGAGAAAATTTCTCCTTCTGGATAGAAAATGCCGTTTTAGTGAAAAAAAACTTCTTGGTTGAAGCTTCATCTTTATTGGTTAAACACTCAACTCTCTTCTAAAAAAATCATCTCTTTAGGTTAACTATTATTAGGTTAAGTATTTGTATGAAAATGAACTTTTTTCGTAACAATTTATATATTCCGATAGAAAAAATTTGGGTTTGAAGATTAATCTTTCTTTGTTTAAAATTCCACTTTCGCCAAAAAAAATCGCCTCTTTTGATTGAAAATTCTACCACTTGGATGAAGACTTAAATTTTTTGTTAAAAATTCAATCTTTTTGGGAAGAAAAATCAACAATTGGGTTGAAAACTCGTTTTTATAGATATAAAATTTTTCCCTCTGGATTAAAAATTCTACTTTTCTTCAAAGAAAAATCTTCATTGTTGAAGATGCATATATTGTGTTTGAAAATTCAACTCTCAAATAAAAAAGATCGTCTCTTTTGGTTAAAAATTAATTTTCGTATAAAAAAACCATTGCTTTTGGTTGAAAATTCTACTTTTTGCTGAATATTTGACTATTTTCTTGAAAATTCGTTATTTCTTATTAAAGTATTCCTCATTGCAGGTTGAAAATTTGTATCTTCTTCATCTTTTTTTGGTGGAAAAGTTCTTGGTTGAAGATTCATCTTTCTTTATGGACAAATCTACTCTCGTCTAAAAAAATCGTCTTTTTAGGTTGAAAATTCTACCATTTGGATGAAAATTTGACTTTTTTGTGGAAAATTCAATCGTTTTCTAAAAAAAAAAATCAACCAGTTTATTTAAAATTCATCTTTATGGATACAAAATTCTTCCTTCTGGATTGGAAAGTCTTCTTTTCTTCAACCCAAAATCTTCTTGGTGGAAAATTCATCTATTTTGATTGAAAATTCAACTCTCGTCTAAAAAAAATCGCCTCTTTTGGTTAAAAATTCTCCTATTTTTTTGAATATTTGACTATTTTCTTGGAAATTCGTTATTTCTTATTAATAAATTCCTCTTTGCAGGTTGAAAATTCGTATCTTCTTCATCTTTTTTTGGTGGAAAAGTTCTTGGTTGAAGATTCATCTTTCTTGATGGACAAATCCACTCTCGCCTAAAAAAATCGTCTTTTTAGGTTGAAAATTCTACCATTTGGATGAAAATTTGACTTTTTTGTGGAAAATTCAATCG
>JAWWLR010000054.1:80462366-80473456 GCA_035041075.1 Acraspis erinacei | reverse complement strand
CGGAAAACGAACCAAAAAAAGGGGGGTTGATCAACAAAAATCGAAAGTCGAATTTTTGAGCAATAGTGAATACTGATGGAAATGATATATGTATTTGTGACTGCATAGTATCTTCATCGTTTTGGAATATTTATATGGTGAATATGCGAAGCGAATATTTTCTGTGAAAATGTGAATATTGTGAGTGGAGTGGGTACTTTTCATGCTCGAAGGGAGAAATCTCTCTGACGCATGGATATGAATATATAAATAAAAGAATCTGTAAGAAATATGAGATAAGAGTTCTTATTGTATAGATGTAGATGTTTTAAAGAAAGTCTTTCCGGGGCTATTTTCATTCTTATTCTTCGATCAATCCTTGTCTTTTTCAGTCTTTAGAACTTTTAATCAGGAACAGGAGAATAAAAAGCTAAGCGTGCCGAACAAGCTTGCAAATTTTGTAATTTTTTATAAATGATTAACAACTGAAAATTTTGGACATGTTTTTCTAAAGAGTTTTTATCTTTGTATCTATATTATTGGTTTAACAACAAATATCCTTGAGCGAGCTTAAACAACAAAGTTTTAATATTAAGAAGATGAAAAAAAATGGTCACACACTCCAAGTCCCATATAATAACAGTTTCGGGAGTTGCCTCGCACTGAATGCATAATATTGCGAAACATACTCGGCTGAGTACTCGCGCACTGCGGGCCTTCCAAAACGGATCAGCTTCTGTGAGACCTGTAGCGTATTGTCAATTTTCAAATGTTTAGAATTTAGTTGCTTGGCTGAAAAGGCTGAAAAGTAACTTTTTTGTTTAAAAATTTGTTCACTTGGTTGAAAGTTAAACTACTTTGTTAAAAATTCTCTGTTTTGGTTTAAGATTCATCATTTTAGTTTAAAATTCATTTCAATGGCTGATAATCTAATAGTTTTGTTAACCCTTAATGGTCGCCCTGGGTCAATTTGACCCCAATTGACCCCAATTTGACAGAGAATATGTGTACATTGGATGTCGATCCATGGAGTAGTTTCACACTTTCGGGAGTCAAAACAAATTTTTCCATAAACTTTTCACCGATTTCTGTTTGAAGAAATATTTTATAAAGTCTTTCTGATTAAGGACTGTATCTCGTGAGTTACACCCTAAATTTTTATGAAATAAAATAAAAAATTGACGGAGTTATACATATTTAAGTGAAAAAGTAAGTTTTTTCCATTTTTGTTGTTGCGTAATTGTTAGCAACACTTAGAATGTAAAATTCCATGGAAGTAACCATCAAAGTACATTTTTGGCTGTTCAAATAATACCTCTGGAATTTTTCTCCTCTCAAAACAATGATTTATTTACACTCAGTACTTCTTCAAAATCGTCGGGGTCAAATTGACCCACGGTTACCATTACGTAATTCCTATGAAATGTGGCCAGTAAGGGTTAAAAAATTGATTTTTTTAAAATAGAAAATTGAAATATTTTGGTATAAGATTTAACTATTTGGTTGAAAATTAACTTTTTAATGGAAAACTAACTCTTTTGTTTAAAATTCGTCTTTTTGCCTTGTAAATGGTAGGAACAGCAACTATTTGATGGAAATTTAACTTTTTTTTAAATTCTGGATATTTTTATTTTTAATTTATTTTTTATTATTATTATTTATTATTTATTATTTATTTCGGATATTAAAATAATTATTTTTTAAATTCTGTAGAGATTTCAGCTATTTTGTTAAAATGTCGTCTTTCCTGGTTGAAAATTTAATTAAACGGTTGAAAGTTAATTTACTTTGTTAAAAATCCAGTTAAAAACGTTTAACCCTAAATGGACACCGTGGGTGAATTTCACCCAAACAAATTTTAAAACTCTAAGTAGAGCCTGTTCATTTTGAAAATGGGCATTGAAAATTGTATTTTTTCGACATTTTTTATACGTTCAATCTTCCAAATAAATATACTTTTTGAAACCATGTGTATTACAATAATTTTTTAATTAAAATATAGTATATCAAGAAAACATTTTCATAGTTTTTATGTGCTAAATAAGGTCTGTAAACGATATATATTTTTTTCGTAAAACCCCGTTTTTTTTTGTTACTTTAACTTTGCTGGTGTGTTACAATATTTTAATGGTCAATTTTGATGACAAAAACTATTACACCTTTTTTTAAACACCTTCAAGAAGACCTAAAGATTTTTTATTTTTTTTATTTTTAGAACTGAATATTATTTCAAGATCTTACTTTTTTTGAGCTTGGGTGTAATTCACCCACTGTGACCCACATGATATTCTACTGAAGTGTGACCATCTAGGGTTAAAAAAATGTTCGGAAAAATAAGGGAAAATGCAACTTTTATGTCTTAAGATCAAGATAAGGAGAATTTCAATATTATTATTTAAAAAAATCCATGATCTCATTAAGGTTGAAAAATAGTAATTAAATATTGTTTTTCAAATCAATTAAAAACTGACGCTTTGTCCATTTACGTTAATTTTATTAAAATTCAATCTTTTTAGAATTGTAAACACTTCAAACAGTTAAATTTGTGAATTGTTCAATTTTTTCAGTTTCGAGGTTCAAGCGTTTAATTTTTAACATTTGCAAATTTTTTAATATTCAGTTTTGAATTCCTGACTTAAAAAAGAAAATTATTTAAAATTTTATTCATTAAGTAGTTCTAGTCATATTATGAGGAAGATGATAAAAAATTGTATTTGTTAAGAACCGAATTTGTTAAATTTGTTTATTTGTTTAATAGGTTCAATCAAACAGTTTAAAATTTTAATTGTTCAACTTTGAAAGCGTGGATGTTCAAACGATTAATATGCAACATTTACAAATTTTAAATTATTCAGTTATTTTTACCTGGTTTGAAAATAGATCTTTATTATAAAATTTGATTGAATAAAGGCTCTTCATTTTTAATTGTTTAATTACAAATTTAAAAATATATTTAAAAAGAGTGGTGCACATTTTTGATTTTAACAAATTCAAGATGGCGGATCCACTATAGTGAAAAAATGCAAAATTTGTCACGCTTTATTTAAAAATGAATAAAAAACATCATGGAAAAAAATTCGGAGAAAAATTTCGAAAAATCATTTTAAGTGCTTTAAAAAAGTTAGAAAATTTTCTTTCTGATTTTTAAAATAGATTGCTGAAAACTAAAGTTCTAGAAAAAGCGCTAATTTTTTCTACTTGTTTATTTATAATTTTTTTGCAGTTAAAAGGAGGGTGAAAAAGTCGTATTTTTGTATTTGGATTTGAAAAATTAACATTTGACTTTTGGTAAAAATAGCCATGAGTGTTATTTTAACTTTGAAATCGAAGTAAATTGCACACGTTCCTTTTAAGGATTCACATATGTTGGAACGATCGGGGAAAGTGTACTTCCTGGTTATTCGATTCGAAACATCCAGAAGTAATTTTTATTTTTTAATTATTCGAGAATATTGTATTTAACGGTCTACTTTCAATTCTTTAAAATTAGCAGATTATTTTTTTGATTAACAAAAAATGTGTATTACATTTTTTTTATAACAAAATTTGATTTTTAAAGTTCAAAAGTTGAAAAACGGGGCACCAAATTTTTTTCCAATATTTTTTTATAGATATATCATCCTTTTTTTACAAGATTAATTTTTTGGTAGAAAGTTCAACTAATTCGTTTGAAAGTTTACTTTATTTGCTTATAACACTTATTTCTTCAACTGAAAATTAAACGATTTTATTTTTTGTTGAAAATTCATATTTTATAGTTGAAAATTTTTCTTTCCTTTGATAGAAAATAAACTTTTTTTAAATTCAAATATTAGGTGAAACGTTCCATTAAAAATTAAAATATTTCATTGGAAATTCATGTTAAAAATTAAAATTTAATTATTCTGATTTCTGTCCATAAGTAAAGTTTTTTAATTAAAATTTTTCCATTTTGTTAAAAATTGGTCTTTTTTGTTAGAAAATTCATCTTCTGGGTTGAAAACTCGACTATTTTGTTAATAAACATTTTTTCTATTGAAGATGCATCATGTTAGTCGAAAGTTTAATAATTCGATTAAAAACTGCCAAGTTTTGTTGGAAATTTTTTAATTATTGTTTTAATTAATTATTTTTTAATTAAAATGTTTTTAAAAAAAGTTAAACGGATTTTATTGTAAGAAGCTGTTTTCAGCTTTTATAAACTCTGTTAATTGAATAAATTTGTAACATTAATGAAATTTGTTTAATAAATAAAACGCTATAATTACAATAAGTATTTAGATTTACACAAGTAAAATTTCATATTTTCTTCAGAGTTTTGGCTTGAAATTTCAACAATTTGATTTTTTTTCATTTCAGGTTTGAAAAATTATTTATTTTTATTAAAAATGCAATATTTTAGTTAAAGATACATCATTTTCCTTAAAAATGTATTTCTTTGGTTCAAAAATTGAACTATTCTGTTGAAAATGTGTTTTTTTTTTGCTTCAAAATTCAACATTTTAGCTGAATTTTTTTTTATTTACGAAAAAAAACTTTTTTGGTTGAGAATTCAACTATCTTTTCAAAATGCGTTTCTTTGGTTTCAAATTATTTTTTTATCTGTGAAGTTTACTATTCCATCGTTGGTTAAAAAATTAATTAATTAGATTTTCCGATTTAAAATAAAAATTTTTTTTGGAAATATTAACTACTATATCTTCAGTTTAAAATTCGTCATTTTAATTCAAATATTAATTTTTTGTTTAAAAATTGAACCACTTTGTAGTAAATTACTTTTTTGGGTTAAAAATTCATTTTCTTAACTGAAAATTTAACTAGTTGTTTGAAAATTATTTTTTTGTTGAAAGTTTATATTTTTGATTTAAACTATTTTGTGTTGAAATATAAACTACTATAATATTCTTTAAGAATTCCTATTTTTGTGATTCATTTAGATTGTTTCTTTTCTTTAGAATTACAATATTTTTCGTTTGAGTAAATCTTTTTTGATTAAAAATTCAACTATTTGGTTAAAAATTGAATTTTTTTGTTGAAAATTACTCTTTTTAAGTTAAAAATTCTATTATTTTTATTAGAGAATCTGGCTATTTGTGTCAAAATGAACTTTTTGGATAAAATTTCAACCCTATCGTAGAAATTTTATCTTTTTTTGTTAAAGTGGAACTGTTTGGTTGAAAAATTAATTTGTTTTGATTCAAGATTCAACTAGTTTGTTGAAAATTCGTCTCTTTTGGTTGAATTAAACTATTTTTTATTAAAAATTAAAATTTTTTGTTTTTGAAATATCAACTATTACATTTTTGTTTGAGAATTCATTTTTTGTTCATCTCGATTGTTTTTCATTTATTTAGAATTAAAATATTTTTTGGTTAAATTAATTTTTTTATTGAAAACTGAACTTTTTTGTTAAAAATTTAACTGTTTTGTAGAAAAATCGTCTTTCTGGGTTATAAAACCAACTTTTTTATCATACATTTTTTTTATCATACATTTTTTTTCTTTCAATCAGACTATCTTTTATTAAAAATTAAAATATTTTTTGTTGAAATTTCAAATATTACATTTTTGATTGAGGATCCATTTTTTTTCCTTTCGATTGCATTTTTTTATTTAGAATTAAAATATTTGTTAATTGAATTAATTTTTAAATTTAAAATTCAACTATTTGGTTAAAACGTCAACTGCTTTGACTGTTTTGTAGAAAATCATCTTTCTGGGTCAAAAATAAACTTTCTTTTATAATTACTTTTTGGGTTAAAAATTCTATTATTTTGGTATAAAACCTAACTATTTACTTCAAAATTAAATTTTGAGAGATAATTCAATCCTTTTGTAGAAATGTTATCTTTTTAGTCAAAAGTGGAACTGTTTGATTAGAAATTTAACCGTTTTTATTCAGGATTTAACTAATTTGCTAAAATTCGAATCATATGGTTGAAATCAAATTTTTATATAACAATATAAATTTTTATTTTTATTATATATTATATTTTTGTTTGTGATTAAATTTTTTAAATTGAAAATTCAACTGTTTTGTAGAAAAATCGTCTTCTTCGCTTAAAAATTCAAACACTGTTGCAAATGATTTTTGGTCGAAAATCTGGTGTGATTCAGGATTGAACTATTTTTTTCAAATTAGTATTTTTTTCTGAAATTCACTGTTTTTGATTTAAAATAAAAAACTTTTTTAAATTGAGATATCAAATACGATATTTTTCATTGAGAATTCATCATATTTGAGACAAATTATACTGTTTTTATTCAAAATTAAGATATTTTTTTCTTTAAAATATAAACTTTTATATTTTTGGTTTAGAATTCATTCTTTTCTGATTAAAAATTCAACTATTTGATTGAAATTTCAACGTTTTCGTTATAAATTCTTTTGTTTTTGTTAAAAATGCTTCATTTTAGTTGAAAATTCAATTCTTTTTTAGTAGATTTAATTATTAATTTTTAAATTTAACTCTTTCGTTGAACATTAAATAATTGATTAAATAATCAAAATAATAATAATAATAAAATGAAATTGAATAAAGAGGAGCAGTGGCGAAGAAGGGTAAGAGTGGAAAAAGTTTTAAAAATATTCTGACGCATTTTTGGAACGGCTCCTAAATTAATAATTGAAAATGAAGATTAAAAAATGGAATATTATAAAATGAAAAGCTTGAAACCGTAGAAAGTTTGAATACATAAATTCGTCCCTGCCCATTCCAGAAGTTTAAAAAGCCCGATAATTAATTGCTGGATTGAAAAAAATATAAATACAAAAAATAGTAATGCAGACTTTTGAGGGTCGGAGTGTTACCCTGAATTCTCCGGTCTACGACCATCCGACGCGACGGTTCCCGCCGCAGGGTTGTCTAGAGGGGAACCAACCAAACGCCGAAGAGGGGTAGGTTCGAGTTCCCCCACCACTGCGTCGCGCCGGCAGTGCCATGGTGCCTTCCTTCACCCGCACCCGCATTTCAGCCCGACAGTTCAGTTACCAACAGACTACGCGACTGTTTGCATCGAGTGCTTTGGAGGAAAAAGTGTGTGCGCGTCCAGGAGTGGAAAGGAAGTAAGAAAAGAAAACAAAAAGGAAGAAGAGAGAAAGGGAAGTTGAACGTAAATAAAAAAAGGACTAACACCACTCACTAAACGGGGATAAAACGAGACGAAGGAACGAAAGAGTCATGTCGCGAAAGCATTGCCTCTGAACAAAGGAACTAAACCTTTTCCTCGTCCTTCGTCGTCTTTTCGTTTCGTTTAGAATCTCAACTTGTTCAGACACGTTTCGAAGAGACTGAGAACCATTTGAAAAATTGAACAAAGAGTTTCTGACACTAAACAAAAAACACGAGAGAACTTGGAACTGAAAAAAAATCCCTCAGGACGAGAATCCCGACTCGAAAATCCTGTTCAACCGTCCCTGCCGGTTTCCTTTGTTCGGGTCCACCGTTTGACGCACTTCATTTTCGCGAGTGACATTTCAAATTCGAGAGGTTATTTTCTTCTGTGGAAGAGGAATTTATACCTCGTGGTATAAAATTCAGTGAAATTCAGTGTCCTTGGAGATTTTGGAGTGGATATTTAGTTAAAAGACCGGATAATCGGCGCGAAACTGGCGCTGCCGGCGACCTAACCTCACTCTAGAACCCGCGTTCAGACCGGATTCGTTTCGTGTTCGGACAAGACCTAGCGAAGGGAAAGAAAGGAATTTTCAGAAGTGGATAGCAGAGCTCTGAATTTCTTTCAATTGTCAAGAGGAAAAATAAAGAGTGAACTTCACGGACGAGTTTTCGCAGCTTCGTTTGGATTTTTATCGTGATTCACTTCCGGTGTGATATGTGCCACGAGACCCAGGAAAGAGAGTAATTCCAAAGAGAATTTTGTTGATTGTGCAGTGCAAGCTTTTCATCAACCAAGGATTATCCTCGTTCTATACGGTAAGTCGTTTATATATATATATTTTTTTAAGATAAAAGAAAAGTCCCCGGTCTTTGTATCCTAATTTTTAGTCCTTTTTCCTACGTTGCTTTTTCGATTTAAATAGAGTTCGAAGTTTTAATTCAGTAAATCGCTAAATTTTTGCGTTATTCGGCTAATTTTAGGATTGACTTTCAAACACCCTTTGAGGTGTTTTCAAATCGTGTTTGCCAAAATTTACCTTATTTTGCCCGAAACATTTGAAGTTTAGTTAAATTTGATGCTGTGTTTATTGTTGCGAAATTTTATTATCCGGTCAAATAGCAAGGGCAGTATTAGGCAATTTTCCGTAATATTGGCTATAATACACAAGTGAAAATCTTACACCTTAAATTCAGAAATTTACTTCAATTCAAATATGAGCTTAATTAAACAAAATTTTTTCTGAAATTCAATTATTTATCTTCGTGAGGTAGTTTTTCTGTGAAAAATCAAAATAGTATTACTAATTTTAAACTAAAATAATGGTTTTAACCATTTTGGTTGAAATTGGATTTTTTCTATCTCTTCTTCCCTATTAAAAAAAAAAAATGATTTTTTAAAGTAACTCTTCTGTGTCGAAAATAGTTTAAACCTTTTTTCTTTCCGAAAACGTATGATTAATTTCTGAAAAAATATAATTTTTTTGCGATTTTAAGAATCAAATTAATTTTATTGAGAATTTAATTTTAAATCAAAACCATTATTTTAACTGAAGAACTTCTCTAAAATTACAGAAAAATTGGTAAAAAGCGAGGTTAAGAAAAAAGTAAGTCAGAAAAACTATTGTTAAAATAATTATTTTTACCAGATTTAAACTCTTTTATAAGAAATAGTATGATTGAAAAAATAGGTTTTCTATGATTTTAAGAATTTAGTTAATATTACTGAGGATGTCATTTTATATAAAAATTATTGTTTTGAAAGAAATTTTGTTTAAAATTCGTAAACAAAACGACAGTAAGAAAAATTGAATCACAAAAATTATTGTTAAAATAGTTGTTTTTTCGAGTCTAAAAACTCTTATAAGAAATAGTGTACCTGACAAAAGGTTATCTAAGATTTTAAGAATGAAATTAATATTAATGACAATTTAATTGTAAATAAAAACATTATTTTAGATGAAAAATTTGTTTGAACTTACAGAAATATTGGTAAAAAGCGACAGTAAGAAAAAATTAATTCTCCGAAATTATTTCTAGAATAATTATTTTTTCGAGTTAAACTCTTTTATAAGAAATAATATTTCGGAAAAAATAGGTTTTCTATAATTTTGAGAATCAAAATAATATTGCGGATATTTTATATTAAAAAAAAAACATTTTTAATGTAAAAAATTTATTTCAACCCTTTTTTTACAATACATTTTTTTATTATCGCTTCTTGTTAGTTTTTGAAAAATTAATAATTATAGTAATTAAAAAAATGTAAATAAAGGAATTAAATTATACAAAATATTGTTAAAATAATTGTTTTCTGTAAGTTCAAAATGTTGTCATGAAAATAAACCTTTTTTAATAAAAGGTGTACGGAAATTTCCGAAAGATTAGCTCCATACGATCAGTCTAAAAAGAACTTAAAGGCCACAGGCTAATGTGTAAAATTATCGGTTATTGAATCTTTAATATTTGCTTCTTATCTGCGGTTCTTACTTTGTTTTCTCAAGAGGGAAATATCAACACTGATAAACTGGCACGCTTATTTCGTGTTAAAAGCTATTTCTTTGTTGCAGAAAATGTATCTCTATTTATATAGACAATAAATTTATGTTATGACTGATTGTAGTAATAATAATAATTATTATAAACCTTGAGTAGCTACTGGAATTAGAGACCAGGAAAACCGGATAATTTTAGAGCTTGAGAAAAAACCGGAAATGATAGTTTACAGTGATTAGGATAGCCGCGCGGAAAAAACAATTGGCATTGAATCGAGAAAAATTGGCCTGAATAGAGGCGATAGAATATTTGTCCTCGACCAAGAAAATTATTTATTAATCAGTTTAAAATTTAAATTTTACAATGCAAAAGTATTTTTAATTTGTAGAAAATAGGATTTAAAAACGTTTTTGAATAAAATGAATCTAAAAGTACAACACGTGATTGTTATTTCGTCGAATGAGTCAACTTTCGGAGAGTTCGAGGCCGTTCTTTTGGAGCTGAATGTGATCATAGTAGGTTTACTATATATCGCGCAGGTGCGTGTGCGAGTTCGTTAAATTTGTCGAGGACGAATTCAAGTTCAACGACTGAATGAACAGACCCCTAAAATAAACGTTGAAAGATTCTTGGGTTTGTCCAATTCTAATATCTGACGTGTCTCGGGCCAATTTTTAATCTTCAACACATAAAATTGCATAATTAAATGTTAATTTATTGTTAGATCCATTTACAATAAAATAAATTCCCAATAATAATTGCGAGGGAAGTAAAAATAATGTTTGCCATTTCTACTCTTATTTGATTTCACTTTGTCGGTGTGTCCAGTTAGTTTCCATTACATATCGATTTCCCTCGAATGTATTTTCGTTTAATTATCGAAATGTGGCTAATTTGCTGAATATTGTTTTCATTCTTGCAAACATTCAACGAATTTCAGCTCTGGAAAGAGTATAAGCGGCAGTTCATCTGTCGCCGGATTTCGATTTCGTTTTATTATTTATACGCTACTAGCGAATATTTCGCAGAACTTGAAATTGCTTCTACAGTCCTCGATATTAAGAATGTAAATTCCCCCCTCCCCCTCCCCCAATCTATTTCGAGAACTGCGAATATTCAACATTTATATCAAACAAAAAACGTTGGAATTTGTTTTCCCAACTGCAGAATGATTTTGAAAATAATGTTAAAGAATTCTAAACAAAATTTAAAACAAAAGCTATTCTTAGAACAAAGATGTAAGATATGCTTTATTTATAATCGCTTACATCTCTACTTTTAATCCAGCCACAAAGATATTTATTAGTGGGTTTCGAGAAAATACGGTTTCGTAATAATTCACGATATAGCATTAGAAAATTGTGGGATCCGGTTGAATTAATTGCAGTTTAGATAAAAAATAAAAGGACTCGAGAGTTTTGACTGCGTTATGGTTCCATAAAATTGTAATGCACAGCAGAGTACTTGGCGCACTCAATATTGCTCTTGGTCGAGTTTTCAATAACGATAATGTTTGCAAGA
>JAWWLR010000054.1:80398581-80413663 GCA_035041075.1 Acraspis erinacei | reverse complement strand
ATGTTCTTCGTTCAAAATTCATCTTTTTGATCGAAAATTAAATTATTTCATTTAAATATGCATCATCATTTAAACCAACTATTCTAGTCAAAGATTTACAATTTTAGTGGAAATTCAATCTCTGTATTTGAAAATGTAACTCGTTTTTTAAGTTGGTTTTTTTTAATGTAATTTTTTTAACTGAAAATTTAACTTATTCCACTCGAATATTATAAATTATCTTTTTCTTTGAAAGCTAATCTTCTTGTCTAAAAATTATACTTGTTTGAAAATCAAAGTATTCCAGTTAAATATTTATTATTTTAGTTGAAAATTCATCTTTTGGGTTGGAAATAAAATTACTTGATACTTTTGTTACAAAATTTTTGTTTTCAGAAGATTCGTAATTTAAAATTCAATTATTTAGGTGTTGATTGACAATTTTATCTTTTTTCAGAAAAAATAATATTTGTTAGTTGGAAATATTCAACTATTTATGTTAACATTCATTTTATTTTAACTCATGTTTTTGGTTGAAATTCAAATATTCTAGTTGAAGATTGATAATTTTGATCGAAAATCCATGAGTTCGTTTAAAAATTAATTTTATTAACTAAAAATGTAACTATTCCAGTTTCTGTTAAAAGCCGATTTTTTTAGTTCAAAATTTAACTATTTAGTTGAAAATGCGTCACCTATAATTAAAAGTTAAACTATTTAGTTAAAAAATGTATGTATTTTTAAAAATTGTAATATTTTGGTAGAAAATGAATCTTGTTGATAGAAAACTAATCTTTGTGTTTGAAAATCTTAGTATTTCAGTTAAACATTCATAATTTTAGTTGAAAATTTATTTTGTTGGCTTAGAATTCAACTATCCTAACTAATTTATCTAACTGAAAGTTTTAACTTTTCAATTTTTGTTGAAAATTGAACTATTTGTTTCAGAATTCAGTTATTTTGAAATTTTTCGCTCTGTTGTGTGATTTTGATTGACCGAGAAAATTGAAAAACTTGACCGGGAAAAACCGGGTATTTGGAATCGTCACCCTGCTTTCAAAAAACAAAAAAAAAGGTTAGGCGACGAGAGGAAATTTAAGTGCAGTTTCAATCCACTAATACTCTTTTATTTTTCTCCGAGGGATTGTATTTTGAGTAAATCCTTTTTGTGGGTGTAAGCCCCGTTGGAGTATAGAGAGCTTTTCTCGAGTCGGTCGTTAAACCTTAAAATAACCCGTAAAAGAGAGAGAGAGAATATATACACTTCAACTTTAACTGATGCAAAATTGTTCTTTTGTGATTACAGGTGAGTTTGCCGGAATTGCGAGCGTAAATTGGTACCAACTCGGAATTATCCTTTTGGATTTTGCACTTCTACGTTCACACAAGGGGCGCGATACGTCGGGCAGGATTTAAGGTAAACGATCTTAGTGGTTGGATTTCCATTTTGCGGATATAAACCGAGCATATTTAACCGCTTTGACCATCCAATTGTGGAGGTTGCATCCTCACCGGGGATCCTAGATAGTAGTAGATCTCAGCTTATGATACCGAGTTGAGGCGTTACGGCAACTTGAATCCGCCGTAATCTCGCCAAAGAGGTTTCGTGAATTAACAATGAACCTCAAATCTAAAGTACCAAGTTTATAGATTTTGATGGTGAATAATTGGAATAAAATTTAATCCCTGAAATGTGCAGGCTACTATTGTGCTACGGTTTTTTAAAAAATGACAATAATTCAACTACAGTTAAAACCCTTCAATAGCCCTCCCCTCAATAGCCCTTCCGAGAATTGACGCCGCGCCGCAGATGGGTGTAACAAGAGCTGCGCGGGGCAAGCGGGGTCTGCGGTTGTCACTCAGGCGTAAACAAACAAAAGCTGAGCGGGCTATAATGAGTTAGTTACCACCCACCGTCAGCCTCAAAATCGGCGCTATAGAAGAGTTTCACTCTATTTTGTTTGTCTTCAAAGATATTTTCAAACTTTTTCCAGGGTGGCCGCTGGTTATGATGATTTCAGCATTTTCGATGGAGTTTCAAAGGATTTTAATTCATTTCATGAGTTTAATAGGCTGTTTTAAGGTTAAAAAGCTTTTCGCATTTATGAAAAGATTTGTAGGAATTTGAAACATTTTATGATATTTTACAAGATTCCCAAAAATTCCAAGAGAATTTAAACATTTCAATGGATTTTAAAAGACTATCAAAGGATTTCAGAGAATATTAAACATTGTAACATTTTTAAATAAATTAAATTTGGTCAAATGGTAAGGATTTTCTGTAGATTTCAAGGGATTTAAAAAAGTAAGAGTTTTTAAATCTTTTTTTTTTAATCTTGTATGTAATGAAGCTAACACGTGACAACGTGCTACACGAATCCTCCTCATGTTAACATTACTTTCACTTGAGGAAGCGGCGACGAAAGCGTAACCGTTCTAGTCAGATTAGGTAATATTTCCGAGGCTGAGAAATTATTTTTAATTATTCCTCGATTTGGAAAGAACATATTAAGTCGGTTTTTGCGTAATCTAAAAGAATTTCTAGTATTATAAATAGTAAAAACAAACATTGTTTAAATTAACTGTACAGGAACTGCTTTCTGTTTCATTTGTTTGATTTATAATCAAGAATGTATAATAATTATTATTATTATTAATATTTATTAAAGGATATATCATAAGCTGATACTAATTGAAGAAATATTTCGAAGGTTTCAAAAAAATTTCAAAGATTTCAGAAAGATTTTAAAAAATTTCACAAAGATTAAAAAGAATTTTATTATTATTCATCAGAGGATTAGGCACAGAAAACTCGTACTGATTTCATAAATTTTTTAACATTTCACAAAGGTCTCTAAGATTTTCAAAGATTTCAGAAAGATTTTAAAGGTTTCATAAATATTTAAAGAATTTCGCAAATTTTTCTTCAATATTTCAGAAGATTTGAAATTTTTTTATTATTAATATTATTATCATTATTTATTAAAGAAAAAGGTAGCACAGGCTGATACTGATTTCATAAAGATTTCAAAGAATTCAGAAAACTAAACGGATTTCAAATATTTTACAAAAAGATTTTAAACTTTTCAAGTATTTCATTAAAATTGATAAGATTTCGCAAATATTTGTTAGATTTCAGAAAGATTTGAATCATTTCACAAAGATTTTTAATATTATTATTATTATTATTACTAATTTCGTAAATATTTTCAACATTTTTCAAAAATTTAAGTGATTTTGAAGAACTCAACGATTTTACAGAGGTTTAAAAGATTTCAAGAATTTCACAAAGATTTCAAAGAATTCAAAAATTTCATGAAGATTCACAAGACTTCGCAAATATTTGTAACATTTAAAAAGATTTAGCAAAATTTTGAAGGGTCTCATAATTATTTCAAGGATGTCACAAATATTTCTTTGAAGGATTCCAAAGATTTTTACTATTGTTTAATAAAGGACTAGGCAGCATAAGTTAATAATGATTTCTGAAAGGTTTCACAAAGTTTTGAAAGAGCTCGGAAATGTTTCTTAAAAAAGTCAAAGATTTCAGAGGATTTCACAAGTTTTTTAAGAATTCCAAGATTTAAATATTTTCACGAAAATTTAAAAGATTTCAAAAATATTTGCAATATTTTGAATGGTTTCAAAACATCACAGAAAGATTTCAGAGATATTTAAAGGATTTCACAGATATTTCTGCAACATTTTAGAAGATTTCAAGGATTTACCAGATTTTTAAAATTATTATTATTATATTTATTAAAGGACCAGGCAGCATAAGGTGATATTAATTTCAGAAATATTTTAAAGATTTAGAAGAGATTTTAAAGATTGCAAAATATTCAAAAGATATCAGAAGATTTTACAAAGATTTTAAAGCTTTTTTATTATTAGCTTGTTTATCTATTTTTTTTTTATTTTTTATCTTCTTGAATTTTTTCTGATGTATTTTTATTAGTAAAAAGTGCTGAGCTAATTAACAAATTTTCAAAGCTAGATAAAAAGCTGGTTAAATAAAACGAAAATTGCTGGACCTAAAAAGTTGTTAAAAAAAAGGCGCTACTGTTAGTTCGAGCACTTTCGTGCTTTTCGCCCATATGATATAAAAAGTATTTAGCAATAAATAAAATCCCCTTTTAATCCTCTTATCTTGGAGAAAATGCCTTTTTTTACCTCAAATTGAACTACTGCATCGCTGTGGGAAAGGAAGGAAACGCGAAGGTAAATGTTTACCGTCAAGAGTAAATGGATGATTCAAGCGAGTTGAAAAAGTGGAGAAATGTCGTAAAACAGCACGACGGGGTGTGAGACAGCGATTCGTTTCGAGGACAGAATGCTGGTTGGATCTAAACGATAAGGACTTTAATTGCAAGATTAATTGAACCCGCGTATGAGCAAGAGCACAATGGCGACACGCCGAGGTGGTTAAGTAAGGCGGTAAAGAGTTCCAGGGTGCAGTGACCTGGTGTCGACCTGGCCTCCTGCAACTCGAGAATAAGAAATTCCCGTGGAAATGCCAAGCGAATATCGAACTTGTGCTCTACCGTCGCGCCGAGCGAATAATTAATTCGTCGAATAGAATGCCGCGAAAAGCACGTGCGACAACTCCTGTGTTGTCACCGGTCAGCTGCTACAGAATTTCCTCAAAATAAAGAGAGGCATCGTTTAAAAGTTTATGCATAGAATTCCTGAAAAAATTGGAAAAAGATCCTTTAAAAAAAATTTTGAGCAGTTACGAACAGCAACGAAACAACGATGCTGTCGATGAGAGTATCGTTGTTTCGTTGCTGCTCCTACCTGCTCACATTTTTCTTATCTTTTTTGAAGGTGTTTTATAAGTACCGAAACGTTCGTGAATATTATTTACAAGTGTTTTTGTTTATTGTTCTCATTTTTGTTTCCTGTTTTTTATTTTTGTACAAACATTTTTTTCTTTCTTTGGAAATTTTTGTTTCAAGTAGGATCTTTTTTGAAATTGTAATAAGAACATTTTATGGTGGTCCAAAATTGGTAACTGTAAAGATGTATATACATTTTTTTTTAATTTTGCGTAGTAGCCGCATAAAAATTAGTTATGTTCTTTCCACTGTGGGCACCCCCTCTGCAAAAAGTGTGGTTGTTGGAATTAGAGCGGAAGAAATTCCATGCATGTGATACATGAAATGATGAGCCCTTCTTCCAACCTTTCCTGCACCACCGCCTGATTCTAATTTCATTCCCGCAGAGTACAACTTTGCGTGAAAAGAAAAATACCAAGCATTTTTGAAAGACAAATTGCACATTTTATTTATTTAATTGTATTTTCGGCTTGGAAGAGACTCTTAAGAATTCCAGTTTAAAGGGATTTAAAAAATTGGAGAGTTGTCCAGAGATTTCGGAGGTTGTCAAGGAAGTTCAGAAAAAAACAAAGATTTCAAGGGAATTTAAGGACCTTTATCCGATTTTATGAGATTTTAAGGTATTTCAAAGGAATTCAAAGATTTCGTCATTTTTAAGGAAATTTTGAAATATTTTTAAGATTTTAAGAGATTGTACGGGATTTTTTTCTCCATTTTTATGGTAATTTAAAGAGTTTCAAGGTATTTTTAAAAGATTCCAAAGACTTAAGTGTGATTTAAAATTTTTTAAAGTTATCCAGGATATCGATATTTAAATGATGTTAAGGGATTCCAACGGATTTATTGAAAAGTTCTAAAAAGTTTTACGAATTTCGGGGATTTCACAGGATTTTAGGTCAAATCCCTTGAAATTTTTTTTAGTAGTTTAAAATAGTTAGCCTCTATTTATTATAAAAAAAAGAATTGCTATGTTTTGCTATTATTTTTCCAAATTTATCCCATACAATTTAGATTTATCTTTACGTAAAAAAAATTCCAAACATTTTTGATAGACAAATTGCAATTTTTTTTATCTGATAGTAGTTTTAACTTGAAAGAGTTTTAAAAATGCCAGTTTCAAGGAGTTTAAAAAATTGAGGAGTTGTCTAGAGATTTCCGAGGATGTCAAGGAAGTTCAGAAAATCTCTAAGTTTTAAAATGAATTTGTAAATTTAAAGATTCCAAGGAATTAAATATGATTTCAAAATTGTCAAAGGATTTTTAAAAAATTCCGTAGGATTTTAGAAAATGTAGAATTTTAAAAAGTTGTCAAGGATATCAACGTTATTTAAATGATGTCAAGGGATTCCAATGGATTCATGGAAAAAATCTAAGAATTTCTACATTTTTATACGAATTTCAGGGATTTCAAGGGATTGCAAGAGATATAATGGATCTGAAAAGAATTCTTTTTTTTCTCAAGAATTTGAGGGTATCTCAAAAGATTTCAGCGTTTTTTTGGTACTTTAAAATAGTTCCCCTTCTTATTATTAAAGAAATAGTATTAAAATATTTTTTAATTTAACATTATGTTTATATTTTTTAATATTAAAGCATTTTTGACAAATTGCCAATTTTATTGATCTAATAGTAGTTTTGACTTGGAAGAGACTCTCGAAAAATGCCAGTTTTAGGGGAATTAAAAAATTGACGAGTTGTCCAGACATTTCGTAGGTTGTCAAGGAATTTCAGGAAAAATAAAAGACTTAATGGTAATTCAAGGAATTCAATTGTAGTCTTAAAGTATTTTAAAAAGATTCCATAGAATTTTAGAAAATTGCGAGGGAATTTTAAAAAGTTATCCACGATATCGATATTTAAAAGATGTCAGGGATTCCAGCGGATCTCGAAAGATTTCAGGGTTTAAAAAAATTGTTAAAAATAATTAAACCCTCTTTGTTATTGAAAAACATAAATAAAATATTTTTGATATTAGTTTCTGCTTGGAAGAGACTCTGAAAAATGCCAGTTGAAACCATTTTTTTTAAACAAGATTGTAGTTATTTATTTCAATTTGTTCTTGTGATAATATTTTCGCTCTACATTTTAGTAACTTGAAAGAAAGAACGGAATTCTTTTGAATCGCGAACAGCTGAACGAATTTACGGTGTATGCAGTTTCCACGTAGGGTCGCAACGACTAACGTTGGAAACAGTCGGAAATAAAGTTAAACTTTCAAATAAAACACTGTAGCGGAAGTTTGCGAGAAAACGAATCAGCCGCTTTTCAATCGCCGCTTTACTCTGCTATTGACATAACACGTGCGGTTCGCCAGTGACCTATCCTGTTTCTTTTCACGTGGCGAGAAACCTGATCTAACTCGTGACAACTCTTACGTACCAGGTTGTTAATTTCGTTAGCAAATTTCTTCGAAAAAGAAAGTTTTCAAGTAACTGCAAAAAAGATAAGAGAATATGAGAGAGAAAATAGCAGGGAATTACAAAAAAATGTCGGGCATACCCGGGAATTGACCTGAGAAATTTTTTAATGATTTTTTATTTGAAAAGTTAATTTTAAGAGAATCTTTCAAAACATTTAAAAAGATTTCCGAAAATTTTTAGTAGAGAATCTGGAAAATTTTAACACACTTTTTCTAAATATTCAGAATTTTACTTCTTTATCCTTTTTTGAAAAGTACGATTAAAAATTACCATTGTATAAAACAATTAAAAGGTTGTAAATATTTTTAAAACTTTTTTTTAAATAAAATGTAAGTTTTCGAAGAAAATTTTAAGTTATTTTTTATTTTGAAAAATTTATTTGACTAGAATGTTTCTAAAAATTTCAAGATTTCTAAAATCAAAAAAGAAATGTAGAAAGATTTATTATTAATTTTAGAAATTTCAACTTTTCGTTTAAAAATTATTTTTTTTTTAGTTGAGAATTCAAGTATTTTGTTGAAAATGCATTTTTTTAAATTTAACTTTAATTTTGTAATAATGCTTATAAAATAAGCTTATATAATAAGGCTTATAAGTTTTGAGAAGATAACAAAATTATTAAATCTTTGAAAATGTTAAACGAAATATAAGTTTTCGAAGAAAATTATAAATGATTTTATATTTTGAAAAATTGATTTAAAAAGGAAATGTTTAAAAACTTAAAAATATTTCTAAAAGTCTCGAGAAAAATTTGAAGATTTTTAGACTATTTTTTTCTATTTTGAAAGATTCAAATAAATTTAAGGAATGGTTCGAGTCAGTTTAAAAAATATTTGAAAATTCTTCTCTTGGCTGAAATTTGAAAATAATTTGTTTGGTTCAGGATTCAACTATTTTGTTGAAAATTCGTCATTGCTGATTACATTTAACAATAATTTGTTGAAAATTAATTGTTTTAGTTGGAAAACGTACTATTTTGTTGAATATTCGTTTTATGTTTTGTTTTAAAATTAATTTTTTTAACTGAAATCTTAACTACATTCTATTTTTGTTCGTAAATTAATGTTCCTAGCTGGAAATTCAACTTTTTGGTAGAAAGTTTTGCTTGAAAATTGAACTATCTTGTTGAAAATTTGTCTTTTCGGAAGAATTGAATTCTTTTATTTTTTTTTATTTTTAGAATTAGAATAGTTTTTAGTAAAAGTTCAACTACTTGGTTACAATATTATGCTGCTTTGTAGAAAATTGGTCTATTTTAGTTACTGAAGTTTCTTTAAACATCTGGAGCTACTTGAATTCACTGGAATTCTCTTGAAGTCACTTGAATTCCTTTGAAATTTTTTGAAGTCATTTGATATGGAATGAGCAGTGAGATGAATAGGCACTTCGTAAAATTAATAAAGTGCCGTAAATTTAGTGAAACCCCCTGAAGTGAATGACTTTTCCGATAATTTTCTGAAATATTTTGAAATCTCCAGAAGTTGCTGAAGTATCTTAAACATCTGGACTTGAAATCACTTGAGTTTATTTTTAGTTAATTGAATTCACATGAAGTCACGTGAAATTTCTGGAACTTCTTTGATATCTCTTAAAATTAGTGAAGTCTCTTGAAACATCTGGAGTTGGAATCACTTGAATTTATTTGAAGTTAATTGCATTTGCATCAAATCACTTGAAAACACTAGAACTCATTTGAAATCGCTGAAATTCTTTCGAGGTCTCCTGATATCGGCGAAGTATCTTTAAACATCTGGAGATGGAAATACGTGAATCTATTTGATATTAATTGAAATTGCCTAAAATCACTTGAAATCACTAGAACTCATTTGAAATCACTGGAATTCTTTCGAGATCTCCTGATATCGTCGAAGTCTCTTTAAACATATGGAGATGGAAATACTTGAATCTATTTGAAGTTAATTGAATTTGCCTAATATCACTTGAAATCACCAGAACTCATTTGAAATCATTGGAATTCTTTTAAGATCTCCTGATAGGAGTGAAATCTCTTTAAACATCTGGCGTTGAAATTACTTGAATTTATTTGAAGTTAATTGAATTCACATGAAGTCACGTGAAATTTCTGGAACTTCTTTGATATCTCTTAAAATCAGTGAAGTCTCTTGAAATATCTGGAGTTGAAATCACTTGAATTTATTTGAAGTTAATTGCATTTGCTTCAAATCACTTGAAAACACTAGAACTCATTTGAAATCGCTGAAATTCTTTCGAGGTCTCCTGATATCATTGAACTTTCTTGAAACATCTGGAGTTGGAATCACTTGAATCTATTTGATATTAATTGAAATTGCCTAAAATCACTTGAGATCACTAGAACTCATTTGAAATCCCTGGAATTCTTTTGAGATCTCCTAAAGTCAGTGAATTCTCTTGAAACATCTGGAATTGCAATCACTTGATTTTATTTGAAGTTAATTGAATTTGCATCAAGTCACTTTAAATCACTAGAATTTATTTTAAATCACTGGAAATCGTTTGAAATTTCCTGAAGTCAGGGAAGTATCTTGAAACATCTGGAGTTGGAGTCACTTTAATTTATTTAAAGTTAATTAAATTTTGCATAAAGTCAGTTGAACTCACTAGAACTCATTTCAAATCACTGGAATTCTTTTGAGATCTCCTGATATCGGTGAAGTCTCTTGAAACATCTGGAGTTGGAATTAATTGAATTTATTTTAAGTTAATTGTATTTGCGTAAAGTCACTTGAAATCGCTAGAACTCATTTCAAATCACTGGATTTCTTTTGAAATCTCGTAAAGTCAGTGAAGTCTCTTGGCACATCTGGAGTTGGAATCCTGAAATATTATTATTATGATACCATCTCTCTCGCAACCATCCCAGATGAAGAGCTTCACAAAGTCATCAGATTTCATAGATAATAGAAAACTACCTCAAATATCCTGAAGTAATTAAAAAAAAGTGGTTTATATGCGTCACGAAGTTTTCAGTCGCACATTTATCTAAAGAATCTGAACTTGTCGACACAGTGAATGAATGGTCGGAGGGATCCGTCTCCGGTCTTGGAGTAATTACAAGCCTAATTTCCGGAGGCTATCTTAATTCACATACTCGTCGTTGGTATCGCGTCGAAGACGATTGTCACTGTGTGAGTGTGATGAGATTGTGTGTTGAGCTCAGCAGAGTCCAATCCAGTCTCAGCCGAGTCATCGCACTGCTCGGGACAAAGGAGTTAGCTCTCCCGTCTGATCCATACGAGCCGTGGAATCTATACACGTGGAACGGATGCTGCTGCTGCAGCACTCAACTTCGAATCGGAGTCCCCCAAGGCTTCAGGGACACGAAAGAAAATTTAATCCTGCATATAAATCGCTGAGTTGCTGATTCTGCTGCCTGCTTGCTGCTTGTTTAAATACACCTTTCGGCGAATTTACAAGCGCTCTTTACATCGGGCTTCTTCTACCTAGCTTGTTCCCTGTGTGCGGCTTCAAAGGCAAGAGGACAAATTCTTTTTCAGCAGTGTACACTCGGATAAATATTTAATTAGAGATACATGCGTTTAATTTACTGAACAAATATTTTCGATTGTTGGTTCGCCAATGTTTGCCTGGATGAACAAGTGTTTGCTCATATCAGAGGAATGATTTGATTTGTAAATATGTGTGTGTGTGTGTTTGAAGAAAATTTAATTTAAAATTTCAGTAGATGAGACTTTTTCGAGTCTTTTCCTTATTTCCCCTTTTATCAAGAAACTTCTTTTTCGCGTTTTTCGCTTCAATTTGAACTGAATTACTAGAAATCAATACCAATATCCAAACACTTTTTGTTAAAAGCTAGATCTTTTAAATTGACAAAAGTTTATTGTTGGCTCAGAATTCATCTCTCTTGATGAAAAATCCCACTACGTTGAAGATTGAACTATTTAAAAAAAATTGTCTTTATGTTGTTCAAAAATTAATTTCATTAGCTGAAAATGTAAGTTTTGTTTTTACTTGAAAATTGCTCGTTTTAGTTGAAAATTCAAGTATTACATTTTAGATTGAGAAATTTATTTAAAATTCATTTTTTTCTGAGCATTCATTTTTTAAAACCGAAAATAGTACTATTTCATTTTTTGGTGCAAATTTATCTCTTTTATTTTAAGATACAACTATTTGAATAAAAATTTACGTATTTTGTTAAACATCCGTTTTTTTTTTTTTCTAGAAAATTAATGTTATTCTTTCAAAATTCACTTAAATGTTGAAAAGGTAAACGGATTTGTAAAAAAAATTATTAGTTTTACAAAGATTTAATTGTCTCGTAGAAAGTTTTTTTTTTTAGATGATGATTAATTTTGTGATCTGCAAATTTAAATATTCCATTTTTGGTTGACAATTTATTCATCCTTTTTAATTAAAAAATAAACTATTTAGTCGAAAATGTAATTTTTGTTTTTAATTCATATTTTCTGATTGAAATTTTAACAGTTTCGTTAAAAAATCATATTTTTGGATTAAAAATTCTATTATTTTGATAGAAAATTCCTCTCCTTTGGCTTAATTGAATTGTTTTTTTATTAAAACTAAAGATTTTTTTGGGGGAACTCGTTTTTTGAGGTTGAAAATATATTTCTTTTACTCACAATTTAACTTCCATTTTTTGTTGACAATTTATTGATCCTTTTTAATTAAAAAATCAGCTATTTGGTCAAAAATGAATTTTTTGTTAAAAATTCATATTTTCGGATTGAAAATTCAACTGTTTCGTAGAAAATTCGTCATTTTGGCTTAAAAATTCCACTCTTCTGTTAAAAATTTCTATCTTTGGGTTGAAAGTTCTATTATTTTGATAAGAAAATCGTATCTTTTTGTTTAATTAAACTGTTTTTGATTAAAAATTGAATTTTTGTTCGTTGAAAATTCGTTTTTTGCCGTTGAAAATAGATATTTTTTTACTGAAAAATTAACTGTTCCATTTTTGGTTGAAAATTGATCTTTTTTATGTAAACATTCAATAATTTGTCTTAATATGGAACTGTTTGGGTAAAAATTAGTTTTTTTATTGTTGAAAATATTTCTTTTCTATTTGAAAATTCAACTATTTGGTTGTAAAATTTAACATTTTTGGTTCGAAATTCAACTATTTGGTTAAAAATTATACTATTAATTTTAAAATTTAATTATTCTGTGGAAAACACAAGAGCTTTGTTAAAAATTATCTTTTTTAGGCGAAAATTTAACTGTTTTGATAATCTATCTTGTCAACAAATTATTTTTTTGTTTGCTTAAAATTCTCTTCTTTGCTTAAAGATTTTACTATTTTGTTGAAAATTTGTCTCTGTTAAATCTTTTTTTATTAAAGTCTACTGTTATATTTTCGATTCAGACTTTGTTTCGTTTTTTTTTGCAAATTTCTTATTTTCGGGCTGGAAATTGAACTTTTTTGATATAAATGTCCAGTTTTTGAGTTGAAAATTGATCTCTTGGTTAAAAATTAATTTTGTTGTTGAAAATTTTACTTTTGATTTAAAGAAGCATCTCTTTTGGTAGGAAATTAATATTTTCTTAGTTATCAATTTAAATATTTTGTTGAAAATATATTAATTTGATTTGAGAGCATTTTTTTTCGTTTTTTCTCGTAAAATCATCCTTTTGTCACTGTTCGAGAACACTTTGGTCTTAGAAGTCGGGTAAAAGTTCATTCGAAGAACTTGGAAATTTATTCTTTGATTTGCGAATGGCTGGAATTCAAATGAACAGCCCCGACTAACCTAAACCTTTCTCTCGGACTAGAATGTGGCTGTTGCAATTTCGACAGATCGGTATCGCTTCTCGTCCGGGCAATTATATATTATCCCAGGTCAAAAATCGGGTGGCAGGGGGCGGGCTAGTAGATAATTCCTTCAAAATACCTCCGAATTATTGAAATCGATTGAAAAATATTCGACTTTTAAAGCACCTAGAAATATTTCAAATTCATCGAAATCTTTTGAAATCCCTTAAAATCTTTTTAAAATATCTTTAAAATTTCTTAGAATCTTTTGATAACCCTTGAAATCTCGTTAAAATTCCTTTAAAATCCTTTACAATTTATTGAAATCGATTGAAAAATCCTGCAGTCTGAAAATACCCGCAACATATTTCAAATTCTTTAAAAAATTTTGGTATTACTTTGAAATCTTTAAAATCACTTCAAAATTTCTCAAATTTTTTAAAAAGTACCACAAAATCTATGAAATCCTTTAAAATTCTTCAAAATCTTTTTATTCTCTTTTAAGATTTCTCGCAATTTTAAAAAATACTACAAAATCGTTGAAATTCTTCAAAGTGCCTTTAATTTGAAATCGATTGAAAAATCGCGGAGTTTTAAAATATCCTTAGATATTTCAAATTCTTTGAAATCCTTCAATTCATTGATGTCAAAAGATTTCGAAGAATTTGTGATTTCTTTGAAAATTTTTTGGTATCCCTTTAAATCTATAAAAATCACTTTAAAATTCCTAAGCATGTTTAAAAACACCACAAAATCTTTTAAATCATTTAAAATCCTTCAATTTATTGAAATCTTTAAAAAATTCTTGCAGTCTTAAAGTACTTTTCACTATTTTAAACTCTTTTAATTTTTTTATATCCCTTAACATTTTTTTTATTATCTATAAGATTTCTCGACGTTTTTTAAAAATACTACAAAATCTTTGAAATCCTTCGAAGTAACTTTAATTTGAAATCCATTGAAAAATCTTAGATTTGAAATATTTAACCTGAAATATTGTGTTGAAAAATTGTTTTTTTTTTTAATTAATTTTCCTGCTTAAAATATAACTATTTAACATTTGGTTGAAAAATTTGACCTTTTGTTGGTTTGAAATTGAACTATGTGGTTGAAAATTTGTTGAAAATTGAAATCTTCTCAAAAATAATTAAATTAAAAATTTATTTAAATTAAATTTAAATAAAAAAATGATTCCTTTAAAAATCGTCTTTCTTGCTAGAAAATTAATTTTCCTGCTTGAAAATTGAACGTCTTGTTTAAAAATCCATTTTTGTTGCTTAAAAATTCAAGTATTGCAATTAACTATTGATCATTTTAGTAATTAATTCATCTTTTTGGTTGAAAATAAAACTATTTGGTTGAAAGTTAAATCAAATTTATTTAAAAAATCGATCTCCTATTTTTTTGCGCAAATATAATTTTTTAAACTGCATACTTAACTATGCCATTTTTGGTTGAAAAGTTATATTTTTTAGTTCAAAATTCTGCTATTTGTTTGAAAATTGATATTTTTTAGTTGAAAATCCAACTATTTTATTGAGAATTAATGTATTTTTTTAATCGTCTTTTCGGTAAAAAAGTAATCCTTTCGGTTGAAAATCCAACTATTTGTTTGAAAATTCATGTATCCTTTTAAAAATATAAATTTCTACGTGAAAAATTAGAAATTTGAGGCGGTTCAAGTTAATTTTTAATATAGTACTCACATTATTGTTTCATCTCAATAGGAACTGAATTTTAAGTACAAGTAGAGAAAATAAAAGCGTGTTTGAATTTGTATTGAAATTCATGTACTTTAAGAGACAAATTCTAGAAATGATTAATTATGTTTTTAACATTATTAAATTATTTATCTAATCTATCGTGCTAAAATATTTAAGAATATCTTGTAATATTAATTAAATTCCTATAAAATTAAAAGAGACATTATTTGTAATATACTCGCGAAAACTCAGACCTGTGAAAAGCTTGAGATATCTGGAATACTTTGGGTTCCTTTAGAAACCATTTATCATTTCGGGTTCCTTTAGAAACCATTTATCATTTCGGTTTCCTTTCCAGCAAGAGAGATTCTTTTTTTGTTTGCAGTTCCTTTCGAACTGAAAGTGGGT
>JAWWLR010000054.1:80365555-80379698 GCA_035041075.1 Acraspis erinacei | reverse complement strand
ACGACATCGGGACATTCCGAGAATGTTCTAGAAGATCAGCACGGACATGAACCACTACAGGTGGAAGCTTCTCGATGTCGGTAAGGTAGGAATCTAGCGTCAGAACATTGCGTTGGAAAATTTTGAAATAAGCGACACATTGTCCGGATAAAAAAAACATCTCTTCCGGATAAATTACACCTTTTTTTGATAAACAACCCTAGTAGGAAGGAAACAAAGAGACTTGCGACTGATTGTGGGGATCGCAAACTGCGAGCAAAGAGGACATAATTTGCCAATTTGTATGCCGGTTGGATCCCTCGTCAAGTGTGGATCGTAAAGTATGTTATGAACGCGAAGCTCACACTGCTCGATATAAGTACATACACCTAACCTCCTAGACCGGCAGGTCGTATCCAATTAAAATGAATTGCTTACGTCATAGCGTCTCGACTTCTTTCTTTTTTTAGCCTCTTCGGGGATCCCAGTGCGGGAAAGTGCGAGAAAAATTCTACTTCCCTCTTTACCGAGCCAGGTACAACCTTTGTACCTTTTTCCAATCCTGTAAACATCTCGTTACGGCACCAGATTCTTTTTTTTTCTTCACTTTTTCTGATCAGATATTTGACGCGAAAATAATCTGCAATGGGTTACATGGTATTTCAGATTTCTTCTGGTGGGAAAAAATTAGACGCGAAAAAGAACTTTAAATTCAAATTTCGTGCCGTAAGAATTTCTTAATTCTAGGTTATGTCAGATTTCACGCTCTTTCTCTTATTCTCCTATTTTCCCCTTTTTATTGCATTTTTCAATTAAATACGAACTGATTTAATAGAACTCAAAATTCAACTATTTTTGGGTGAGTCTTTTCTTTTTAGATGAAAAATTTACTATTATAATTTTGAGAATGTTTTTTAATCTACCATTTGGTTGAAACTTTAATTATTATCAAATTTTCTGAGCATGTAATTATTTTGTGAAAAATTAATTATTTTGTTAAAAAACATCTTTGTGAAAAACTTACTTACTTTGTTGAATATGCGTCCTTTACAATGGAAAATTCATATTTCTTGGTGGAAAATAAACTATTTTCTTAAAAATCTAACTGTTGAAAATTTAACTTTTTGTTTTGAAAATTTATTATTTTGGTAGAAAATCCTTATTTTTAGCGTTAAAAATTTCACTGCAAAATTAATTATTCCATTTCTGGTTGAAAAAGTAATCTTTCTTAGTTGACAATTCAACTATTTGATTAAAAATGTATGAATTTGTTTTAAAAATGCAGTATACTTCGACTTGAAATAATAGGAATTTAAAGCATTTCAAAATTAAATAAATCGGGTGGTTCCTATATTAATTTTAGAACACAAGAATGTTTCTCCTATTTTTGTTTGCTTTGTGTCACGAAATTAAACTTGTTTTCTTATTTTTTAAAGTTTGATCTAAAGTTTACAGAACATCAAAAGTTTACCGATAACCTGCTGAATGTGTTTTTATTGATTAATTAAATCGAAATTGAATTTAAAGTTTTGATTTCGCCGTAATCTCTGGAAAGTTAAACGAATCTTGCAGCTTTAACTTTGAAGCTACCGAGAGGGCTGCCCGCATACTGGTAACTTATACGGATCAAAGTTTAAACTTACTCAAAGCTTATCGTAAACTGATTGTTATTCGACGACCAGTGCAATCTCCGAAGATCTGATTAAATAAAAAAAACTTTTTTAATCAATTGTATTAATAAAATTAGAAAGATTTTTAGGAAGCTGGAAAAATTACTCAGTCTTTTCATGTGCTCTAAATCATTTGCATCTCAAGGAAAAATGTTAAAACCCCAGGGTATCGCAGAGCAAATAAAAAATTTATGGAACTTAGTACGGTTATTCCTGGTTACTTGGAAAAATCTCGCCTGACTAGGATAATTTATTTTACCCGGTAAATTTGTTGGGAAAGATAGTATAAGTGTTTTAACGCAAAACTTTCTTGTTGGAAAGCTTATGAAAATTCGAATGAAAAAAGTTTTACGCTCATTCGACTTGATATTATTCTGCTTCGAATGTACTTTTTTAAATTAGTTTATATTTAAATAATGGTATGGAGAAAATATTCTGTTTCGCGAAAGCCGTAAAGAATGATCTGATGCAGATTTAGCGAAGCAAAGTTTGAATTTAATTAACTGTAACCACAATTTAACGGAGCGTGCAGATGTATTTTCCATTCTTTTAGAGCTTTTTCCGTTCATCTTTGTCGCTTTCAAACATTTGTGGTGACCAAAACCGCAGGAAAACTCCCGTATAACAGTTTCGGGCTTTGCCTCGCACTGGCTTTGTTACTAAATTGAAATTTAAACAGCCAGGGCCGTTTGAACCGTTTACAGGTGGAATGCATAATATTGCGCAATGTACTCGAGTGAGTACTCGCGCACTGCGGCCCTTCCAAGGCGAGAGTCGCAACCTTGTCTCGCCCTGCCCTCTGAGAAACTGCGTGGCCTAACAGTTTTAAGGGATTTCAAAAGATGTTCAATATTTTAGGGTATTTAAAAAAATTCGTATAATTTTTCAAGATCTTTAAAAAATTGCAAGGGATTTCAAAAGATTTTCAAATATTTTAGGTTCTTTATAATTTAATGGGATTTCTAAAGATTTCAAATATTCACTGGTATTTTCAAAGATTCCAGGTAATTTTTAATTGATTTAAATAATTTAGAGACATTCCAAAGGGTTTGAAATATTTTAGAGTATTTTAAAATATCGCAAGGTATATTCAAGAGCTTATAAAGTTTCAAGGGATTTCAAAGTTTTTTTTATTTGCACGGAGTTTTGAAGAGCTTTAACAAATATAAAGAAATGGAAAAATATTTTAAAGGATTAAAAATATTTTAGGGTATTCTAAAAAATTTTCAACAATTTTTTAATTTATTTTGATAATTTAAAGGGATTTCAAAGGTTTTGAAATATTTGTGGATATTTACAAAATTTTCAAATCATTCTTAAAAGATTTACAACATTTTTAGAGATTTCCACTGATTAAGAAAATGATTTTGAGTGATTTATAAATTTTTCATGCGATTGTAAAGAATCTTGAAAGATCTGAATTAAGTATACTTTTTAAAATTACAAGATATTTCCAAGATCCTTAAAAAGTTGCGAGGGATTTCAAATATTTTAAGTTTTTTTTAATTGCGAAGAATTTTCAAGAGCTTTAAAAAATCTCAAGGAATTGCCACAGATTTTAAAGGATTTTAAATATTTTTCGGTATTTAAAAGATTTCAATAAATTTTCAATTGATTTGAATATTTTAAATGAATTTTAAAGATTGTAGGGTATTTAAAAAAAAATTCCGAGGCTTTTTCAAAAGATTTACCAATTCGGAGGGATTTCTAGGGATTTTAATGATTTTAAAGGATTTAGAAAAATTTCCATGTGGTTGTAAAGTTTCGGAACTTTTGAATTTAGAAACATTTTTTTAAAGTCCCAGAGATTCTCAAGAGATGTAAAAAGTTTCAAGTGACGTAAATAAATTTTTAAATATTTCAGTTATTTTTTTATTTGCAAGGAGTTCCGAAGAGCTTTAAAGAATATCAAGGAATTGTAAAATATTTTAAATATTTTAGGGTACTTAAAAAGACCCCGAGGAATTTTAAATTGATTTTTTTAAATGAAATATTTCAGTTTATTTTAAAAGATTCCAAGGCAATTTAAAAAGAATTAGACAATTTTAAGGGATTTTTAAAATGAATTTTAACGATTTTAATGCATTTAGAAAATTTTTCGCGCGGTTGTAAAGAATTTTAGAAGATGTGAGTTTCGAGTATTTTTATAAATACTGAGAAATTTTTTGGAGCTTTAAAATATTTCAAGAAATTTCAAGAAAATTTGAAATATTTTAGGGTATTTAAAATTATTTAAGGAAATTTTCAATTTATTTTAATAATTTAAAGGTATTTCAAAGATTTTGAAATATTTGAGGGTATTTTAAAAGATTCCAAGGCTTTCGACTGAAAATTCGAAAAATGTTAATTTCGCGCCAAAAATCTTAGAAAAACCCTTAAACATAACCTCTAATTTGTAAGTTCTTATGGCGCGAAATTTAAATCTAAATATATTCTTTTTCACTTTGAGTTACCATTTTGCAAAATAAAGAAAGATGAATTATTCAGTTAAGTTTACGAAATTTCTTCTTGCGTCAAAATTATGATTTGAAACAATGGAAAAAATAAATCTGGTGCAAGAAAAGTTAATAAAAAAGTATTTGAGTACAAAAAGGTACTAAAAGTTCCGTAAGTAAATTTGAAGGAGCCCTTTAATTAAAAGGAAAAATTCTAATTTATGTAAATTAAAAAATCTGAAGAAACTTTATTACTAAATATTATAAAGAGCTTCTTTTATTTAGTCTGGCGGTGGTTTTCAGTAAGGATTTTATTATCTTGAAGAGCAAATTGATCCAACTTTATGTAATGGCTTGGGAGGTACAGGAAGAGGAAGTTTCGAACGAAACGATAACACAATCGATTGCAGACCGTGGGATGTGAATGTCTTGTCTTCGGGGTAGAAAAAAATAAATAAAAAAAAGTAAACTGGAATACTCGCTCGATAGAGAAGAGCGCAAGGCGACTCGCAACGAACGCTTTTCTTTCTAGAAGCATATAAGATGTCGATGACGTTTCTTTGTACTGGGTCAGTCAGTGCTTCTCTCTCAACTGTAAAAATCCAAGAAATGCAAAGAGCAGCAGCGTCAGCACAGTTTATAATTTTCTGAGGTACTTGAGACATTTCAGAGTAAAAACCTGCAGGGTTTCTAAAAGGCGTCATTGATATATATTATATAAGAAATAAAATTCGACGCCTAATGAGATTTGCAAGGTACAAGTGGCGTTCTTACACCTCCCGCTTTTTGTAATCGAACTAAAGTTCTCTTTTCTGTACTTTTTTTTACTGCTGATTGAAAATTCTAGAATTGCAATTTAAAGTCCCACTGCTCGAAGGCTTTGAATCTTGTTCTTATGCTCTTCTTTTATTGTAAATGTTACATTATTTTACGAGGATGGGGGAAAAACGTTGCTTTCAAAATTTCTTCATTTTCTCTCATTTAAAGACTAAAATTCTAATCTTGTAAATTTTAATTTATTCATTTTTAATTTATTATTCCAAATGTTACTAATTTCTAACCGGAAAAGTGTATTAATAATATTCTTTTGAATTTAAATAATTTTAAAAAAATCGATGAAATTTATAAGGATTTTAGGTAAATTTGAACGAATTCAGGATAAATTAAAAGACTTTAGAACAATTCAAGTTAAGTTCAAAAGAATTCAAAGGAATTAAATAAAATTCTATTGATTCCTATTGCATTCAGATCTATAACGAATTTTATTTTTGAATTTTTTTGAATTCCCTTCAAATCTTCTAAATTCACCCTCAGTTATTAATAATTTATCACATATTCTATTTAATTCTTAGGAATGTTTGAATTCAACTTGAATTCACTTGAATTTTCAAGTTTTTAAAAAAAATTTATCCTGTAATCTTCTATTATTTACTTTGAATTCTTAGAAGTTTTAATAAATTCTTATGAATTCCCTGAAATTTTTCTAAATTCACTGCAAATTTTGCATTTTTTTAAATATTTAATTTTTGTCTAAATTCTCCTTACACTTTTATGAACTTCATCTAATTCTTCCTTTTTCCTTTAAATTCCTCTAAATTCCAATTTGACTCAAATCAATGGAATATTTTAGATTTTTTATTTTTAGAAATTTATTTTAATTCATTTGGAATTCACCCTTATTTATTAGTAATTTATCCTAAATTCTTTTGAATTCACTTGAATTCTTCTAAATCTACTCAATTCAATCGATTTTTGTTTAGTTTTTTTTAGTTCACCCTGCATTTTTTTATACTCATCCTAAATTTTTAAACATTTTATCAAATTCTTTTGAATTTCCTTGAATTTTTTATAAATTCACATTGATTTCTGTATGGATTTCATCTAATTCATCAATTCTATGGTGACCCTGAATTCTTTTGAACTCATTTGAATTTTTTCAAATCTATACTTGATTTAAATGGAGTTATTTTTAATTTTTTTTATTTCATCCTGAATTCTTTTAAACTCACCTTAAATTTGTATTACCTTTATGAAATTCAGTTGAATTCCCTTTAATTTTTTTCTAAATCACCTTGAATTTTTCGTCAATTTCATCTAATTCTTCTTTGTTCTATTAAATTCCTCTAAATATGCTATAAAATTATTTAATTCGTTTCATTTTTTTCATTTCACATAAATTCTATTGAATTTGATTTGAATTATTTTGAATTCACTTAAATTTTTTTAAATCTACTCAATCGAATGGATTTTTCTTTAGTTTTTTTAATTCACCCTGATTTCTTTTAAACTCATCTTAAATTCTTAAACATTTCAACAAATTCTTTAATTTCTTTTATTTTTTTACCTAAAGTTTGTTTATGAATTTAATTTAATTATTCTTATTTCCTTTAAATTCCAGTTTGACTAAAATCAATGGAATATTTTAGATTTTTTTTATATGTAGCCATTCTTTTCGAATTCACCCTATTTATGATTCTTTTATCCCCAATTCTTGTGAATTCTTTGTAATTCTCTTGCATTTTTTAATTCGCCCTGAGTTCTTTCGAATTCTTTTCAATTTTTCTAATTCTACTGAATTCAATGGAGTTTTCTTTAGTTTTTTTAAAATTCATGTTGAATTATTTTTAAAATCACCTTCAATTCTTAAACGTTTCATCAAATTTTTTTCATTTACCTAGAATTTTTCTAAATTGACTCTAAACTTTATGAATTTCATAAATATAATTCTTAAAGTTATCATCAAATTCTTTTGAATCCCCTAGAATTTTTCTAACTTCACTTCAAAATTTAGGAATTTAATACTTTTTTTTATTGTTTTCAAATCATTTTAATTTTTTTCAGTTCATTTCAATTTTTCTAAATTCATTTCAATTTTTTTTAATTCACCGTGAATCTTTTATGAATTTCGTATAATTCTTCTTTTTTCTCTTAAATTCCTTTGTATATACTATAATATTATTAAATTCATTGGATTTTTTAATTAATTTTTTTTTTAATATCACTTAAATTCTATTGCATTTTTCCTGAATCTTGATCACTCCCATTTTACTCAATTTTTAGCTGTGGCAGCCCTTCTCAATTAGAAAAGTTTTAGATGAATTTCTTCCCTGTTTCTGATTTAGTTTTGTGGTGGAAAAGAAGTTTTTTGTTTTTAATCGACTTCTGAGAGTCGATTGAGATTCACGTCCGGTTTTTTTTGGCATAGAACGAAACTCGATATTTGGTTGTGCCAGCTTGAGCGACCCTTCTCAGTCGAAGTGTCCGAGGATCACCGGTTAATGACGTCACGTCCGGTGTAAAGATTCCAGACAACATGAAGTCGAAAAATTTTCCTTGAAGAGGAGGTTTATTGATTCGCTGTCGACACTGGGGGTTCACTTCCTGTGATACCTTCTGGTCTGGTGGGTCTAGATGGGGTTTCGAATTACTTTCCTCCGAATACCTCTTCTTTTCCTTTATTTTCTTGTTCTCCTTCTCCTCTTTTTTTTTTTACTTTTCTTTTTCTCTTCTAAATCTTCTCTTTGCCACTTCTTCCTTTTAACGATCGTGACGTAACTCTGGATTAAGTACTTGGCACTTAACTCGATTGTAAATAACGAATTCGCACTTTCATTCGTTCACCCTTGTGTTTTTCAGATTTTATATCTAGAGTTTTAGAAATAAATTGTCGGAGGGGAAACCTTATTCGATTAGGTGGCAATTTTCTTGCGGTGATTTTATTTTGTCGGCTCCTGATTTTAGTCTTGGAATTGGAAGCTGGAAACAATATAAGTTAGTGGGAAATCGATGGAAAAAAATTGATTTATATATTATTATTTTATTTTATTTATTGAAGTTAATGAAAGCTTCTTTGTTTGTTACAGGTGAGTTGTCATGTCCAGACTTTATGAGCTGTGGTCGTAAGTAGGTGAAACCTTTTGATTGTTTTTTTTGAAATCAAGATTATTGATAAAAAAATTATTATTGAAATTAATTATTATCCATTATTATGTTGATTATTGCTATATTTCGATACTTGAAAATGTTTCAAATGATTTCGAGAGATTGTAATGAATTTGAAATATTTTATGGTATTTTAAAAAATTCCAAGGAATTTTTAATCCATTTAAAAAATTTAAAGTTATTCCAAAGGATTTTTTAAGGATTTCAGATTTTTTAATTTTTAAGGATTTTAAAGGACTTAAATAATGTTCTTTTTTAAGTTTTGTTTAGTTTAAAGAATTTTCTAGAATTTTGGAAGATATCAAATTATTTAACAGAACCTAGCTTTTAAGATTTTAAGGCATTTTAAGAGCTCTCAATCTATTTTAGCACATTTTCAAAAATTGAAGGAAATAAATTTCATAGAATTTCACAGGATTTAGCCATATTTAAATGGATTCCAAGAAATTTATGTACAATAAGTACGATATTTTTGAGGATACTTACGGTTAACAGCTTAACTCTTTTGTTAAAAATTAATTTTTTTGTTTGAAGATTCATATATTTTTGAAAATTTGACTATTTTGATGAAAATCCGTTATTTTTTTGGTAGTTATGAATTAGATTTTTAACGGAAAATTCTACTTTTCTATTTTTGGTTGAAAACTAATCTTTTTTTCGTATGAAAATTCAACTGTTTGGTTGAAAATTTATATTTAAATATTAATCTTTTTGTTTGAAAATTAATATTTTTGGTGGAAAATTCGTCTTTTCTAGTTAAAAATTCAACAATTTAGCTGAAAATTTGTCTTTTTTTATTGAAAATTGTTTTAAAATACTTTTTCGGTTAAAGATTCAAGTATTCCAGTTAAATAATTGTCATTTTAGTTAAGAATTCATCTCTTAGGTTGGAAATTAAATCACTTGATTGAAATTTAAACTCCTTTTTTAAACATTTATTTTTTCTGTTGAACATTTATTATTTTAATTAAAAATTCATTTTCTTGATTGGTAAATGAGGTTTTTTATTAAAAAGCATTTTTTTGGGGCGAAAATTTAATTATTTTGTTGGAAATTTGTTTCTTTTTTGGTGGATATTTTTCTAACTGAAAATTTAACTATTATTCCAGTTGAATATTTCATAATTTTAATTTAAACTTATCTCTTTCTTTGAAAGTTAAACTCTTTTGTTAAAAATTAATTTTGTTTTATTGAAGGATCATTATTTTCATTTAAAAATTCTTTTATTTGGTTGAAAAATGAGCTATTTGATTGACAAATTTTTTTGTCTTCGAATGGAAAGGAATTTTTGCTGAAAATTGAACTATTCTGTTAAAAATTTGTTTCTTTTTCGGTTGAATTTTTTTCAAGGAAAAATGTAACTATTATTACACTTGAATATTTCATAATTTTAGTCTAAACTTCTTCTCTTTGTTTGAAAGTTAAACTCTTTTGTTAAAAATTAATTTTGTTGGTGGAAGATTCATTATTTTCATTTAAAAATTCTTTTATTTGGTTGAAAAATGAGCTATTTGATTGACAAATTTTTTTTTCTTCGGATAAAAAGGAATTTTTGCTAAAAATTTATCTATTTTGTTGAAAAATGGTTTCTTTTTGGTTGATTTTTTTCTAACTGAAAATTTAACTATTATTCCAGTTGTATATTTCAAAATTTTAGTTTAAAATTTTTCTCTTTGTTTAAAAGTTAAACTCTTTTGTTAAGAATTAATTTTTTTTGTGGAAGATTCATTATTATGATTAAAATTACAATATTTTGTTGCTTTTTTGGTTGATTATTTTAAAACTGAAAATGTAAATATTAATCCAGTTAATAATTTCATAATTTTAGTTTAAAATTCATCTCTTTAGTTGAATATCCATTTTTTGACTACAAATTGAATTATTCAATTTTTGGTTGAAAAATGATCTTTTTAGTTGAAAATTCGTCTTTTTGTTAAAAAAAAGCACTTTTATAACTTACAACATCTATTTTGTCGACAAATTATATTTTTCGGTAGAAAATTAATTTTAATATTTGAAAATTAGCCTTTCTGGTGGAAAATTCAAGTATTTCAGTTAAGTATTCATCATTTTAGTTGAAAATCCATCTTTTTGGTTTAAAATTCAACAGTTCCAGTTAAAGATTCACAATTGATTTGAAAATTCATTTATTTCTAAATTTTTCTTTCTGTTGTGTTGAAGGTTCTTTACAATGAACTTTTTTTTCGGCAAATATTAATGTTACTTTTATTTGACCGGAAAAATTAAAAATCTGTACTGGGAAAAACCCGAAAATGAACCTGGTTTCATTTTGATATTATCACATATAAATTTTGATTCCCAAAAAAATATTATGAAAAGGAGTTGAAATATATGAAATCCCTGTGCCCAAGATTGAAAATCCTATAAACCTGGCAGTAAATCCGGTAATCCGGCAATATTGAATTGAAGACCAGACCAGATCGGGTATTATAGGGGCAGATCGAGAACTGGAACCTCGAAGTAAATCGGCGTAACGTATACCCTGTCGGTACATGTAGACATCAGACGGATATGAGGGCTCTACAATGTTCCCTCATTTTTTCGTATTACATTTCTGTCTGTCTCTCGCCCTGAAGGGCCATCGTCTCCCATGCATATCCCTTTGTCTCCTCTTCTTGAACACTTGAGTGGGCACGCATTTTCAAGGAGTCGAATCGCGATGCCGGATATTCATTTTAAAAAACAACGGACCATTCCTCAACGTTTTTTTTTTTTTTTTTTTTTTTTTTTTTTTTTTTTTTTTTTTTTTTTTTTTTTTTTGTTTTATTTATTTTTTGAGAGCCCAAGCACTAAGACCCTCAGACTATATAAAATGTCTTTTCGCGTGGGCTTAACTGAATTAAATTTACGACCTGCGCAGGTCAGTAAATATTTGAACTCCAATTGGTCGCGATCGTTCCGAATCGATTTGCCTGATTTCGAACTCGGAGAGGGAAAGCCCCAATAATTTATCGATCGTTTCATACACTCAAATCGGCTTCGAGCTGCGGCTCTGCCAGCCGAAATTTATTTTATTGAACGTGGCTGCCGCTCGCTCGTATCATAACTTTGGATTAGCGTTCATTCCGACCTCTTTTAAAGAGGCTTGTGGCAATTTAGTGCAAAAAATATTCAGAGATTTGTTGAAAGCATTAAAAAAAAAATTCATATTTAAATACTCGAAGCTTTTAATCCTTTAATTGCACTCTTTGATCACTGAGCATTGATGCTGTCTTAATTAGGGACTAACAAGAGTCGCGCTAATGATAAAGCGAGCGACCCTTGCACCAGCCACTCGAGAAATTGTCGAAAAAGCACAAAGGGAATTTTCCTACTTTCAGCAGACGGTTTATTATCTTTCCAGCGACTTTTCGCAAAATGCTTTTACAGAAGTACCCTTCGTGCTTGTGGCGCAAAGGAAATCGTTTGATCCACAAACAAAATGTGGAATTTACGGAAATAATCAGCAGCAAAAAATGGCCAAAGTCAGGAAATCTGTGCGAGAAGGACTTTGAGTGACTTTCAAGAATAATTAAAGCTAATACTAATCACTGTCTACTTTCAACAACTTTTTGAACAGTTTCCAATTTGAATACTTAATATTGCGCAATATACTCGACTGAGTACTCGCGCATTGCGGCCCTTCCGAGGTGAGAGTCGCAAACGTCTCTCGCCCTGCTTGCTTAGAAATTGCGTGAGTTGAGCAGTTGTAGGAATCACTAAACCGGGGTTACGAGATCGGGGTTCTGGTGTAATCATTAAAAAAAATTAAAATATCACTTCAGTAGCTTTTCTTTCAATATATTAATCCATGGGTAAAATCACTATTTAATTAAAGTTTATATTTATTTCTGAATTTTTTTAAATTGTTTTGAAATATTTCAGGGAATTTCAAAAAGTTCTAAGAATTTTTTAACAGATTTCAATAATTTGGAGGGGTTTTAAAGGATTTTGAAGGTTTTAGCGCATTCAACAAAAGTTCTAAGGAATTTTCAAAAGCTTAAAAAAATTCAAATAATTTCAAAAGATTTCAAAGGTTTTTTTAAAAATTTGGGAATTCGAATGAATTTTGAAAAAATTTCAATAATTTGAAGGTATTCCTTGTAAGGTTTTAGATTATTTGTAAGATTCCAAGATATTTTATCAACTTTCTGAGGATTTTAATGATTTTAAGGAATTTTCAAAAGCTTGAACAAATTTCAACAGATTTCAAAAAATTTCAAATGATTTGAAATATTTTAGGGTATTTTTGATAGATTTCAATAATTTGAAGTGATTTTAAAGAATTTGAAAGATTTGAAAAGATTTGAAAGAGGGTATTTAAAAACATTCCAAGTTATTTTTTAAGAGTTTTACCAAATTTAATGGGATATAAAAGGTTTCAAAAGATTAAAAATATGTTAGGGTATTTTTAAAAATTCCAATGAATTTTTAGGAACTTTAAAAAATTTCAAGAGATTTCAAAAGATTCTAATTGATTTGAAAATTTTAGGCTATTTTAAAAAATTGCTCAGGATTTTTAAATGATTTCAGTAATTTAATATGATTTTAAAGGATTTTAAATATTTTAGAGGATTTAAAAAATTAAAAATAATGTTCAATAGGTTTAAAAAAATTTCATAATATTTCAATGGATTTGTAATATTTTTTTAATTTTCAATGATTTTTCAAGGACTTAAGAAAATTTCAAGGGATTTCAAAATATGGCTAAATGATTTGAATATTTTACGAAATTTTTCACGATTTTCAATTGATTACAATAATTTAATGTGCTTTTGAAGGATTAGAAATATTTTAGGTAATGTAAATCAGATTTCGGGTATTTTTAAAAATTCGAAGTAGTTTTCAATTTCATGGGATATCAAATGTTTCAAAGGGCTTGAAATATTTAAAAAAATTCCAATAAATTTTCAGAAGTATTAAAAAATGTTAAGCGATTTAAAAAGATTCTAAATAATTTGAATATTTTACGGCATTTTAAAAAATTCTTCAGGATTTTCAATAATTTAATGTGATTTTGAAGGATTTTAAATATTTGAGGGTATTTTTAAAAATTCGAAGTAGTTTTCAATATTAAAAAAATCAAGTTTTGGGATTTTAAAGGTTTCTAAGGATTTTAAATATTTAAAAGTATTTTAAAAGATTTTACAAGAGCTTTCTGTATTTAAAAAGTTTGAAGGGATTGCAAAAGATTTCAAAGGATTTGAAATTGCTTAGTTATTTTTAAAAGACTCCAATACATTTGTAATATATTTCAATAATTTAACAAAATTTCAAGGGATTAGAAATATTTTAGGGTATTTTGAAAAATTGTAAAAATTTGAGAGGATTTTCAATTGATTTCAACAATTTAAGGGTATTTCGAAGGATATGAAATATTTTAGGATATTTTCAAAGATTCCAAGGTATTTTGAATAGCTTTAAAGATTCTCAAAAAATTCCAAAGGAATTTAAAAGAATTAAAGATAAATCAATGAAAATTCAAGGTTAATTCTACGTTAATTAAAATAAATTTTGAAGAAAATGCATAAATTATAGCTACTTATCTCAAGAAAGTGACTAAACTGTGATTTGTGAAAAAAGAGCTTCTTGCAGAAATTCCCTTAATTTTCCAATTTGTTTTAAAAATCCTTGACTTTTCCGTGATCTCCGGGTTGAAGAAAAAAAGCTTTAGATGCAGCTGAAATCAGTAACAAAGTAGCAAACAAATAAAAACACAGAGTTTCAAATCGAGAGAAGCAGCTTAACATCTATACCGGACGTTATTCGTATTCGCTGGTTTCAATTACCAATAGAGCTGCATCGAGTTGGCTTTACACGTCTGCATTCATAATCAAAATTTCCATTGTGCGGAATACCCCGTTTGATCAAAAGCGTGTAAATAAAAGATTTCTCGCGTTTGGTTGTTTCGAGCAAATCCCCAATGAATATCGATATTTATTTTCCGTGCTCATTAATTTCCAGTGGAAACTCTCCTGTGTGCATTATAATTATAGTTGTTTTAGCGAAAATTTGGCGGCTGTAAATGTTGATTATCAGCCAGCTGTGATCGGTGCATTCATGTAAGAAATTGACATTTGAATAGTGTGGGAAGCGGTGACTTTATAATTCTCGCAG
>JAWWLR010000054.1:80349663-80365401 GCA_035041075.1 Acraspis erinacei | reverse complement strand
ATTTGCAAAAGGATCAAATTTGTTCCTAAAAAAGAAGAGGTAGAAACAGCAACGAAACATTGTGGTTTCGTTGCTGTTCCAACCGGCTCAAATTTTTCTTGCCTTGATAAGCCTGCTGTACGAGTGCCGAAACTTTTTTCTTTGTTTTTCTCTCTCTCTCTCTCTTCTCTTGTTTTTCTTTTTCCTTTTCATTATTGTCAAATCACACCAAAATCTTTGTAATAAATAATCACCAACGTTTCGGCGCTCGTACAATCAAGGAAAGAAAAATTTGAGCAGGTAACAACAGCAACGAAAAATCGTGGTTTCGTTTCTGTACTGGGAAGTGACCGGGGGTTTTATGAGACCAGGAAAAACCGGGAAATGACAGTGAATTTATTGTTTGACCGGGAATTTTACCAAATTTTTAGAATAAAAAATCTGTTCAACTTTAATTTCAACCATTTTTCAAATAATTAGTTTAATAGTGATCTTTTTCAATTATGATATCATTCAGTTTAGAATGCGTAATTAAAAAATCTTTCACTTTAAAAATTGTCCTCTCTTACAGCACCTTTATCAAGGCAAAAAAATCTAAACATGTAGGAACAGCAACTACAAATCGTAGCTTCGTTGCTGTTCCACCTGCTCAAATTTGTCTTGCCTGGATAAGAATGCTGATGAGCGCCGCGTTCATGATAATTTGTTCCAAAATTTCTTTTGTTGTGATTGGATAATAATATAAATAAAAAAGACGAAAAAAGAGAAAGAAGGGGATTGTTCGAAGATTCTTTATTAAAAATGTTACAAAATTAGAATTTGGTCTTTAAATATTAATGTTCAGAGAATATGGAATATTAGTAAGGGCAAAATTAGGAAATATTGAATACGAAGTTTTGTGGCCACCCTGATGAAACAATAATATCGTGAAGGCGACACGTGTAATCGATATAAGAGACATACAGGTCGGAAAACACGTGTTTTATTAATGACTCAGCGATTAACACTCGTCGAAACGATGAATATATTCACGTAGATTGGCGTTTCTAGAAACATTAATTACTTTGATGAACCTAATTGATGAAACAGCTCGAGTTTGCCACCCGGCCTGACCATTTCTGAAATTAGTTATTTCCGCTTCTTAGAGCACAGACACGTCTCAGAAGTTATCGTTTACGGCTGCAAACTTGTGCCAACTACTTGACAAAAATTCCATCTTCACTGAATAAACTCACCGATCTAGAACTTCCGGAGTATAACAGAGAAGTCGTAGGAAAACTTGGACAACAGAAATCTCTGAAAGAATCGGAAACGAATGTTCTTTAAAAAAAACCTAACTCTACATGAGCAGCATTTTTATTGATTCAATAAAGAATCCTTTTAACTTTATTATCAGCCGAATAAAAGTTGTACTTGAACCCAGTGTTATCTTGTGAATGAAATTGTGCCATTCGTGCTCCTCCAGAGAGCAAAAAATATTAAATTGGTGGAGTCAGGAGATTTTATTGCTCTCCCCTTTGGCCCTGGTCTGAAAATCGTCTGAAAAGAACTCGGCGAGTGAGGAGACAGTCGTACGTCTGCGTACAGAGCGATAAATAAATTACTGAATGACTGTGAACTAACTGCCGCTTAACGAAACGATGATTCAGCGACCGGTCAAACGGTGCTTGAACCTCTCGTTAAAAGTCATGTCACGTCGAGAGACCGCCGCCTCCTCACAACAAACTTTTCCCGCGATGCTCTCATCTCCGCTTTTTACTTAGTCAGAGAATGCTCAGAGAAAAAGTTTTAATTTGATAAGCAAGCAAGATTAGTTGCTACAATCAAGCATAGTATGAGGAACTGAATCTAATTAATTTTTATTTAATTCATCATCGTAACGAGACGTGACACCCCTTTTGTAGTTGGAACACTAAACTAAAGAGATCAAAATTTGTCTTCAGGTT
Organism: Acraspis erinacei; assembly: GCA_035041075.1. Classification (NCBI taxonomy): domain Eukaryota; kingdom Metazoa; phylum Arthropoda; class Insecta; order Hymenoptera; family Cynipidae; genus Acraspis; species Acraspis erinacei. The sequence continues at coordinate 80,363,476 of JAWWLR010000054.1, read as the reverse complement.
TGAGCAGTCATTTGAAGCAGCAAGAATGAATTTTGTTTGATTTAGAGATACGGCATAATGTTCTGGCATGAAGTTCACCGAGTACAGTGACCTCTGGATGTCACGATTGTATCGTCACGTTGCCGCTCGTAAAGTTCCTGGCCGGAACGGCCGCAGCATCCGGAAATGCCACAAAACGTTTCGTTACGCTCGCACGAATCGTACCAGACCAGTGCGAAATTCAAGGCCTTCATACTTCGTTCCGTGACTCTTTTTCCATCATTATATTTTACAACTCATTATCTTACTATAAAGATTGTACTCGCGATGAGAAAATGCGCTGTTTGTGCGGCCTCCTCAGCGCTACTTTCGATCAAAATTACCAGCGGAGAAGGAAGATCGCCATTGGTAAGACTGCATTTTATAGCACTCATCTTACCTTCATGACTACAATCACTCTGCTTGCGAGGGTACATAAAACTTTGAAAGAAACATCATCTCACTCGAGTTAAACGCAAGTTTCTAACTGTAAAAAAAAATTAATTGCTGTGAAATTCGAATGCGAATTTCGATGGAAAATATTTGATTGAAAATCCAGTGAAACATGGAAATCCTTTTTGTCTCTGCTCTTGTATAAAATCACACCTACGTACACCACCAGAGTGGATCGATCGGATGTGCCCAGCAGCTCCTGTGTTTCTACTTTTCATTCTTATTTTATCGGGTCTCCATCAAAGCTAGGTATTCGCGGTCAATAGCCCTTTACATTGTCAACCCTGTTGGACGTTCTCGAGTATCGATTTGAGAAGCAGACTATTAAAAAAGCTCTACAACATTAATGAAACGCTGGAATGCATGAGTCCAATATCATCTCTTGAGTATTTCTTTCTAAATATCAACAGGCGAAATATTTCTCAGTGAACACTGAAATCTCCTGATGATATTTATCATCCCAGTTTTCATCCCTTTCACTCAATATTTCATCTCGGCAGTTTCAAATCTAATTCTCCCCTTTTGCCAATGTCTTGAAATTCAAGGGAAACGGATTATCGGGATTTAGTTCGAATTATATTTATTGGATTGATCGAGTCTTTGATTAAATGCTTTGAAAGGTAAACTTCACTTAAATTGATTTCAAGGCCACAATAAAATCTGTTTTGTTTTCTACCTAATTTTGCAATAAAAAAACAATAAAACATCAATCCTGAAATGGGTCAAGTGTTAATGGACTTTTATCATGACACTATTCAATATGCTGCACTTTCGAGCATTATTTTGAAGAGGTTTAATCAAGGTTTTTATTCCATGATCGATCCCCGTTGGTGATAAAGGCCAATGACAACAATTACCTGTAGCATTTATCCAATGGAGTGTGAAAAAGCGACGAAGTCGGTGCTTATTCGTCCGATCGTTAGCTTACCATCACAAGAACGTAAATGACTTTAATGATCGTTGGCGTTATTGATTTTGCTACTCGTCCGGAACACCGGAAGCCTGTTGGCGTACAGGGTGTCCTCTTTCATACCAAAGTTGACTCCGATAAATATTTTACCAATTAATAACTGAACCGGAAATTGAAAAATTCTTTCAAATAACAAATTGTCAATCTCCCGATGCGTTTTTTTCATTTCCTGGATCGTTCCCGGAAAGATTAAAGGCTAATTATTTCGTGAACTCATTTAATCTCTAATTGCCTCATACGATGAAAACATTAAAAACATGGTTTTATCTGCCGTTGAGACTTTCTACCCAAGTCTCAGTTCTTAGCAAAGTCAAGGTCAGTGTTTGAATGAACTAGGGGTTGTCTTTTTGGCAAGACTAACGTTTTAGGAGCGAAGTACAATTCTGGCGCGTATATACCGTCTCAAACTATAGACTGTCGTCATGACCTTGAATATTGAATTAACCTCATACGACAATATCTTTGTGGCAATGATTCTGCCTTGTGGTAAAATCAATATCAACTGTATCAAAAGGCGGATTATTCCATAAATGAAGTCACGAAAAGTAGTCTATCGACAATCTATATGGTGAGAAACACATAACCGCTTTTACATCGAAGGGCGATGCACCGCTGGCGGCATTCTCCTGGGGCGCCAAACCCCCGCCAGAAACTCCCAGACCCTCATCGAACCCCCCAGACGTTGGGGTTGGGGCGGTCGATGCAGCATTGCCATGGCAACCAGACGCGTCGTCCGCCACCCCTCAGTGCTACAGTGCATTCAACTCGGGTGCAATCTTCCCTCGCCAATGAAAACCCGCCCAAAAATCGAGAAACATACGCTGGCTATCTCTACAAACACGCCACAGACAAGGATGGGGTTAGGATATGTTTCCAAGGTCTCTCAGCATAGACCAAGGTCTCGAACATGATTCCACTTAGACTCTATCGATTTTGAGACTCTTATAAAATTGGGAAATGCCTCTATCCCATTCATTGCATTTTATTTGTATTTATCCGAAGATTGGTTTACTCATTAAACCTGATCTTGAACAGTTGATGAACTATAAAACAGCCATTTACATTAAATTTATAGACACACTTAGATCTTACGATCAATTTATGTAGATTCAGTTTAATTGTTTTCGTATTTTAGAGCTTGAAGTAAATGCATCTCCATGGAAGCTTCCACAACCTTCAAACTGCTTTTATAACCCTTGAAACTAACTAGCAGAATCCCCTGGATGGTGATCTGAATATAGAATTAAATTACCGCATGAAACTCTCATCCGAGTTTTCCGTAGGCAATGAGATTATTGTGGAGGGCAGAAAACAAGCATCGCCGGCGTCCTCGGCATCTTGCACACAGACAATATGACCTTGGGAGTGCTTAGCAACCGGATAGGTCAATACTTCCAAGCACTCCCACGACTCTTTTTCTTTACCTTTACGAGAATAAAATTGACATTGAGAAATTCTCTTTCCACTTTGAAGAGCTTTCTATCAGCAACTTCGAGTTCTGTGTTTGACATTAATTTAATTCATCAAGATGAAAGGAATCTGAAATCCTGGAGAACCTTCGAGACTTTTCTCGTCCAAGGTCGACGGTCGTGCGAACGAACTGTACATACTCACCCCCGGCAGTCTGCCGCCAGATGCAAGGGGGAATAGTGGAAAGAGGTGGCGGACAGAAAGAGGAAGCAGAGAGCAACCAAGGGTGACGGAGAAAGGGATGAAAATAGTGAGAGAGGCTGAGAATTCGAGCGAGAGAGAGAGAGAGAGAGTGATAAATGAAGAGAGGGGCGACGCGAGGGAGAAACACTTCACGACCCCTGAACGTCGTTTATCGATCGGGAGGGGTGCACGCACCCCGTATCACCAGCACATATGTACGCCATAGAATTGCACGCTCACTCTTTTCAGAATGCATTTTGCAAATAATAACGACGCCATACTTTTTAATGTAAAAGCGCGCGCATGAAAGTACGCAACTTGCATTACCGTCGCATTTATGATCGTGCGTCAATCCCTTCTCTTGCTGTTCAAGAGGGAATATGGCCGTTCCGAACGAATGAAGCTGCCCAGGGTAACCACTCCATCCACGAGTGTTTCACTCTGATATAGTATGAATGCAAAGCCAGTCTAACGGACACTCCAAAACGATCAGCTTACCACTTTACGACTTTGCCAATTGTCGTTAAAGTCATTCGCAGGTGCTCAATGCCCTTAATCCATTCCGTGTCCTTAGCAGTCTTTTGAACGACCGTTCAGTTGAAGATTTAAAGTTTTTTTGTTTTGTTTTTCTTTTCTAGCTGATCTTTCATAATTGGTTGTAGAATATAATAAGGAAGAAGGAAGGTAAGGGTGATTGGGTAATTTAGATGATCGCGCCTAATTATTTCTTTGCGCGTTTGCTTTCTCACGTGGCTCGAGTCGTCAAATCCTCTTTGTTTGTACCTCCGGCCTTTAATGTTCCTTTTGCCGTTAAGCTCACAGCGACGACGGGGATGACTTCCTCCGAGAGGAACGTTCACCTCGTTATCGCGGGCACGATCGAAATTCCTGCACGAAGGTTGCCAACGAGTAGCAGCAATACTCAACCGACTGGAGAATCCAAGCGTTTCCTGGAATCGTCTCGCAGCTCGTCTCCTGTTGCTCCTTACCCTGAACTGGATCTCTTCCGTTTCTCATGAAAAATCTCTCGTTATGCATCTTAATTTTAGAGATCTATTCACATCTTAGTCGAAATGAATTCTTCTAGTCTCATTTAAATTTTGCATTGGAGATAGAAGAGACACCCGTATGAGAGAAGTACGTTGACCTTCGTATTCGTGACCTTGGTCTTGTAGAATGCCAGAGTGCGGGCACTCAGGTGAAACATGGTCGTTCAGGCGGGGTACGAGCAATTTAATTAAAGCGTCGGCTATGCGGGAGGACGAAGATGAAGCGGAAAAGAGAGAGGCGGGTGGCTAGGTTAAAAAGAGAGTGGAACTCACGTCGCCCTTCGCGCGTGGGAATCATGTAGGATTTGTCTCTAAAGTAATCTTTAATTCGTCACCGTTCATGATAATATCTCGCAAATTATAGTTTCACCGTCGGGTTGGAAGTGCTTCACAGGGCAACAACACACCCCGTCCCATTTAAAACAAAGCCTAGCCTTTCCTGAACTTTGAAACCGTGTAAGATTTTACGATTGGTCCCGTCTACAGTTTCTCTTGCATTAGGCGCTCTCAATTTAGTGACGTAAGATCCGTCTGTGAGAGGACTTTATAAACTTTTTAAATAAATTCTAATGAAGATTCTTTCATTTTTTTTTCTTGACTAAATAGAAATTTTCTTGTCTGTTACAGGGATGCCGGTTGACTGAAGATGGCCTCACCGACACCATCACTGGAATCGCGCGCGAATTCCCTCGGCTCCCTGGCCTCGCTGTCTCCGCTAACGGTTAGCGGCAGTTCTCCACCAGCAAGCGACTCGGCGATCTGCGACGTTGACAGCTGTGATCTCTGTTTGGATAGTGCGAAGCCCGGCGACGCACCCTGCCCACGCTGCCGATTGGGAGGCGGTGGCGGCAACGGAGTTCGTTGCACCGGCTGCAAGTCCACCGAATCTGACGCCGTAGCAAGGTGCTTCGACTGTGCCAATTTCCTTTGTCCCAATTGCGTGATGGCTCACCAGTTTATGCACTGTTTCGAGGGCCACCGAGTTCTGAATCTCGGTGACTCGAAACTCGAATCCAACTCGGTCAATGACCCCAAGAACAATTTGGTGATCAACGGCGGCAGCAATGGCGAGAAGATTCTCTTCTGTCAAGATCACAAGACCGAACTCCTCAAGTACTTCTGCAGAGCCTGCACCGTTCCAGTTTGCAAGGAATGCACCATTTCCAATCATCCCAGTCCGCTTCACGACTGTGCCCACATTTCGGAAGTTGGACCACAGCAGCTTGCAGCCGTGTCGCGCGTTGTTCAAGAATGTAAAGCGAAAGCTGCCGATGTTAGAACAGCAGTGAAGGCGGCTGAACATGGCGCGTCACGATTACAGGTCCAGTATCACAAGGCTCAGAATGAGATCAACGACACATTCCAATTTTATAGATCCATGCTGGAGGAGCGCAAGCAGGAATTGCTCAAGGAGCTTGAATCAGTGTTCTCCGCAAAACAGATCTCACTCGGTGTGGTGACGCAAAAGGCAAACGAAATGGCCGACAAAATTCAACAGACCTGCGAATTCGTCGAAAGACTGACCAAGTATACAACAGTTGCCGAGGTGCTTATGGTGAAGAAGCTTTTGGACTCGAAACTCCAACTTCTGTTGAGCTACACGCCAGACATTGCAAGTCACAATGCTGATCTCGAGTTTGTCAGCAACTACCAAGCAATTCAAGTTGGTGTGAGAAATACTTTTGGATATGTGCGAAGCAGCAGCGAGAGCAACGCCGGACCCAGCAAGCAGCCACCGATTGCCAGACCCACAGCGCTCTCCAACGGAAGCAGCAATGCGAGCAGTGGACCCGGAAGTGCAGGATCCTTGGGCGGACTTTTGTTGGACAGACCCTACAGCAATGGTCTCGTCTCAAGTCAGAATTGCGTCTCGAATTCGCCATCGCCCTTCGAGAACAATAGCGTCATCTCCAAGAGGTTCAGCTCGGCCAACAGTCTTGGTCCATTCTCCACATCCATCAGCGACATCAACATCAATGGCATGAATCCTTACGAGAAATGGAGCAACGGTGGCAATGATGCCTATTCAGTTTCCGTCACGGCAAACGATCATTTCCCTTTGCCCACAGTAGCCACTGTCACAGCGGCTCCTGGTGACTCCGTCCTCGATCTTACATCGAAGCTCATGTCCTCGGCTGCCATATTCCCGCCCAAGTCACAAATCAAGCGACAGAAGATGATTTATCATTGCAAGTTTGGCGAGTTTGGCGTCATGGAGGGACAGTTTACCGAACCGTCGGGAGTGGCGGTCAACGCACAAAATGACATTATCGTCGCTGATACCAACAATCATCGGATTCAAATCTTTGACAAGGAGGGCAGATTCAAGTTCCAGTTTGGAGAATGCGGAAAACGAGACGGTCAACTCCTCTATCCGAATAGAGTCGCTGTTGTACGCACCTCGGGTGATATCATTGTCACTGAACGCTCGCCAACACATCAAATACAAATCTACAATCAGTACGGCCAATTTGTCCGAAAGTTCGGTGCCAATATTCTCCAGCATCCGCGTGGTGTCACTGTCGACTCGAAGGGCCGCATAGTTGTCGTCGAGTGCAAAGTCATGAGAGTGATCATATTCGATCAAGGCGGTAATGTACTTCAGAAATTTGGCTGCTCGAAGCATCTCGAGTTCCCAAATGGTGTCGTGGTCAATGACAAGCAGGAGATCTTTATCAGCGACAATCGAGCCCACTGTGTCAAAGTTTTCAACTACGAGGGCGCTTACCTCCGACAAATTGGCGGCGAGGGCATCACCAATTACCCAATTGGCGTTGGCATCAACGCAGCTGGCGAAATTCTGATTGCCGACAATCACAACAACTTCAATCTGACCATCTTCACCCAGGACGGTCAGCTCGTCTCGGCTCTTGAGAGCAAAGTGAAGCACGCACAGTGCTTCGATGTGGCGCTGATGGACGACGGATCTGTTGTCCTCGCCAGCAAGGACTACCGACTCTACATCTACCGCTACGTCCAGGTCCCGCCAATCGGCATGTAGAGCAACGAGTGAAGATGACGTTCCGCATCCAGTGGACCTTTTTTTACTTGCCCATCTACCTATCCGCCTAAACGCCTACCTTGACTCTTGTACACCCAATTCTACCTACGTCGTCTTGCCTGTGTCTGTCTTGCTATGATAGAGTCGAGTGCTAGCTCTTGATAAAGAGTGATGATACGAAGCGCTTTTTGTTAAGACTAAAGAAGGCGCCAATGATCGAGAGCGCGCCCACTGAGCGTTCTCAATGCCGACCTAATAGGCACGACGCATACGCGAGGAAATAACGCGTGTACTCGATAATAAGCCATCACGTAATTATTAACTGACCTACGTACACACGCGCGAAACTTACTTGTTAATGTTGTTATAACTGAAAATACTGTTGTTGTTGTTTAGTTGTAGAGCTCGCCGCCGCTAGTCACTTTTCCCCCCACTTCTCCGTTTTTTCCCCCCTCTCACCTTCCCTCGCAGTTTCCGGTTCCGATAAGACACCCCCCCACGTACCCAGACCATCGTCGTCGTCATCGGCTTCTTATCCGCTCGCTGTCCAGGCGAGTCGACCATTTGCAACTTTGACACGATTTCCACTGCGACAACTTGATTAGAAATCGCCACAAGACTATTATTGATATCGATTATTATAATTAGCGCGTTTTTTCACGATTTTTCCCGTTGTTCATTTCTTTCGTAACATGACGATACAACGTTACGCCGTTTAGGTTTAGTGATAAGAAACGAACGTCCGTGTGAAGGGAAGCTAGTTTTTAGAATCAGGACACGACGCGGAGGATATTATATTCGTTTCGTGCTGCCAGGTTCCAAGGCTCTTATCACAAACACTAGAGTTTCCAAGCACTTTGGTATCTAGTGTTGCCAAGGCTTGCAATAATTGCCAAGATTTGTAACAGGAGACCTTGGAAACTCTAGGTACGGAAGTACTTTACAAAATCTAGAGTTTCCAAGTGTTTGTAGAGCACTTTCTTATCTAGAGTCTCCCAGGCTCTTATTGCAAACCCGAGGATACGAAACGATATTTGTGCGGCACATTTACGATGAAAAGCGTGACGCGAACCGGGATTGAGACTCATTTGCCTCTCTTGTTTTTTTTTATATATGTATATAACCCCTTCCGTTGTTTCACTGACAAGTTTCGCGTCACGCTTGTCACGTAATTCAGTGTGCTTAGGCCCCAGGGTACTTTAAGGACGACACGCAGAAGCGAGAAGGCATCAGGGCGCTTCCGAGAAGAGTGCCCTTTTTCTCATGAGTTTCGCTGTCCTATTTCCAGCGCTCGCTTCTCATCGAAAAATAAGACGTGTATCGATCCGATCGAAGCACAAAGGGGACCCCTTTAAGATTAGTTTAGTTGACGTGATCTTCGCGAAGGGGGGAAGACTTTTGTTTGGAAAGGGGGAAATGGCAGAGGAAAAGGACAAGGGTGGGCCAAAAGGTGTTTTGAGTCAATGTTGGATGTGTGAGAGTTAAGCGCAGATAAGGTCGAAACGCAAGTTCGACAATACGGTATTTTTATTAATTAACAAAGGCGCCTCTGGCAATTATTCCGGAGAAGTGATATTTTCCAAATGGAAAACCGGAAGCGCCCTGAGCGAGGCTCGTTCGAAGACAGTATTACGCGCATTTTCCCTGTATGATAGATAACCTTTTCCTCGAGACTTAGTTTAATCGTTTTTGACGACGCGAACAAAATGGACGGATTAAGTTCGCCAAATCCTACAAGTATCCTCTTCCTTCCCGTTATGTTTTTTCTCTTCTTTACTATTTTTTTTTCTTTTTTTTTTTCTTCTTATTTTCGTAGTATCGTAGCATGTAGCAAGTATTGAAGTGAAGTATATCGCGTAAGAATGTTTCTCTGTCTCTTTTTTTTTTGCCTGTTATTATTATTATGTTTTTTTGGTTTGTTTTCTCACGCCCTTTACGTACACACATCGCTCTCGAATTATCTCAAGGACGACCAAGTAAGGTATCAATGACCATGCTCGCGTTTCTTGATCGAGCCTAGAGTAGTAATATATTTTGTTGGATGGGTCGTGAACCGGATTACGATTAACCGAGTACCGACTTCATGCGTGTTTACTATTTACATTATTATTATTAATATTATTGTATTATGATTATTATTATTATATTATTATTATTATTATCGTATTGTCCCTATTTTTTATCAACTCGAGTGCGTTATTAAGGCGCGAGTGTTACTGCTGATTCGTCGCGATCAAACCAAACGACTTTCCATTATACACGTAGCGTTAAAACTCGGCTGGCATGCGACTTTTTCGAGTTCTAGATTTTCTCAATAGATTCTCCGGGTACGTGACTATGAAGACTGGGCCGTGGTCCGACATAACTATATATATATAATTCCTCCTGCGGAACATCCAGAAACGTAGTGAATTAGAATCAAAGACTTGGAGGTTCTGGGATCTCATACATTTTTTACTTTGGACCCTCGAAGACACGTTTTATCACGAAACTACTTTAAAAATTCTTTAGAGTTTCCAAGGCTCTTGTTACAAACCTTAGAGCTTTCTAATAAAAGCCTTGGAGACTCTAAGGTACGAAAATACATTACAAAACCTAGAATTTCGAAGGCTCTTATTACAAACTTTAGAGATTCCAAGTGTTTGTAAAGTATTTTCGTACCTAGAGTCTCCTAAGGCTTGTTTATAATTTCCAAGGTTTGTAACCTGAGACCTTAGGAACTGTAGGAACGAAAACTTTACAAACCCTAGAATTTCCAAGGCTCTTATTATAAACCTTAGAATTTCCAGGTGTTTGTAAAGTATTTTCGTACCTAGAGTCTATAAGGCTTGTTTATAATTTCCAAGGGTTGTAACTTGAGACCTTGGAAACTGCAGGTACGAAAACTTTACAAAACCTACAGTTTCAAAGTCAGAAAAGTCAAAAGTCAGTTTCAAAGTTAGAAACTTTAAACTTTCCAAGTGTTTGTAAAGCATTTTGTTGCGTAGAGTCTCCAAAGGTTTGTAATAATTTCCAAGGTTTGTAACCTGAGACCTTGGAAACTCTAGGCACTAAAATACTTTTAAAAATCTAGAATTTTCAAGGCTCTTATTACAAACCTTAGAATTTTCAGCTGTTTATAAAGTAATTTCGTACCTAGAGTCTCTAAGGCTTGTTTATAATTTCCAAGGTTTGTAACCTGAGACCTTGGAAACTGTATGTACGAAAACTTTACAAAAACTAGAGTTTCCAAGGCTCTATTAAAAACTTTAAAGTTTCCAAGTGTTTGTAAAGCTTTTTCGCACCTAGAGTCTCCTAAGGTTTGTAATAATTCTCAAGGTTTGTAACAAGAGACCTTGGAAACCCTAGGTACAAAAATACTTTGCAAAACCAAGGCTCTCATTACAAACTTCAGAGTTTCCAAGTGTTTGTAAAGTATTTTCGTACCTAAGAGTCTCCTAAGGCTTGTAATAATTTTCAAAGTTTGTAACCTGAGACCTTGGAAACTCTACGTACGAAACAACTTTACAAACGCTAGAGTTTCCAAGCTGTGTAAATAAGGTTTGTATGGTTTTCAAAGTTTCCAAGGTTTGTAACTAGAGACCTCGGAAACTCTAGGTACGAGCCTACTTTACAAACCCTAGAGATTTTTCAAGGCTCTCTGTTAAAAGATCACCTTCTGATATTCACAAGGTGTCTTTTTGACACAGTCTCCATAAATCGTGTTTTTGAAGTAAATCGAAACGAAAAGGTCATTTGTGGATCTCAATAATGGATGTTCGGCGCCTTTCTCTGAGTGTACTTATTCATTAATTCTCTACCCCGGAGAATCTGTCAAATATGATCGATCGATCGGTTGCATTTTTAAAAAAACTTTCACGTCCTTAAGTGTAAAATCGCGATTGTGTAAAACGAAGGGTTTAACGTTGAACTGAATTTAACTTAACTATGTAAAGAGATATCGCTAGAATATTGTCAAGACTAATATTGATTATCGGCGAAGAGATTTTCCGCCAAGAGGGTGAAAGGGAAGTAAATTTGGGGGGATGTGGAGGCGCGTCAGACGCAGAGTTAGGTTGTTTTTTGTACGTAGTTTGTAGGATTATCACGCGAGGTCGCCGCGAGAAAACTTTTGCACCCTCGACACGTTTTTTTTCACCCCTCTCTTTCGACGGACTTTTTTTGCGGGATAGGCTATCCTTTTTAGAAAACAGACGGAGCGGAGTGCAATGTGACCAGCCTCGCGTCGACCTCGCCGATTCTCGCGTCCTCACATCCCCGCGAAATTATATTTATAAAAGAAAAAACGCGTGTGTGGATTAAGTTCGACGGTCGATCGATCAACGGACTTGTATACTTGCCAGCGAACTAGACACATTTCGCGACGCATGAACTTCCCTACTTCAGCACGATATCATAAACAAAACGCGAAACATGCGACATTCTCTCTCTCTCTCTTTTGTACGGTTTGTTATGTTATTATTTTAAATGATACAACCCAATTGTTCTTAATTTAAATGTAAATCGTATTTTTGTTTGTTTTTTAGTTATTTTTTTGTTGTAAAATGCTTTTTAATAATATTTTCAGTTCAGATTACATGGAATGATTGTCTTTTTATTTTTAGAATGCAACCCTTTATCCTGATCCTTTTATTTTATTTTCTCTCACGCTATAACGACGTGAACTCTCGCTTTTTCAGTTTGAATTTCGCGCCAGAATCTTATTGCCAGGGTTGAACATAACCTCTCATTTTGACAACATTTTGGCGCGAAATTTGAATTTTAAATGATAAAAGCGAGATTTACGACGGAATTTTTTTTTCTCTGGCTCGATTAGCGATGTCCAGATTCCAATTGGTGATTGGAGAGTAGCGCAGTGTTTCTAGTATTATTTTACGATAGATTTTTTAGCAGTAGTTCTTCTGTTTAAGGTGTCCTCGTTGCAATTAAATGCTCTTTTTTGCACGGAGCTTGACGCGGCGATGAACAGTAAGTAAATAAAAAGCCGTACTTAAATTACGTAACTAATTTTTCTTTTTCCTTGATCATTAAAATTCAAATACCAACATTTTAATGTTCTAATACTTTTTAAACAGAATTTTTTAGAAACGAAATAAAACAGTATTTCCGATACAAATTTAAAATTGTCAAATTTATTAATTTATTTTACGAAAAAAATTTATTTTTTACTATAAAAGATGGCTTTTTAACAAATTCCTTGCTTTTTCGACAAAATAATTACACTTTTAACATAATAGTTAAATTTTGCACCCAAAAATATAATTTTCCAACAAAAACGTGTCACAGCTTATACTTCAATCGAAAATGATGAAATTGAAAGAAAAAATGTTTTAACCCAAAAGAGGATTTTTCACAGATGAGAATTTTTCACTTAGGAAAGAAACAGGTAAATTTAAAACCAAGACATAAGCTTTCAATCAAAAGAGATGAATTTTTTTATCTAAAAATGATGAAATTTATCTTAAAACAAATGAATTTTTATTTGGAAAGAAAATTTTTTAAAAATACTGTCTAATTTTTAACAAAAATATTGAATTCTCTACAAAATAGTTGCATTTTTATGAACGAAACAAAAATTTCTTTTAAAACAGATGAATTTTTATTTGAAACTTTTTCTTAAACAGTTGAATTTTCATCAAAAAAGATTCTAGTTCACTTTTCAAGATCAAAATATTACATTTTTTAAGAAAAACTAAGTTTTTACAAAAAAAAAAAATTTAATCCAAAAAGATGAATATTTCAACCAAAAAGAATGAATTTTTTTTTAAATTCTTAAATTCTTTACTAAATAATTTTATTTTTTCAACAAACAAAAATATCTCTTAAAACAAATAAATTTTGATTTTAATTTTTTTTAAACGAATTAATTTTCATCCTTAAAGATTCCAGTTCACTTTTCAAGATCGAAATATTAAAAAATTTGAACAAAAACTAAGTTTCTACGAAAGAAACTTTAAATTTTCAATCTACAAAGACGAATTTTTAAACAAAAAGCATCAATTTTTAAGAAAATTGTTTAATTCTCTACTGAATAGTTGAATTTTCGTCCAAAAAAGATTCCAGTTGACTTTCCATGATCAAAATATTAAAATTTTTAACAAAAGCTAAGTTTCTACGAAAAAATTTGAATTTCCAATCAAAAAATGCGAATTTTTTAACCTAAAAAGTATGAAGTTTTAAAAAATTAAATTAATTTCCAAAGAAACAGTTGCATTTTTATCGAATAAAAGTGTAATTTCTGCTAAAACAGGTGCATTCTTAAATAAAAAGACAAACCTTAAAAAAATAGTTGTTTTTTCAATCTAACAGTTGAATTTTCTTTCAAAAAATTAACTAAAATAAGATTTTTAAACAATAAGTTAATTTTCTGCAAAATGATCGAATTTTTAACCTAAAAGCGTGACTTTTTAACAAGACTGTTATATGTTCAAAAAATTAGTTGAATGCCCATCCAAAAAAGATTTTAGTTGACTTATCAACAACAAAAGATAAATTTGAAACAGAATTTTAATGATCTACGAAAGGAGTTAAATTTTCAATCCAACAAGAGGAATTTATAATAAAGCAGTTGAATTTGTAGTATAAAATGATGTCTTTTTTAAGAAAATTTATTACTAAAAGGATACTCTTCAGGAGAAAGTTTTTGCGAATTTGCAAACCTGACTCGGG
>JAWWLR010000054.1:80332599-80344252 GCA_035041075.1 Acraspis erinacei | reverse complement strand
AAATCTCTTAAAATACTTTGTAATTCCCGAAAATTGTTTGATTGATTGATCCTTAAACTTTTGTAATGCTATGAAATGTCATGACATACCTAAAAAGTTTTTGAAATCTCTATTTTTTCCCGAAAAGACTTGGGCCAATAATCTCCCAGCAATAACCTTTCATCAAGAACAATACGCTTGGGAAAAAGCCACGACTGACCCTCCTCTTGTAAACAACCTTTAGCACTGAACGATCTGAATTTTTCCAAAAATAAAAAATCGCCCACATATTCGGGCAGGGAAAATGAAATAACTTGATATATTTTTTCGCTCAGATCGTTGAACCTTTCCCGGGAGGGTAAATCCGGGAAATATTTCGCGAGGGAAAGAAGTTGATTGTAAATATAGTGATGGCGTAATCAATGCGTGTTAAATTACGATACTCTTAAGCTTAGGATGTTTTTCGTGTTAAGATAGATAACTGTGAAGGTCGGTGACAAAGATAGGAAGGGAGGAAAAAGATAAGAAGGGCGGAAGAGGATAAAAGGGGGCAAAAGTGGGTAGGTACTTGTTGTCAAGTGAAGGATAAACTGGTGCGCGAACGGATCCGAGAATGAAAAAAAATCGGTAAAAATATGTACACTACGAGACTATAAGAAGTCTTCAGTATTCCATTGTGTCTGTATCGTAATCGTGAACGTTTTTCAAAGTATACAACAGAGCATAAGCATTCTTTATCGTAGGGCTTAAGGGGTTAACTATATCGTAAGTCTTAGAATTTTAAGTCGAGTGTTTTTTCGTCGGCAGTTTCGCGGTGCCGCCCGCCATCTTGTTATTAAATTGTAAGGCGCATAATTACTATACGATTGAATGTCTAGTCATGGCCTCTTGAAACTTTGCTACTTGGTATTGCGTATATCGGAATACACGCACTAATTAACTATAAACTACTATATCGCTAGTAATAACGATTAACTATTCGGGTATAGTCGTTTGCATTTTTATCCTCTTTATTATTCTATTCTGATATATTATTATTATTATTATTACTATTATTATTATTATCATTATTACAATTAGTATTTATATAAATTATTAGCGCGTTCCTCATCGAAAGTATTCTATTGACGCGATATATACTGATTGACAGATTTTATATTATTGACCGAATTGCCAAAGTCATTATTATTATTCTTTATCGCGTCTTTGTAGAGCGTAAACGACTATCGCGATTGACATTGCCATTATTACTATTTTTATCAAGATATTGAAATTATTGTCGACATTACGGACATTAGGGTTATTATATATATTACTATTATTGCATCGATTCATTGCTCGTCTTTATTATTAATTAACGCAGAACAACTCATATCTATTTGCTAATCGATACGCGCCTACATTTTTATATATGTATTTATAAAATGCAGTCTCTCTAATTGCATATCTATACATGCATACATAAAGTGTATATTAAGACTTAACTATTAAGGTTGAGAAGAAAAAAAGAAAGAGTGGAAGCAAAAAGCAAAACAAAGAAGAAGCGTTGTTTGACAAGTTTCGAATAGTTAGAAAACGCTCGCGAGTTTCAAGCGTTTCGCCGCTTTTATTTAACTCGCGAGGTCGGATTGAGATATATGTATTTTTTTAAATTTTCAACAAACAAAAAATGAAAATAAATAAAACCTGGGAACACAACTATTTGTAGGCTATACGTATAGATTTATCAATTAATTACGCCACAGTCTCACGCGCGACCACACAGTCGCCTGCGCGACCGTCGAGTCGCCTGCGCGACCGTCGAGTCGCCTGCGCGACCGTCGAGTCGCCTGCGCGACTAAACTGTCGTCCGCTCGACGCCACTGTCTCATGCGCGACACGCCGTGTGAAAGAGAAGATGCGAGAATGAGAGATTGAGAAATGAAAATGGAAAAATGGTTTGCTCATTGTTACTGAAGCAATTTGGGAAAAATAAAAGTGTACCGCTTAATCTAGCGGATAAAGAAGGATTCGAAAAGCCTCTTTGGTAAAAGAAAGTCGACCCTGAGACCCAATAATATCGCGCAACCTACCGTAACCGTGATCAACTTGAATCCGGTGATGATAGGTTTCGCTTTTTCAACTTATTTCTCCGAGAAAAAAAATCTGATAATAAATCGGATCTCTGATCCCCTCTGGGGTTCGACTTGACAGAAGGCTTCCTGAGCTGGCGGTGTTTTTTATGCTGTTTTTTTATACTTAAATCGAAAGTACTACACCACCGGCGAGTGCTCGAAGGGCGCGTCGCGTTGCGACAACTATATTTAAAGTATCTTCATGTCAATTAATCTAGGGAACATCATCGATTAAAAAGCCAGTCGTGGTTACTACACCGGAACACTTTTTATTATCGCCACTTCTTCTAGTTACTCTACTATACGCGTCCTTCTTAAGATTCTTCTCCTCTAAACAATTTACAATTTTTATTTACGATGCCTTGATTTTCGGGATCGGATGAAACGTATTTCTAAAATTGGGCCAGTTAAAGAGGAGGAGGCAAATTCTTCTTTCGCGCACTGCAGCCAGATTAAAAAAAAAACTATTGTCACATAATCGTAGAGACATTAACATACTTAACTGCTTGTTATCGCAAAATAGATAAACAGAGTTGCGCATTTTCTGTTAAAATGTGTGACTTTTGGGCCTATGGCGTTCCAAGTGAACGGCGAGGCGAGAAAATTGTTGAGACTTTCTTGAAGCTGCTCAATAGTGAAAAAAGGGAGATGTTGCTCGGAATGACGAAAAAGAAATAGAATCGGAAAGGAGAGAACTTTATATTGTTGATGTGTGAGAGATGGAACGAAAAGAGTAAATTATTTTGCCACAGTAACATTATTGTCCGATATCACTAACGATTGACAAAATATATAATATATATTGATTATATTATTCGTATACATATACCGGTTGACGTATTGTATTGTAAAGTATTTGTATTTTTTAATTGACTGCGTTTTGCTCATGTTGGACGATTGACGGCGGTTCGTGTTAATGAATTGAGCATAGAAATTTGGAGAATCTACGGGAAAAGTCGATCTCAAGGACGGACGAATTTAAAAGAAATTGTTCAACTATACGAAAAATTTGTTATTAAATATGATAATTTTTCCTCAAGTGTAGCTCTGTTTGCCAGGGAAAGTTTCATCCTACCCCCTATGTAAATTTTATACTGTTAAAATTTGAATTATTCATTTTCCGTCTGGGGATATTTTTTTCTCTGCTGTGAAAAAAAAACATCGTCCGTCCAGAAACTTTTCCCGCGATTCTACTCTCCCAATCCACCCCCTTACCCCCAAAACCATCAACTTTCAGGTCGAGAGAAACCATTTTTTTTAGGTACACAGAGATTTTATAACAGACAGTTGAAATTATAGATGCAAATTTTTAATGAAGAAAATTACTTGACTAAACGAATTTAATTCAGTAATTTTACGAAATTTGTTAATTCCAGAGAAATTTTCTTTAAAACTGAGTCACACACACAATCGATAACTCACACAATGTTATGAAACGGACTGTGATCATTTCAATCGCTTTCAATACCCTCAGCGCAGGCTAAATTTCGAAATTCTTCTGTAGGAGTATCATAGAAAGTGAGTAAAAAAAAAAGATTCCAACTTCCGTTTCTCCCCTCGCTCTGTTTTTTTTTCGAAAAGTGAGGCGTAGTTGTTGTTTAAAAATAACGAGGGTGAGAAAAAAGGAGGGTAAATGAAGATGAAAAAAAAACATTCACACACTTACACATTTGCGATCACAAAAATGAGACGTACACTTGCAGAAAATTAATTTACTTTCAGTAAACTTAATTTTCTCCCAACTCGACAATCTTTTTTAAAATTCAGTTCGTATTGCGTTTTCAATTTTACTTTGTAAATTAAAGGTGAAAAATGTATCCCACACCGGTCCGAAAGTCGACCTCAAATAACAAACTAACGTACAATACACTTAAAAACGGAGTTTGCGTGATACAGAAAGTACAAAAGATGTTTCTCTAAAAGTCAGGGGCGAATCTAGTGATCAAAAAAGAGAAAGGAAAAATGTTATAAATGTACCTGTTTCTTAAAAAGAAATGATATTTTTAAAGATAAATATTTGAGTGATAAATCTTTTGACTGAATGCAACTATTTCTGTCTTGACGAAGCTAATAGGATTTCTTTTTCAGAAAAAAGTTTTGTTTAGAGAAAATAGTGTTTGAGAAATCCTATCAGGGACATAAATCTGGATTCACCCCTGTGTAATAATTATTAACTATACTATCGGATCGATGTGAGACTTCAGAAAAAGCAATGTACGTCAATTTGAGTGAGGCATTTTTCACAAACACGAAAAACAAACAAATCATCAAAAAAGGAGAAAGAGGGAAATTATGAAATGTTTCAAATGTTTATCGCGACGCAAGGTTGTTGGCTCTAGTCTTCTGAGGCACATTTTAATTCTAATATCGCCGTTACTTTTTCGACCGATGATCAAGGATTATTGTACTAATTATTGACCGTCAGTGCGCGAAGAAGTCAACCATATTGCTACATAAATTGTACTTTAAAAAGACATTAATAAACTGTAACGATGTAACCAATCTATCGCGAGTTTTACAAGGTATCGCTTTATCCACATAGATTTACGGAGTGATAAGATACTCATTGATAATAATGCTAATGGTAATGCTATTACTACGATCGGTAATAAAAACAATATTGGTAAAAAAAAATATTGATAATAACAATATTGATAATAACTGCACGTAATCCGTGAATGTGTTAGCTAGGGATCCTTGATTAAAAAACAAGAGAACTGTAACTGAACACCAAAACTGTAATGATATATTCAAATTACGCGTAATCCACTTTTATGATATCCACTTAGTGTCCGTATCTAACAAATCCGTATTATAAAAATTCTGCCCTCAGTTGATGCACTCGAGATTCGCCCAACTTCAAATTGCAAAAATCAAAATTTGAAATAGAGTTTTTAAATATTTATTTTCCATGACCTGGGATGTTTGCATCATCACCAATAAATATTCATCCGAACATTCTCATCAATATTCAGCATGATAAATTCTCCATCCTAAAAATTTGTAGAAATCAAATTCGCAGCAATAAATCTCGTTCGAATTTGGAAATCACGAACGATCGAGCTTTAAATTCGAGGCTGCATAAACGGAAATCAACGTGCGAAATTGTATTGCCATGATCGTTTCTGGTCCATAGATACGAGCAAATAGAAGGCAATCAGTTTTTCGCAGCGAATAGTTTTCAAGTGCAATCAACTGGCTCTTTTTCTGTCAACTTGAACACATGCTTTGTCACAAATCAACGAAACTTTATTGATTTGTTTTCACGCCAATCAGTAAATGATCAAAGAAATATTGAAGGCAAAATTCAATAATAGGAACTAGAACGGAATTCATTTTATCCTAAAGAGAATTTCATTTTCTTTGCAAGCATCCATTCGTTCAACTGAATTGATTGAAAGCCAGTGGATTAGTACTCGATTGTTTTACCAATTTTTTTTAAAAAGGATTTGTTTCTTTGCAAGCAACTTCAAATCAAATAATTTGTATTTCTTGAAGTCACGTTAAATATACTTAAATATATTTAGTATTTTTAGATAGACACCGTGCAAGTTGAGCAAAACAGTTTTGATCCAAGCTGACCAACAATAGTTTTTCTCGTGATCGTTGGTTCCCGTTATGGCTTGACGCGAGTTTTAAAAAAACAGCTGTTAAAATTACTGAAAAAGGTGTTTAAAAAAATTGTTAAAATCCACTGAATGCAAATCTAAGAATCTAAAAGCGAGGCGTGCATCACACACAATGTTAAACTGAAACACAAATTTTAATTAAGTTTATATCTGGGTTCTCGATTTTAATAACAGGGTGGCCTACTCGAAGGATTAGCAGATGTTTAAATTACGGAAAAATCGAAAGAAAAACAGAAATAAAATAAAAATTAACACCGCGCCGCAGGTAAGAGTAAAAGGAGCTGCTCAGAGTGTGCGGTAGTCATGCAGGCGGGAACAAACAAAAGCGTTTTCATCCTAAGCGTCACTCCCTCGGGTTTTGTTTTCACACCAGATTGATTAATTTGGCAATACTTTTTTTGAATACTTGAAATTGTAAAATTGTGGACTAATCGGGAATAATTTTTGAATAAATCTCGAGCGGCCACCCTGGATAAGTTAGTAACTAAAAAAGATATATTTCCCTGATTTTTTGAGGATGGAATTTAAAGGTTGGAAGATAATAAAAATCTTTTGTTCCTTGTTCGAAATTTATGGAAGGAAGAAGCGTTATTGTAAAGTGAATTTTTTCACGCGTTATCCAGTCGCACGAGTTAAAATATACACACGTTTTCCGTCTTATCGCTAAGTGTCAATAGATCGATAAAAAGAGTTGAGGGAAAAATCGCGCTTCACAACAGCTGCGACGATAAGGATTGGAAATCTCCCTGTGACTTGTATCCGTCGCTATTTATCTGTTAGTCGCGCTTTACCTCGTATAATTTAACAACGAAATCGTTCTCGCAACCTGCCATTAACCTTGCCTCATTGTGCACCCTCATTTCCGCGAGGGCGGAAAATTAGATGAAAAAAATTGTTATTGAATATGTTACCGTCTACATGCATTTTCGCGATAACGTCAAACGGCCGTTGGGCACGCAAATTTGAAACTCGCCAAGCCGCAAAAGATCCATTCTAAAAAATGCCGCTTCATTAAGGCATGCATTCTTCATGTATCTCTCAACTGCACTTGTTTGCAGTTGATTTTAAATCTTTCAAATATTTCATATCGCACAAATTCGTACAGTTAACGAGGGAAAATCAAAACTCAATAGATATTCTTTTACGACTTTGGTAGCGCACAAATATTAGGTATCATCATCTTTAGATTCAAACCTCCAAATATAAAACTAAAAAACAAATGCTATTTAATATTTGAGCGCTTCTTTCACTGAAAAACTGAGTGTACGAAATTTTGCAAGTAATCGGCCAAGCAGGGCACTGCAACAAGGTGGGCACTCTAACAAAGTGGGCACTCTAACGAAGTGGGCACTCTAAAAAAGTGGGCACTCCAACTTTTTTTTTGCCCGCAACATTTGGTACCTCCAGTTTTTTTGTGTCACTAAAGAAAAACATGGATTCAAAATAAAGACACACATACACACACACATAAATTCGTCCGCACTCGCTCCAACGAGACCCGATCACGCATAGATCTAGAAATATAAAAATTATATTCGATAGATTTTTTTCGACCTCGAGGGGTCGTACGAGGGGTAAATAAAAGAGAGAATGAGAACGAGCGAGAGAAAAAAAAGAAAAAAAAGCAAGCGTGTCAGCGTAATAAAAGTTTTTCGCTAATTTGTTATCGATGGGGTTGACCCGATTCAAAGACGGGGTTCGCCCTTGGTATAATAATTTTATTTTTTCTATCGCAAGTCCTCGGTGGCTTCGTAACTTGTCGCCCCGGGGACTTCTCGTGATAATAATAATAATTTTAATTATTATTATCCTCGTGATGATCCGCGCATTAGGTGTGTTTTAGGTATATGTTTAACGGCTAACTATTAAGCGGTAGTCCTCTTCGCTGATAAGAATTTTAGGAATTTTTAAGGCATAGCACGTAAGACTTTCGGTTCTCTTTCCGTTTTCCTCGGTAGATTAGACGCTGTTGTTAGGTGTGCTGTAAAGACGTGTGTAGCTTAGCAATTGCTGCCCAAGGATACTCATTTATTATCCTCGTCTTGCTGGATCATTTCCCATAATTCGGGCTCTGACTAGGATGACTAGACAGTATCTGGCTAGTCGAATTCGCCAGGGCCCATTTAGGGAAAACTATACAGAGCCCCTTCTGGACCGAATTTCTTCACAGGAACACGATATTCCCTTTGCATACATGCACACGTACTTTGGCACACTTATACATGCACACCCGGAAAAAAGAGAGAAAAAAGACAGATTTGAGAAATCGCACATTCCCCTCTATTAACGATTTAATCGCACTATATTGAAAAATGTCTAGAAGTTTACTCGCATTCTAGGGATGTTGTCTTCGATGTACGCGATTTTTGATTAGGACCGTCGTTGTTGAAATTTCATGTAATCGTGTTGTTACTCACGTTAACCAAAATACATCGATCAGTTGTCAGCAGATTTTTTTAAAAATCAAAATCAGTCTTGGAAGAAAGGTCTTAACGTTTTAGGTGAAAATATATTTTTAAAAAGGTCTACTGATTGCTTATAAAATAAGGGTGGATTGGAAAAAAGTAGTCAGAGAGAGAAAATTAAATTAAATTAAAATTGTGACCAATCCTCCCTTGAAAAGTGGAAAAGAGCTGAGATTGAACGAATTCTCTTCTATACACAATTTTGTCCTTCCTCCCACCCTCTAAGACTGACTGCTTTTCTTACTCTCGTAGAATCAGAAATGAACAAAGACTTCTAAACTTTTTGTACATTTTCAAACAAAAATATTTGCATATTACACAAAAGACACACATACAAAGACACATATTTTCAAAAGCAGGAATCGAAAATGAAAACGAAAAAAACGAGACGATATTGTGTCGTTCTTGAAGCCAATTTACTATCTCTAATTATTAAGCTCGTTCACAGCAGCCCGAAATTCCTCTCACACTTATAATACTCAACGCACCAATTAATAAAGAGTGTGATTGAAGGAGTGAAAGTAATCTGTTATACGTTTTTATGAAGTTGACAAGACGTGTTGAAAAAATTAATTCTTTGATGATAAAACGAGACACAGAGTTGATTTTTGTATTGCGACCATGAATGAAAAAGAGTCATGAATTCTGATTGTGAGTGGTATCGCCTAGTTTTATCGAATATTTAAAATAAAAGTAGTGATCGTGTTGCTTAGATCTTAAGAAACCAAGGAATCGACGAAATCGTCGCAGTTTCGAAACGCGCGCAAAGAAATTAGTTTGATTCCCAAGGTTGTAAAATAAAATAAAATGTGGTCCAAAATTTACGGTATCAATCATAAATTTCCAACTTGGCCACGAAAATAAATCGTTCAATCCTATACATTTCAAATCAATTATTTACGAGTTGCGATTAAAAATGTCGATGTCATGGACGAATCGGAACGAAATTGAGCCAAAAATTGACAAATCAATCAACTGAAATTTTTCTTTTTTGAAAATTATTTTTCGCTCCGTGACCGATTTTGTAAGAGGCAGCAATATTTGGTCCAGAAAAGAACGAGGGTTATTGCTTGATAGGTATATGTATATATCGTGTATTACCGTAGCTGTAAATTTATCGAGATGAGACTTAGGCATTCCAGTAATATTATATTGATAACTGATAAACCAAAAAAAAAAATACAAAACAATTAATCCTAACTCTATTCTATCTCTATATTCTTCTACCGATTATATTTTTCTATTATATTTGTACGTTGAATTATAAACTCGCATTGACCAAGTGCTCGTGCTTGTGGGAATGAAATATAATGGACATGTGTTTTGGCTTGCGTTACGTTTAAAGATTTACATTGCGTTGCCATTTTGGAAAATAGTCCGCGAAACTGTCAATTGTGATGGACAGTCCGTAATTAAAATTGAACAAAATTAAATTTTCTCTTTACTTTACTCTGAATCTTAATGCACAAACTTACAAAATCAAATTTAATAAACAATTGACCTCAGAGCCTCTTTAAAAAGGAGAATTGAAGGCTCGGAAAGTAGAACCGAACGAGCGCTCGAGCAGTGGGCAAGGAGTGGGGGGTGACGCGATGAAAACGCGACGAATGACGTTCTCTCTTTCTGCGCGTCATCCCCACTCCTTCCCTAATGCTCGAGAGCTTGTTTGGTTCTGCTTTCGAAGCCTTCAATTTTAGTATTCACTTTCAGCTTGAAAAATAATAGGAAGGGAGCTTTCAGATTTTATGTAATTATTTTTTAACAAATCTAAATGAGAATTATTCGAAATTACTGAGATCTGAGAATCAGCAGATAAGTATTATCAGTTTGTTTGTAAAGTTTTGTAAATATAATTTTCCTAAGATTCTTGAGAAGTCTAAAAGAGTTTTAAAGATTTCGGATGTTTCGGAACAGAATATAGAAAATTAAATTGTCTTTAACTTACTAGATTGTATAAACTATTACAAACAAAGAGTCAGTTTAAAAGATATTTAGTTCTTTTGGATGTTCGGGAGAAATTACAAAATATTTTATACATTTTCGGAAATATTTTCATGTTTTAAAATATTTTTAATCTTTTCAAAAATATAATCCCTAAATATTCTTTCAACTGACTCCTGTTTTTGTTTTATTTTTAAAAATCTTTCAAAATAAATAAAATTGTCTTAAAATTTTCCAGACTCTTAAAAAGTTTCTAATTTTTTTTTAAAGATTCTTCAATAATGTACATTTTCTTTGAATATTTCTGAAATTTTCCCGAATTTTACTTTTTTTTTAAATCTTTTTAAAAGGTTTAAAGTGAAAGTTCAAAATATCACTTAAAGATACTCGAATGTCCTATAGAGTTTTAAAAATTAAAATATTTCTTATAAAATTAAATTTTGTATAAAAAAGTCTTGCAAAATAAAAATTGTTGGCTTAAACTCTTTCATTCATTTTCGAAATTTGAATAAAAACTCTAAAATGCTTGGAAATATTTTCTAAATTTCACTTAGAATTCATTTTTCAAAATAAAAAATCCTTTGAAACTCTTCCATGAATTTCAAGAATTTTTTGTATTGTCTTGAAACCTTAAAAAATTCTTAGAATGAATCTTTGTGCAAATCTTTATAAATATACATGTTCTTTGAAATTTTTTAAAATCTTCTCAGATTTTAAATTAGTTTTTGATCTTTTCAAATCTTCGAAAACTTCTAAATATCTTTCAAAATAATACAGCTTTCCTAACAATTTTTTAAACCCTGAAAAAATATAAAAATTGTCTTCAAATCTTTCAGATTATTTTTCGACATGTGCTGAAATTTTCCAAATTAAAAATTGATTTTTTTAAAGAAAAAACGCAATCACTTAAAATTTCCTCAAAAATCTTATTGCCGTTGCCCATAATTTTATTCTTGCAAGAACCGACTTTTATTTTTGTTGCTGGTTAAATAATTTGATTTTTCTTATCTCTTTAAAATTTTGAAAAATATGACAAATCATGGTGTGATGATAAAATCATTCAGAATCAAAACGTTTTTTTTTGTCAGTAATATTTAGAAACTTTAAGAAATAAATCTTATCTTGAAATGGAATTACTTTTTTAGGAATTTAGATTTACAAAATTGTTGTCGCAGAAAATTTGTAATCTTTATTAATTCATAAAAAAAAAACTTAAAAGAGAGTTAAATAGTCTGAAAAAATAAATTCTTTTAATTCTCATCTAAATAAAAATTTCTGGTGGTTAACCCATGTTTTCTGTAGAAATAAAAAATTTAATACTACACTACCAACGGATAGTAATCAACGTCTACTCTTGGCAGGAGCCAGGATTACCTATGGGCTCCTGCCAGGAGTAGACCTTGAATTTTATTTTGGTCTTTCTCACGTGATAACTTCACATCCACAAGGCCAAATTACATCAACTAGGGTTCATTTAACGCAGAATTTAATAATCTTTCTTATGGATTAAAAAATATTTTTATCT
>JAWWLR010000054.1:80297835-80317055 GCA_035041075.1 Acraspis erinacei | reverse complement strand
AGGGAAAGTAATGAAAAGTCAGGGAAAAGTCAGGGATTTTGAAAAAAATGGCCATAGTCAGGGAATTTATATAAGAGATACTGTATAGGCTTACATTTTTAATTTAAATGGTTTTATGTCTATCGTAAAAGAAATCGGGAAATTATTTAGGGAAAGACAGGGAGAAGTCAGGGATCTTGAAAAAAAAGTTTGACAGACAGGGAATTTCTGTAAGAGGTAGTTTAAAGACTTACATTTTTATTTCAAAATTGTTTTATTCCGATTGCAAAAGAAATCGGGAAATTATTCAGGGAAAGAAAGGGAAAAGTCAGCGATTTTTAATTTGTTTGAAAAATCAGGGAATTTTTATAAGCAGAACTTTTTATAATAAATTGCACATTTTTGTTTAAAATTTTTTATTCCGATTATAAAAGAAATCAGGGTAAATTCAGGGAATTTTATTAGTCAGGGAAAGACAGGGAAAAGTCAGGGATTTTGAAAAAATTGTGCCATAGTCAGGGAATTTCTATAAGGGGTACTTTAAAGACTTACATTTTTAATTTAAATCGTTTTATTCGCAAAAAAGATCGGGAAATTATTCAGGGAAAGAAAGGGAAAAGTCAGGGATTAAGAAAAAAATTAGCCATAGTCAGGGAATATCTATGAGGTGTTGTTTAAAGACTTACATTTTTAATTTAAATTGTTTTATTTCGATTGTAAAAGAAATCGGTAAATTATTCAGGGAAAGAAAGGGAGAAGTCAGGGATTTTGAAAAAAAATTGACATAGACAGGGAATTTCTGTAAGAGGTAGTTTAAAGAGTTACATTTTTATTTCAAACTGTTTTATTCCGATTGTAAAAGAAATCGGGAAAAATTCAGGGACTTTTATTAATCAGGGAAAAGTCAGGGATTTAAAAAAAAGATGTCATATTCTTTCATTCAAATTCTTTCATTCATGTCAAATTCTTTCATTCTGATCGTAAAGGAAATCGGGAAATTATTCAGGGAAAGAAAGGGAAAAGTCAGGGATTAAAAACAAAAAATTCGCCATAGTCAGGGAATTTCTATGAGGTGTTATTTAAAGACTTATGTTTTTAATTTAAATTGTTTTATTCTTATTGTAAAAGAAACCGGGAGAAATTCAGGAAATATTATTAGTCAGGGAAAGTCAGGGATATGGAAAAAATCTGATGACATCCGGGAATTTCTATAAGCAGCACCTTTCATAATAAATTACACATTTTTATTTGAAATTTTGTTAATTTGATTATAAAAGAAATCAGCGAAAATTTAGGGCATTTTTTTAGTCAGGGAAAGTCAGGGAAAGTCAGGGAAAAGTCAGGGCTTTTGAATTTTTGTTTTCCATAGTTAGGGAATTTATACGATGGGTACTTTTTAGGCTTAAATGTTTAATTTAAATTGTTTTATTCCGATCGTAAAAGAAGTCGGGAAATTATTCAGGGAAGCACAAGCAAAGTCAGGGATTTGGAAAAAATCTGGTAAAATCAGGGAATTTCTGTAAGCAGCACTTTTCATAATAAATTACACATTTTTGTTTGAAACTGTTTTATTTCGATTATAAAAGAAATCAGGGAAAATTTAGAAAATGTTATTGCTCAGGAAAAGCCAGGAAAAAGTAGGGACTTTTAAGAAAAAAAGTCTCACAAGTCAGGGATTTGGAACAAAATTTTTGCAAAATTAGGCGACTTTTGTGAATGGGAATTTTGAATAATAGTTTTTTAATTCTGAAATTTTTCTTTGAAATTGTGTTATTCTGATTCTAAAATAAATCAGGGAAGAGTCAGAGGATTTGATCGATCATGGAAAGTCAGGAATCTGAAAGAAAGCTTGCAAAATTAAGCGACTTTTTTAAAGGGGAATTTTAAATAATACATTTTAAGGCCTTTAATTTTTATTTTTAATTGTTTTATTCCGATTGTTAAAGAAATCAGGGGAAATTCACGAAACGTTATTGGACAGGGAAATTCAGGGAAAGTCAGCGATTTGAAAAATAATCTTTTCAAAAGTTAGGGAATCTATATAAGAATAGCTCAAATAATAAATTTTTAATTAAAAAATTTCCCTTGAAAATGGTTTATTTTGAATTTAAATTAAATCAGGGAATTTTATTCATCACTGACTGTCAGGACATTTTTGGCAGAAGTAAGAGAATTTCTATAAGGGGCACTTTGAATAATAAATTTTTAATTTTTTTCATTGAAATTGCTTTAATCAAATTAGAAAATAAATCTGGCCAAACTCATCGAATTCTATTGATCAGGAAAAGTCAGGGGTTTTGAAAAAATGTTACAAAAGTCAGGAATTAAAAAAAAAATCTTGCAAAATTCAGAATAATAAATGTTAAATTTTTCTTTGAAATTTTTTCATTCTCATTATTCTGATTATAAAAGAAATCAGGGAAAAGTAAAATAATTTTACTGGTCAGTGAAAGTCAGGCATTTGGAAAAAAATCTTGCAAAATCAGGGAATTTCTATAAGAGGCACTTTAAATAATAAATTTGAAATTAAAATTTTTTTATCAAAAATAGTTTTTTTTCATTATAAAATAAATACAAGAAAGGTCGAAGAATTTTAATATTCAGGGGAAGTCAGGGATTTGGATTTTCGTTAAAATCAGGGAATTTCTATAAGAAGCACTTTAAAGAATAAATTTTAATTTTTTAAATTTTAATTTCGTTTGGTTCGATTATAAAAGAAATCAGGGAAAATTCATGGAATTGTATTGTTCAGGCAAGTCGGATAAAAGTTAGGTATTTTGAAAAATATCTTTTAAAAATTACGGAGTTTCTATAAGAGGACTTTAAATAATAAATAAATTTAAAAAAATATAAGTAAGATTTTTCTTTGTAAAAAATTTAAATATTTTTTTGAAAATTCGTATATTTAGTTCAAAAATTGACCTGTTTTACTAAAAATTTCATTTTTTTATAAAATGCAACTAATTCAACTAATTTGTTGAAAATTCATTTTTTAGTAGAATTCTAATTATTTAATTTTGATTTAAAATCATTTTTAATTAATCGTTTTTTTAAATTGACATTTTATTTTTTATTTTTTAAACCTAAAATAGATTTTTTGTATTTTTCAGAATAATCAGTTTAGACCAAAAATCATCCCTTTGGTTGAAAGTTGAACTATTTTCTTGAAAATTTAACGAATTTGTTTGAAATTCATTTTGCTTTGCTTTACAATTAATGTTGTAAAATGAAAATCAAATATTTATTTTTTAATCGTTGAAAAGTTGAAAAGACTTTTTTTGTTTAAAGATTCAACTTTTTGATTGAAAATGAACTTTTTAATTGGAAATTTATACTTTAATTTATAATTACAGAAAATTCGTTTCCTGGCATAAATGTTCAACAATTTGAATTAACCTGCTTTTCTCCCTCTTTGATGAATATTTAATTTTTTAATTTTTATTAATAAATTTATCTTTTTTAGTTTGAAATTTATTCATTTTTGTTTGAAAATTCCTCTTTGTTTTTAAAGACTCTTTTTGATGAAATTTCATAGTTTTTGTTTAAATATTAAATGTTCCTTTTTTATTGAGAATTCCTCCTTTTGAAATCAGAATTAATCTTTTTTGTTGAAAATACAACTGTCTTCTAAAAAATACGATTATTTGGTTAGAAATGTAACTTTTTATTGTTCAGGTTTAATCTTTTTATTAAAAATTTGAAATGCAAATTTTCTTAAAGAAATCAAGAAATATTTGATAAATTTTCGGAAATGTTTCCGGAAGTTTTTACATATTTTCAATTTATTTAAAACGTCATAAATTCCGAAAAATATTTGTAAGTGCCAAGAATTTTTCTTATAAATTCTAAAAATCTTACCAAATATAAAAAAAATTGTATTATAATCTTCTAAATTTCCACAGGAATTTAAAATAAAATAATTTTCTTGAAAGCTTTCGAAAATCTTTCAAAGCTTATAAAGATTATTTTCGAAATCTATAAATATCTACATTCTAAAAGCCTTTTATAGTTTAAAATTCTTTTTAGTATCTTCAATTATACTAAATATTGCCTGAATTTACTAAATATATTTTTATTTTTTAATCTTGTTAAATTAAAAAATTTTGTTTCAAATGTTTCTACACTCTTTATCGTAATTTTAGGAAATTGTTTGATATGTTCTTAACAATTTTTAAAAATAAAAAATAGAATATAAGGAAAATTCGTTTTTTAATTTTGTCAATTATTTTAATTTTTCCTGTTTTTTTGTAATTCTGAAAAATTTTTTAAAATATATTATTTAAACTATTTATTTAAAACGTAATCATTTTTTATAAAAAATTCAACTGTTTTTTTGAAAATTCGTCTTTTGGATTGAAACTTCCTTTTTTTAAAGTCATTGTTTTTGGTTGAAATAATAAATTTTAACTTTTTAAATAATCTGAAATTATTTATTTCCATTTATAAAAGAGTCAACGTGAAAAATGTTATAAGATTGAAATGGTGTTCTTTCAATATTAATTATGAGCAAAAATGAAAAATCATTAAGGACAAATCAGGGAAAAACCAGGTAATTTTGAAAATGAAGATCTGCGATCACCCTGTAATATAAAAAAATTAATCAAATAAAAGGATGTTAGATAAAAACTAATGACAAATAAGACAGTAATAAAAATAGATTATATCTTTGGTTGAAAGGCATAAGCGCTTATCTACACCTGTCATGATTTCGAGATAAATGAGGCTTTATTTTCTCTGAATTCTATCAAATCGAAGAAATAATCGATCATTTTTTTTGGTAAGATTTTAATCACATTTTTACCGTTTGGTGAAATTTTCGTTAGAGTCGACTGTTTCCTTTTTGTAAACATTATTTTAAAAATGGCTATACAACAACAAAAAAATGTTGTTATAATTATGAATATTTATAGGGTAAAAGTTACAAAACGGTCAGATATAAAGAATTTCAAAGATAATAAGGCAATTTGCATGGGACGTATTTGTCTGATTTAATACTGACTTTTACTACTGAAACTCTCAGTCACGTTTTAGGACTGGCGGAAGTCATAATGCAAGTCAAAGAATAAAAGTTTTCCTCAATATATATTCATAAGGTAACAGAATGAAATTTGAAAATAAAAAAAATCAATTTGGTTAAAAAATTGTGGCGAATTTTTAATAAGCTTAGTTTTTATTGATGAAAAAAAATAAAACTATGAGATATGCTAGAGTTTTCCACTTAAATGGGAACTTAGTTTCAAAATTTCATATTTTTTTGGATGAAATTTTTTTTTTAAATTTGAATAATTTTGTTAGAAAATTATTATTATTTTTTAAATAGTTCGCTTTTTCGGGTAAAAAACTCAACCATTTGGTAGAAAACTAATTCGTCTTTTTAGATTTAAAATACAAAAATTTGGTTAGATTTTCTTTAATTCTGAACTAAAAAATCTTTCCTGGTTCCAAGTTTTATTATCTGTATAAAAATTGCATTATTAGAAAATTAATATCTATATGTTATTTTCAAGTTGAAAATTTAACTGTTCTATAGAAAAATCATCTTTTTGGCATGGAAATTCAACAATTTTTTAGACATTTGAAAACAAAATTAAATGAAGAATCTTTCTTGGATGAAAATCCAACTATTTCGGTAGAAAAATAAGCTACTTGGTTAAAAATTAATTTTTGTTGTCAAAAATGTAACTATTTTGTAGAAAATTAATCTTTTTAGATTGTAAATTCACAAATGAGTTAAATGTTTTTAATGCTCAAATGAAAAATCGTTCTTGGTTAAAAATGCAACATTCTGGGTTGAAAATTCAACTATTTTCATTGAAAATTGAACTATTTTGTACAAAATTCTGTTCTATTTTAGTTCTATTTTAGTAGAATATTGAATTAATTGCTCAATTTTGTTTTAATTCAACTTTTTTTTAGAAGATTCCTTTTCTAGATAGGAAATTTAACAATTTAATTGATTTTGTTAAATTTCGAATTTCAATATAGTAGAAAATCTTATTATTTTCTAGATAATTTTTCAATTTTTTCTTTAGAAAGTCATTCTTTTTCCGTTAAAAAAACGCTTTTCGAGTTGAACCTTCAACTATTTGGTTAAAAATAAATTTTTGGTTGAAAATTCAACTATTTCGTAGAGCATTCATTTTTTTTAAATTCAATTTTTTTTCGAAGATTCGTTTTTTGAATTGAAAATTTAATATTTTATTAATTAATTAATATAATATTTATGAATTTGATTCTAGTAAAAAATCTTATTATTTACTTACTATTTATTTAATATATATATTAATTTACAATAATAATTTACAATAATTATTTATATATTAATTTATTTATTATTTGAAATTTGAAATTTTTTTTAAATTCATTATTTTTTCATTAAAGATCCGCCTTTTTGGGTTGAACATTCAATTATTTGGTTCAAAATGAATTTTTTGTTAAAAATGTAACTATTTTGTAGAAAATTAATTTTTTTAGATTGCAAATTCAAAAATTGGGTTAAATGTTTTTAATGCTCAAATGAAAAATCGTTCTTGGTTAAAAATGCAACATTCTGGGTTGAAAATTCAACTATTTGCGTTGAAAATTGAACTTCCTTGTAAAAAATTCATCTTTTTGGCTTAAAAATTTAACAACTTGTTAAACACTTTTTTAAATTTTAAATAAAAATCTTGCATGCAAGTTGGACTGTTTGGACAGTCAATTAAACTATGCTAGTAGAATATTCAATTAATTGTAAAAAAAATTTTTTAATTCAACTTTTCTTTAGATGATTCCTTTTCTTGGTAGGAAATTTAACATTTTAATTGACTTTTTTTTATTCCAAATTTCAACCTAGTAGAAAATCTGCTTATTTTCTAGGAAATTTTACAATTTTTTCTTTAGAAAGTCATCCTTTTTTCCTTCATTTTTCATTGTTAAAAAATCGCTTTTTGAGTGGAACATTCAACTATTGGATAAAAAATACATTTTTGGTTGAAAATTAAACTATTATGTATAATTTTTGTTTGCTTGAAAATTCAACTATTTCGTAGAAAATTCATCTTATATGCTGAACGATTCAGCAATTTGGTGTTTGAATTTTTTCATTATTGAATAAAAAATACTTTTTGATTGAAAATTCAACTTTTTGGATTGAAAATTCAACAATGTGGTTGAATTTTTTTTGCATTCTGAACTGAAAAGAGTGCTTGGAAAGAAAATTGAAATTTTTTGGTAGAAAATTCAACTAATTGGTAGAGCATTCATTTTTTTAAATTCAACTTTTTTAGAAGATTTATTTTTTTAATTGAAAATTTACTAATTAATTTGATTTTTTAAATTCTGAATTTGATTCTAGTAAAAAATCTTATTATTTACCTTATTATTTACTTATTATTTATTTATTTATTGTTTTAAATTTGACACAAAATTAATTTGACAAAATGAATTTTTTGTTAAAAAATGAACTATTTTACACATTTTTTTCGGCTGAAAATTTAGTAATTTGGTTGACATTTTTTGTTCTTATATAGAAAATATTTCTTGGTAAAAATTTTTACTTTTTGGATTGAAAATTCAACAATGTAGTTGAATTTTCTTTTCATTTTGAACTGAAAAATCTTCCTTACTTAAAAATTGTATTATATAGTAGAAAATGTTATTATTTTCGAGAAAATTTCACAATATTTTTTAGGAAGTCATTATATTTCGTTTGAATATTCGCTTTTTTAGGTTGAAAATTTTTCTATCGTTTTGAAAATTAACTTTTTGGTGGAAAAGTCATATCTTCGGGTTGAAAATTTAACTATTTTGTAGAAAATTCATCTTTTTGGCTAAACATTAAACAATTTAGTTTGAATTTTTTTTCATTCTCAGATAAAAAATCCTTCTTCGTTGAAAATTCAACTTTTTTTAAGTTGTAAACTCAACAATTGGGTTATTTTGTTTTCATTCTGAACTGAAAAATCTTTGTTGGTGGAAAACTTTATTAGCTGATTGAACATTTTATTATTTTTTCGCAAATTCCAAAATTTTGTTAGAAGTTTATTTTCTTTTGTTTGAAAATTTGCTTTTTTTGGTTAAAAATTTATTTATCTGTTTGAAATTAACTTTTAGGTGGAAAAGTCATATTTTCGGGTTGAAAATTTAACTATTTTTTAGAAAATTCATCTTTTTGGCTAAAGATTAAACAATTTAGTTTGAATTTTTTTTTCATTCTCAGATAAAAAATCCTTCTTGGTAGAAAATTAAACTTTTTTTAGGTCGTAAACTCAACAATTGGGATAATTTTTTCATTCTGAACTGAAAAATCTTTCTTGGTTGAAAACTTTATTAGCTGATTGAAATGTTTTTTTGCAAATTCAATAATTTTGTAAGAAATTAATTTTATTTGGGTAGAAAGTGCGCTTTTTTGGGTAGAAAATTCGACTATTTCGTTGAAAATGAATAAGTTTGGTAAAGAAAATGATATTTTAACTGAAAACTTTGTTTGAAATTTTTTTTCTTCCTGAATGAAAAATCCTTCATAGTTGAAAATTAAACTATTTTGGTATTAAATTCAACTATTTGGTTCAAAATTAATATTTTTCAACACAACTTTTTTGTCTGATATATTTAACATTTTCCAAAAAAATTCATTCAAAATATCATATTATTTGTACGGTTTTAAACAAATTTAAATTGAGCAAAAATTTGTTCCTTTTTTATTATTATTTACTAGTGAAAACTAAACATATAAAAGTTCATCATAAGTTGGAAATTTTTTTGAATATTCCATTTCAAATAACGAAACGATTTAATTAATTTTTGGCATAAGTTCAATAAGAAAAGAAATAAAACAGTTCATTAAATTATTGGCAATAGCAAAAAGTTAGATTTAATTTATAAGTACAAAAACGTTCAAAAATGTTATTTTTGGATTTAAGCTTGCCAAAACATAACGCATATTTTATCGTCAGCTTAAATCAATTTTGAAGAATTCCAAATTTTTTTAAGAATTTCAAAGAATTCTGAAGAATTTAAGATAAATTCCCACAAGTTTAAAAATACGTATCTGTCAGAAAATAAAGAAAAAGAAAATTAAAGGGGTTCGCTTTTTTTATCTTTTTGGCCGTCCTGATATTACTGTCGACGAAAAGACTTTTGGTATTCCTCTCTCCAGAAGAGAAAAATATGCCCGAATAGAAAAAATGATTGCAAAGAAGAATGGACTCGTTTATTACATGAGTTAGAAAATTTAAAAAAATTGGTAAATAAAGAATAATTCTTGAGAAAGTTATAATTTTTTGGAATACCAACAAAAATTATATTTTTTTGTATTAAGTCCATGAAATAATTATTTCCAATTTTAAAAAAAAAATGTTTCATAAAATTAGTTGTGTGTGAATGGAAAAAAGATCACTTTTTCGAGTGGAATATATTTTTCAACTTATTTCGAAGGCTGCTTCAATTTGAAACATGCTAGAAGAAAAAAATATGCCGGGAGAGAAAAATATGCAAGAAGAGAAAAATATTCCGGAAGAGAGAAATATGCCAGAATAGAAAAATATACGGAAAGAGGAAAATATGACAGAAGAGAAAAATAGTCCGTAAGAGAAAAATCTGCCGGAAGAGAGAAATATTCTTGAAGAAAGAATAATAATGATTAGACAAATATTCTGGAAGAGAAAAATAATCCTGAAGAGAAAATACATGCAGGAATAGAAAAATTAACAGAAGAGACAAATATGCGGAAAGAGAAAAGTATGCCAGAAGAAAAAAATATCCCGTAAGAGAAAAATCTGCCGAAAGAGAAAAATATTCCGGAAGAGAAGAATATGCCGAAATAGAAAATTATTCCGGAAGAGAAAAATATTCTAGAAGAGAAAAACATGCAGGAATAGAAAAATTGACGGAAGAGAAAAATATTGCGGAAGAGAGAAATATGCCAGAATAGAAAAATATATGGAAAGAGAAAAATATGCCAGAACAGAAAAATATTCTGAAAGAGAAAAATATTCCAGAAGAGAAAAATAGTCATTAAGAGAAAAATCTGTTGGAAGAGAAAAATATTCCGGAAGACAGAAATATGCCAGAAGATAAAAATGTGCGGAAATGGGAAAAATATGCCAGAAGAGAAAATTAGCCCGTAAGAGACAAATCTGCCGGAAGAGAAAAATATTGCGGAAGAAAAAAATATTAAGATTTAGACAAATTTTCCGCAAAAGAAAAAAATGCCGGAAGAGAACAATTTTCCGGAAGAGAAAAATATTCCGGAAGAGAAAAATATGTCGGGAGAGAAAAATATTCCAGAAGAGAAAAAACATACAGGAATAGAAAAATTAACAGATGAGAGAAATATACTTGAAGAGAAAAATATTCCGGAAGAGAGAAATATGCCAGAATAGAAAAATATTCCAGACGAGAAAAATAGTCCGGAAGAGAAAAATATTCCAGAAGAGAAAAAACATGCAGGAATAGAAAAATTAACAGAAGAGAAAAATATACTGCAAGAGAAAAATATTTCGGAAGAGATAAATATGCCAGAATAGAAAAATATGCCAGAAGAGAAAAATAGTCCTTAAGATAAAATCTGTTGGAAGAGAAAAATATTGCGCAAGAGAGAAATATGCCAGAATAGAAAAATATGCGGAAAGAGAAAAGTATGCCAGAAGAGAAAAATAGCCCGGAAGAGAAAAATATTGTGGAAGAGAAAAATATACCGGAAGAGAAAAATATTCCAAAAGAGAAAACACATGCAGGAATAGAAAAATTAACAGAAGAGAACAGTACACTGGAAGAGAAGAATATGAAAGAAAAGAAAAATAGAATGAAAGACAAAAATATGCCTGAAGAGAAAAATAGTCCATAAGAGACAAATCTGTTGTAAGGCAAAAATTTGCCGGAAGAGACAAATATTCCGAAAGAAAAAAATATTAAGGAGTAGAACAATATTCCAGAAGAGAAAAATATGCCGGAAGAGAAAAGTATTCCGGAAGAGAAAAATATTCCATAAGAGAAAAAAATTCCAGAAGAGAAAAGTATACCGGAATAGGAAAATATGCCGGAAGAGACTTAACAAGAAATAAATAATTGTAGATTTTTATATATAAATGGATGGGAATCTATCATCGATGGAAACAGCCTGTATGGTGGATTTCAATGAAGAGCGTGATGTGGTCCGATATAGCACGTTGCTCGGATAATCAAATATTTGTCGTGTTTATCGTGGCCAGTAAAACTGAATCGTGTGTTGAACACACCTGGGCGTGTGTTGGACACATACTCACTCTACAAGTGTGTGGTAGATAGATAGATAGATAGATAGATAGCTCTTAACTAACTTCAAGCAGCGGCAGAGGCAGAGGGCGAACAGGAGAAAATGGCGCCGGTGCGTGCGTGACTCAGAACGATCCCCTTTCCACCCTCCGACAAACCTAACTTTCACAGGGCCGTCATACACACCCCAAAATACTCGGAAATTCAAGAAAGAAGGCTCCTGTCATCTTATATAGTCCCCCTCACCACCCCACCCCTCCCCTCCCCCACCCGCCCACCGAATTTGATTAATCAAACACTTTTTTAATCTACCCTCTAATTTCTACAGAAAATTGCAGTATCATCCATTGATAGTTATTATTCCAACAATCAGTAATGGGAAGTAACTAGCATTGATGGGGATGTTAACTTTTGAAACGAGCTAGTTATCGTTTGCAAAAAAAATAAATATCGTTCCTTTTGCAAAAAAGTAACTATCGTTAGTTTTGCAAAAAAGCCAATATCGTCAATTTTGGGAAAAAGTAATTACCGTTACTTCAGTAAAGAAGCAACTATCGTTACTTTTGAAAAATGTAACTATTGTTACTTTTTTAAGAAAAAAAATTATATTGTTCATTTTGCAAGAAAACGCAACTGTCGTTGCTTGTGAAAAAAAGAAAATATAGCTACTTTTGCAACATAGAGTAAATATCGTTAATTTTGCAAAAAAATATCGTAACGTTTGCAAAAACCTTCGTAACTTTTGCAAAACAGTATCGCAACTTTTGCAAACAAAGTATCGTAACTTTTGCACAAAAAGTTTTGAAACAAAAGTAACTAAAGCTGCCTTCGCAAAAAAAGTAACTGTCGTTGCATTTGCAAAAAATTCAAAATCATTACTTTTGAAAAAAGTAACTATCATTGGTTTTGAGAAAAGCCACTATGATTACTTTCATAAAAAAATAACTATCGCTAATTTTGTCAAAAAGTGACAATGATAAATTTTGCAATAAAGTAACTGTCGTTATTTTTTTTTAAAAGCAACTATCGTTACTAAAAAAGAGTAACCATCGTTACTTTAAAAAACGAATGTAATTATCGTTACTTTTGCAAAAAAGTAACTATCGTTACTTTTGCAAAAAAGTAACTATCGTTACTTTTGCAAAAAAAAGTAATTGACGTTTCTCTGTAACAAAAAGTGACTATCGTTACTTCTTCAAAGAATGAACTATCTAGGTAACTATGTTACGATGTTACGATATTACAATCGTTACTTTCGAAAGAAGTAACTATCGTTACTTTTGCAAAAAGTGACTGTCGCAACTGTTGTAAGAAAGCAACTATCGTTATTTTGGAATAAAGGTAACTATTGTTAACTATTTATTGTTACTTTTAGACAAAAAGTTTCTGAATTTAATTTTGAAAAAATTATATTCATATTAACAAAAAAGTAAATATAGTTTCTTTTGCAGCAAAAATTAAATGCAGTTATTTTTACAAAAAAAGTAACTATCGTTACTTTTGCAAGAAAAAGTAATTGACGTTTCTCTGTAACCAAAAGTGACTATCGTTACTTTTTCAAAGAATAAAATATCTAGTTAACTATGTTACGATGTTACTATGACGCGATGGTAACTGTGTTACCCTTGTAACAAAAAGAAACATCGGTACTTTTGAAAAAAGCAATAATCGTTACTTTTGCAAAAAGTAACATCCGTATCTGTCGTAACGAAGAAACCATCGTTATTTTTGCATTAAGGTAACTATCGTTACTTTTACATAAAAGTAAATACCGTTACTTTGGCACAAAAGTAAATACCGTTACTTTTGCAAAAAGTATTTATTGGTACTTTTGTAAAATAAGTCTCGTAAATTTTGAAAAAATATATTCGTTATTTTTTAAACAAAAAGTAACTGTAGTTACTTTTGCAACAAAAAGTTAGTTATCTTTACTTTTGCAAAAAAAGTAATTGACGTTTCTTTAAGAAAAAACGTAACTGCCCTTAAATCTGAAAAAAGTAACTGACCTTAATTCTGCAAAAAAGTAATTTTCGTAACTTTGACAAAGAAAGTTAATACAGTTACTTTTGCAAAAATATATAAGGCTTGTTACTATTGAAATAAAAAGTAACAGTAATAAAAATAAACTCCAGTTACTTTTCAAGAAAGTATCTATTGCTTCTTTTCCAAAAAAAGTAACTATCGCTTCTTTTCCAAAAAAGTGACTATCGATACTTTTGCAAAAAAGTAACTGTAGCTACTTTCGCGAAGAAATGATCGTTAATTTTTGAAAAAAGTAACTATCGTTACTTTTACAAAAAAAGAAATATCTTTACTTTAAAAAAAAAGTAAATATCGTTACTTTTGTGAAAAAGTAACTATCAGTACTGTTGAATAAAAGTAAGTAAGCATCGTTATTTTTGCCATTAAAAATAACTATCGTTACTTTTTTAGTTACTTTTGTATTTCAGGCTGGTTACTTTTATAAAAAAGTAAATATCCTTACTTTCACAAAAAAGTAAATATCGTTACCTATGCAAAAAAGTGACTATCTTTACTTTTGAAAAAAGCAGATATCGTGACTTTGGCCATAAAAAACAACCGTTGTTACTTTTGTCATAAGAATAACTATCGTTACTTTCGCCATGGAAAGTATCTATTGTTACTTTTGCCATAAAATGCAACTAACTTTACTTTTTCCATAAACAAATTATCGTTAATTTTTCCACGAACGTAACTATCGTTACTTTTTAAGTTACTTTTGCATTTTAGGCTGGTTACTTTTTTAAAAGTGATCTGGTTACTGGTTACTTTTTGAAAAAAGTAACTGTCGTTACTTTTACAAAAAATAAATATCAGTCAATATCAGTAATTTCGAACAAAAAGTGAAAAAGCGCTACTTATACAAAAAAGTAACCATCGTTACTTTTGAAGAAAAAAAGTAAATATCGTGAATTTTGCCATAAAAAGCAACCATCCTTATTTTCGCCATAAAAGTAACTATTGTTACTTTTGCCGTTAAAAGTAATTATCGTTACTTGTTTAGTTACTTTTATCCTTCCTTTTACAAAAAAAGTAAATATCGTTACTTTTGAAAAAGTAACGGTCGTTACTTTAGCCATTAGAAGTATCTAATGTTACTTTTTGCCATAAAAAGCAACCATCGTTACTTTTTCCATCAAAAAAATTATCGTTACTTTTGCCATAAAAAGTAAATATCGTAAATTTTTTAGTTACTTTTTTATTTTAGGCTGGTATCCACAGTAACCCCGAGATATCAAACTGTCGCATATCATCCTGAATTTCAAACTCTGATCAAAATGATCAACTTTTACTGAACAAAAATTAATTTCTACACAACTTTATTTACATTCGTCGACTGTCAGTCGTTATATTTTTATTGAAAGTCGAATTTAGTTGTTCCAGAACTAATATTTCTTGAGTAAGAAATGTTTCTAAAAAATTGGAATTTCAGGGTAGGAGGAAAATTACAATTCTCCTGTATTGGGCTATAAATCTCTATGGCTCTGGAAATTGATTTTTTCTCTCTAAAAGTAATTCTTTTGACTGACCTAGTTCCGACTTCCACTTCTGGAAGATTTACAACTTGCTAAGGCAAACCGAAAATGTTTTAGATAACGTCGAATTTTCAACAATTAGTTGATTTTTTAAACAAAGAGATGAATTTTTAAAAATAATAAATTTTTAACTTGAATATTTAAGTTTTCAGGCAAAAGAAATTAAAACCAAACAGTTGAAATTTTAATTAAAAAAAACAAAATTTTCAATGTAACAAAAAACAAGTGATAATAAATGGAAAAATTAAATTATCAATCAGAAAGATGAAATTTGCACTAAAATGATCAATCGTACCAAAAAAACTTTTACTATAATTAAATAAATAATTAGCCAATAATAATTATATAATTTAAAAAAAAGAAAGCAATTTTGAACAAAAAAAGGAATGCCGAATGAAAAAAATAAATTATCAGCTAGAGAAATCAAATTGGAACTAAAATAATAAATCTAAAATTAAACGTAGAGAAGTTTTATTTTCAGTTAAAAAAATTACACTTCACAGAAAAACAAGATTTAAACAAAAGACTTTAATTTTTAACCAAAGGACCGAATTTTCAATTAAACTGATGAATCTTCGAAGAAAAAAATTAATATTTATCAAAGTAGTTCAACTTTTAATCGAACAAAAATAAACTTTGAACTGAATAGTGAATATTTAAATTATCAGTTGAAAAGTTAATTTTCAGAAAAAAAATCATCAACATATGAACTGATTAAATTTTAATTCAAAAAATAAAATTTCAACAAAACAAAAAAAATTTGAAAGAAAGAGTTAAAATTTTTAATCAGAGAGATAAAATTTCAACTAAAATTATACATCTTCATTCCAAAAGAAACTTCAACAGAGCAGTTATATTTTTCACCAATCAACAAATATAAATTTTAAACAAAAAAATGGAATAGTAATTTTGCAGTGAAATCAGTTAATTTTAAACAACAAATAACCAAAGAAAAAAATAGAACTTTTAGCAAGGTAGATAAATTTTCGACCATAAGCAAATAAGATTCTAATTTTAAATAAAAAATAGTGTAATTGAACCAAAAAGACGCATTTTCAACAAACTAAATAAATCTCTACCGAAAGAGATCAATTTCCGATCCAAAAAGAGGAATTTTCAATCAAGAAAGATTCGTCAGTCAAAAGAAAAAATGCAAAAACAAATTTTTGAATTTTCAATCTAAAACGACGAATTTGTTTTTAAAAAAAGTTGAATTTTTCTCCTGAAATATATACTTTTAACAAAAAAGCGAAGTTTAAAAAAATATAAATGAATAGAATAGAACAGAATAAAATAGAATAGAATAGACTAGAATAGAATAGAATATAATAGAATAGAATAGAATAGAATAGAATAGAATAGAATAGAATAGAATAGAATAGTATAGAATAGAATAGAATAGAACAGAACAGAATAGAATAGAATCAAATAGAATAGAATAGAATAGAACAGAACAGAAAAGAATAGAATCAAATAGAATGGAATTCAATAAAATTTATAAGAATTGGGGATGACTCAACCAATTCAGGGTAAAGAAAATAGCAAAAAACAGTAAAATAAATTAAATTTTAGTGATTTTAGCGGAATTGAAGGAAAGTAAGAAGACTTCGATGCAATTAGCAAAAATAAATTTAACAGAATTCAGGATAAACTAACAAGAATTGAGTAAAATAGAAGTAAATTTAGAATTATTAAATGGAATTTAAGAAACGTTGCTGAAATTCTATAGAATTTGAAAGAATGTAGTTCAACGAGATTTTCAAAATAACAGAAAAACAATAAAGTAATTAAAGTTTGAGTGAATTTAAAGAAATTAAGTAGAAATAAGAAGAATACCATGCTATTT
Source organism: Acraspis erinacei (assembly GCA_035041075.1). NCBI lineage: Eukaryota > Metazoa > Arthropoda > Insecta > Hymenoptera > Cynipidae > Acraspis > Acraspis erinacei. The sequence continues at coordinate 80,300,438 of JAWWLR010000054.1, read as the reverse complement.
ATAAAACTTCATTGATAAATCAATCAATTGATGAATCAATCAGTTGATAAATTTCCATTGAATTCAGCGGATTTTAAGGAAATTTGAAGAATTCAAAGTGAATTCAAAAGAATTCCATGTGAATTCAAAAGAATTCAAAGAAATTAAAAAAAATGTAATACAATTTAGAAATCATTAGTGACTTTCTCTTCAAAAAGTTACTAAACAAAATTAAATTCACTACAATTCGCATAAATTTAAATTAATTTGCGTTTGCCTTAAATGTAGTTAAATTAACATTGACTCCTTAACTTCAGCCAAGTAAACTTGAATTTACTCAAAATCACATCAATTCAGCAGAATTGATTAAATTTCACTCCCATGCGCTTGATTTCAATAAACCTTTCTTGAAGTAAGTAGCATTAACTTAAATTCAGTAGCACTACAACTTGAATATAGCTGCACTAACTTGAATCTTGTAGCCGTAGTTGAAATTCAGTACAATTAACTCAAATGTACTTGAATTTTCTTTGAATGTAGTTGAATTCACATTGAATCCTTTTTAGCAAAGTTAACTAAAATTCACTTAAAATCACATTAATTCAACAGAATTAAATGCATTTCACTCACAAGCGCTTGATTTCAGTGGAGCTTTCTTGAGATAAGTAGCACTCACTTAAATTCAGTAGCTCTATAACTTGAGTATAGTTGCACTAACTTGAATTTAGTAGTCGCAACTGAAAAACAGCACAATTTACTCAAATTTACTTGAATTTGCATTTGCCTTAAATGCAGTTGACTTTTTATTGAATCCTTGAATTTATCGAAGTGACTTAAATTCACTTAAATTAAGTAGTCATTTAACTTGAATATAGGTGCACTACCTTGAATTTAGTAGCCTTAACCATTAAAACAAAAGTAGAATTCACCTAAATTCAGTAGCATTAACTTTAATTCAGTAGCACATTAACTTGAAAATAGTTTCACTAACTTGAATTTAGTAGCCGTACCGTTTTCGAAATTAATAGAATTCACCTAAATTCCGTAGCATTAACTTAAATTAAGTAGTACTATTATTTGAAAATAGTTGCACTAACTTACATTTAGTAGCCGTAACCGTCCATGAAATAAGTAGATCTCACTTCAATTCTGTAGCACTTAACCTGAAAATAGTTGCACTAACAGGAATTTAGTAGCCGTGCCGTTTTCGAAATTAGTAGAATTCTCTTAAATTCCGTAGAATTAACTTAAATTAAGTAGTACTATTACTTGAAAATAGTTGCACTAACTTGCATTTAGTAGCCGTAACCGTTTTTTAAATAAGTAGAATTCACTTAAATACAGTAGCACTTTAACCTGAAAATAGTTGCACTTACTTGAATTTAGTAGCCGTACCGTTTTTAAATTAGTAGAATTCAACTAAATTCCGTAGCATTAACTTAAATTAAGTAGTACTATTACTTGAAAATAGTTGCACTAACTTGAATGTTTTAGCCGTAAACATTTTTCAAATAAGTAGAATTCACTTAGAATCAGTAACATTAAATTAAATTCAGTAGACTTTGATGTTTACTAAAATTCAGTAGTATTTGCCTTGAAGGTAATCCTTACCGAATTTCTCATAATTTAAATTTCAATTGAATTGCTAAATTGTCAAGGATTTTAGAACAAAGCATCAAAAAATCTTTTATCAAAAATAATTTTTATTCCACTATATTGATCAAAGAAGGCCTTTCCTTGAAAATTAAAGACGCTTATCGATATTTTCAAAATACAAGTGTAATAACATATTTTGGCCCTTAGAAGACCTCGATCGGATTATTCTAATGCTGCCTCTAAAATGCTAAGGTTAAAACTGCAAATAAGTCGAAAACAAATATTGATCTATAAATGAACTTTTTGTAAATCTATTAGAGTTATAAGAAAAATTCGAAAAACAAATTTTATTTAAGTTTTTGAAGTCTATAGGAAATTGAAATTTATTAATATTTTGTAATAGGTTATTATTTGGTGTTCTTTTTCCAGCCTAATGTTTAACAAAAATTAACGCAAATTTTAGCAACAATTTTACTGGGTTTCTGATGGGCTAAAAAAATGATTAAAATGTCTTACATTTTTAAACTCAAAAAAGATAGTCTAAAAATCGTAAATTTTTTATATTACTATAAATGAAAAATAAACAAATAAATATTGTTATAAATTTAAAAAAATTATAGTAATTGTACGATTGAAGATTTTTTATGAAGAATAAACTGTACTTAGATTTTTTAAATTAAACATTATGTTAAAATTTTTTATCATATAATTTTAAGCCCAAAAACAAATTTCTTAGAAGATAATTGAAAAAAATGAATTTTTAATCCCGAGAAGCAAATTTTTTTGACAACATTGAAATTTTCAATTCAAAAGATTTTGATAAAAAAAAGACATTGCATTTTTATTAAAGTAATTAAATTTTCAACAAAATTTTTGAGTTTTTCACCAAATGAATAAAATTTTAATAAAAAAAAAGAATTTAAAACAAAATGGTTGAAATTGCAATCAAAAAAATAACGTTTAACCAAATAGATGCACTTTTAACTCACAAATTTGAATTTTAAAGAAAAAAGTTGATTTTAAAACAA
>JAWWLR010000054.1:80192170-80228409 GCA_035041075.1 Acraspis erinacei | reverse complement strand
GTATAGTGTGTATCAAGGGCGTACGGCTATTTTGCCTCGTATGACTTCCGCCCTCGCTTCGCTCGGGCGGCAAGTTCGCGCTCTTCAGCATAGCCTTCTTTACGCCCTTTACTATTTAAAAAACTTTAAAAAAGATTTCAAAATTTTCTAAAAGATTTTTTAAACTGATAAAAAAGAATTGGGAAGATTTTAAGGCCATTTTATTTTTCTATTTTTGCATAATTATTACAGTATTTCTAAAATAATTTGAAATTTTTAAAAATTGCACAAAACTTAAAATAAAAATTTTTGGGTTTTAATTTCTTACGAAATAGATGAATTTTTTAACCCAAAAAGATAAACTTAATAAAAATCCTTAACAAAATAGTTGAATTTTTAGCCACAGAAATAAATTTTTGACGCGAAAAAGTTTCAACAAAAGAAATAACTTTTGAATAAAAAAAGGGATTTTAAACTAAAATGATGAATCATCAAGAAAGAAAGTATTTTTGAACAAAATAGTTTCATTTTCAACAAATTAGTTAAATTTTCTAGCACGAAAGATACATTTTCGACGTAAATTACAATTATTTCTGGGAAAATAAAAATATTTTTTATCTCAGAAAATTTATTTTAAGGGAATTTTAAAAAAGATTTTAAAAACTTTCCAAAATATTTTCTAAATTGATCAAAAAGAATCAGCACGATTTTAAGGCAATTTTTATTTTATTTTCAGAAAAATTAGAAAAAAAAGAATGACTAACAAAATTGTTGAATTTTTAGCAAAATAATTTAAAATAATTCCCAAAATAATTTCTGGAACTTTACTTACCGGAATTCCTTGTCTCAACTAATCAGATTAATTTTCTACCAAAAGAGAAGAATAATTATCTACAAAATAATTCAATTATCACATAAAAGAGATAAATTTTTAACTATAGTTAAAAAATTAGAAACAAAACAGTTCAATTTTCAGTAAAAAAAATTCAACAAAAGAATTAAATTTTATACAAAAAAAGGGTTTTAATCTTAAATGATGAATCATCAACAAAAAAATGATGAAAAAAACAGAATCTTTAACAAAATTGTTAAAGTTTTTAATTGTTAATTTTCCACTTAAAAAACAACAGTTCAATTTTTAGTGAACAAAAATTATTTTAAACAAAATAATTATATTTTGAACAAAAAAAAGAACTAAAATGATGAATCATACAAAAAAAATTCAAGAAAATAGCTTCATTTCCAATAATTTAGTTAAATTTTGCACCAATAAAGATGAATTTTAAACGAAAAATGTAGCCATTTGATGTTTGAACTAAAAATAATTTTTAACAAAATAGTTGAAATCTCCATAAAAAAAGAAGTTTCAACGAAAATTATAATTATGATTTCTAGGAAAATAAAAATATTTTATATCTTACAAAATTTATTTTAAGTAAACATAAATATTACAATAATTTCTAAAATTATTTGAAATGTTAAAAGATTTCACAAAACTTAAAACAAAATTTACATTTTTATTTATAACAAAATAAATGAATTTTTTAACCCAAAAAGACAAATTTTAAAACAAAATTTATCACTAAAGAAGTGACGTTTCAACTAAAAACGGTCTTCAAATAAAATGATGAATCATCAACAAACAATTTTTTTTAACAAAACAGCTTCATTTTCAATAAATTAGTTCAATTTTTTACTAAAAAAGATAAATTTTCGACGAAAATTATAATTATGATTCCTGGGCGTTTAACGTAAAAAGCTAAATTTTCATTTAAAAATAGAATATTTAAATTTTAAGTTGGAAAAATTAATTTTCAACAGAACAAAAAGAATCCTCAACAAAATAAACAAAATAAAAAAAAACAAAAACAGAAATAAATTTTTCACTAAAAAAGTGACGTTTCAATTATTTAAATTACTTTTCTACAAAAAAATACTATTTTTGTTACAAAATTAGTCAAATTTTCACATTAAAAAGATAAGTTTTCAAGTTAAAATAGAATAGTTCAATTTTCAGTGAAAAAAAATTTCAATACAATAATTCAATTTTGATAAAAAACGGTCTTCAAATAAAATGATGAATCAACAACAAACAATTTTTTTAAACAAATCAGCTTTATTTTCAACAAAATAATTGAATTTTCTATGAAAAAAATGAATTTTTGACGCAAATTATAATTATGATTTCTGGGAAAATAAAAAGTATTTGTTATCTTACAAATTTTTTTTTAAGTGAAAGTAAAAAAATATTTCACAACTTTACAAAATATTTTCTAAATTGCTGAAAAAGAATCTGCAAAAATTTTAAGGCAATTTTTTTTATTTAAGAGAATAATTAAAAAAAAAGAATGACTAACAAAATTGTTGAATTTTCAAGCAAATAATTACTTACCGGAATTTCTTGGTCTGCAGCGATCCTGGAAAAGGCTTCTTTCAAAAAAAGAATTAACACTTTTTTAATATCTTAAAATATATCTAATTTTTATTTATTTTCAGCTCATCACTGAATTTACAAGATATACTTTTTTACGTAATTTATACGTAAAATTGATGAGTTTCTATAATTCTATAATTATAATCAATAAATACGAATAGTTATAAAAATAGCAATGATAAAACTTTTTTAAAAATCCATAAAATAAAAATTAACAAAACCCTTATTCCGATCAGTCTTGCACAAATTGCTTTTTTTAGATATGAATTTTTAAATTTAGATTAAATAAACTGAAATCGACATCTCTTGATAATTTCAAAACGCGACTACTAAACAATACTATTCTTTTTTTTCTCAATTTCTTGATTTAAGACACTCGTTATCGCCTCTCGAATTTCTTTCAACTCGTTCAACAAAACATTTCTCTGCTCTTTTTCATGTTCTCTCTGTTTTTCGAACTGCCGTTCCAACCACTCCTGATGCTCCTTTTGCATTTTTTTCTCGTGTTCTAAAACTTTCAATATGAGAGTTGACACACAATCTTTATTTTCCTCCTCCTCATTTTCCCTTTGATCCTCAGAAAAATTTTCACTAATTTTCCTTTTGCGTAAAGGCGGTTCCGAAATTTCTGCGATTTTTTCTTCGACAGAAGAGTTTTCCAAATTTTCCATTTCTTTGGAATTTGAAGCTGGGTCAATTTCTGAAATTGTAGTTCCGACTTGGGAAAATTCCGGAATTAAATTGTCTTTTTTGGCTTTGAGACTCTTGTGGGAATTGGATAATTCTTGAGACATATTTTCAGCTTCTTTTTCGAAATCTGGACCAAGTTCTTTGGCAGGAACTTGACTAGGATCTGAAAATCGATCTTTTTCGAAGCAATCGGTGTATGATTCTTCAATTACTACACCAATTTCTTCTTCTTTTTTTTCCTTTTCATCTTTTATTTTTAGCACGGTTTCTACAACAATATTTTCTACTGATTGCTCTATTTCTTGCCTATTCAGTCCATCTATTTCTCTCTCTTTTTCTAGTTCTAATTCTTCTAATCGATCATGTTCTTCTTTATTGTTTAACTTAATCCCATTCACTTCTGAAATTGTAATTGAAATTTATCTTTGGGAAATATTTGATAATATTTTCGAAATTTTTGTAAAATCATTGTAATCTATGAAAAATCTTTCAAATAAATCCGAAATCTGTAGAAAATATTTGAAATCCTTGTGAAATCTTTTAAATCAGTAGGAAATTATTAAAATCTTTATAAAATATTTAAAACGTTTTTAAAATATTAAAAATATTTTCAAAATGTTTGATAATATTTTTGTGAAACTGTTTAAATCCTTGTGAAAGATTTGAAATGTTTTTAAAATCATTGAAATCTTTGCGGCATATTTCAAATATTTTATAAATATTTGATAATATTTTCGAATTTGTTGAAATCTTTGTAAAATATTTAAAATATTTGATAATATTTATGAAATTGTTTAAACATTTGGGAAAACATTTGCAGTCTGTGAAATATTTCGAACCTATCCGAAATCTTTGGTGAAAACTTTAAAATATTTGCGATATCATTGGGAAATCATTAAAATCTTTGCGAAATTTTTCTTAAATTTTAAAAATATTTCTAATATTTACAAATATTTCTAATATTAAAAAATATTTCTAATATTACAAAACATTTCTAATATTTAACAATATTTCTAATATTTAAAAATAATTTTAATATTTAAAAATATTTCTAATATTTAATAATATTTTAGAAAATTATTGAAATTTTTGGAAAATCATTGTAATCTTTGAGAAACCTTTTAAATAAATCCGAAATCTGTACAAAATATTTGAAATCTTTGTGAAATCTTTTAAATCAGTAGGAAATGATTAAAATCTTTATAAAATATTTAAAATATTTTGAAAATATTTGATAATATTTTTGTGAAATTGTTTCAATCCTTGCGAAAGATTTTAAATCTTTGGAAAATTATTGAAATCTTTGCGAAATGTTTCAAATATTTTATAAATATCTGATAATATTTTCGAAATAATTTTAATTTTTGGAAAATCATTGAAATCTTTGAGAAATCTTTTAAACAAAAATCCGAATTCTTTACAAAATATTTGAAATCTTTGTGAAATCTTTTAAATCACTAGGAATTTCTTAAAATCTTTATAAAATATTTCAAATATTTTCAAAACATTTCAAATATTTAAAATATTTTCAAAATATTTAATAATATTTGTGAAATTGTTTAAATCCTTGCGAAAGATTTTAAATGTTTTTAAAATCATTGAAATCTTTACGAAATATTTCAAATATTTTATAATATTTCATAATATTTTCGAAATTATTGATATCTTTGTGAAATATTTAAAATATTTTCAAAGTGTTCGAGAATATTTGTTAAATTGTTAAATCTTTGGGAAATCATTTGATGAAATATTTGAAATTTTTGGAAAAATATTGAAGTTTCTGAAATATTTTTAATTTATCCGAAATATTTGGGCATCCTTTAAAATATTTGTGATATCTTTGGAGAATCATTGAAATCTTTGTTTAAATATTTCAAATATTTTATAAATTTTTGATAATAATTTTTAAATTATTGAAATCTTTTCAAAATCTTTTAATTCTATCCGGGATCTGCATGAAATATTTGAAATCTTTGTGAAATCATTGAAGTCTGTGAAATATTTCAAACCTATCCGAAATATTTGGGAAACCTTCAAAATCTTTGGGAAATGTTTCTAATATTTAAAAAATATTTGATAATATTTTAGAAATGATTAAAATATTTCGAAAATCATTAAAACCTTTATAAAAGAATTACAATATTTTTTACCTTTGGGAAATTATTGAAATTAGTGTGAAATCTTTGCAAAATATTTCATAAATATTTCTAATATTTTACAAATTGCTTTTTTCTAGTAGAATATTAATCTTTTTGTTTAAAAATTATTTATTTTATTTGAAAATTCAACTTTTTGTTTCAGGATTATTGAATTTTGTCAAAAATTCGTCATTTTTGGTAGTAAATGAATCTTTTTATTAAAAAATTCATTTTTTAAAATGAAAATTTAACTTTTTTAGATGAGAATTTGGAATTTGAATAAAAATTCGCCTTTTTTGTAGTAATTTCATCTTTTTATTTAAAAATTTATTTTTTTAAGATGAAAATTCAACTTTTTGTTTCAGGATTATTGAATTTGTTAAAAATTCGTCATTTTTGGTAGTGAATTAATCTTTTTTTTGAAAATTTAGGTTTTCAGTTAAAATTTAAACTTTATGGTTTAGAATTTTTTATTTTTGTTAAAAAATCGTCATTTTTTGTACGAAATTAATCTTTTCGTTGGAATATTTAGGTTTGAAGTTGAAACTAAAATTTTTTTGTTGAGAAATGTTGAATTTTATTTGAAAAAAATCGTCTTTTTCGGTAATATATTAATCTTTTTGTTTAAAAATTAACTTTTTTTAGATAAAAATTTAACTTTTTTGGTTAAGAATTTTGAATTTGATTAAAAATTCACATTTCTGTAGTAATTTAATCTTTTTGCTTCAAAATTCATCTTTTTTAGTTCCAAATTCAATATTTTGATTGAGAATTCTTGAATTTTTTTAAAAATTCGATTGTGTAGGTAGAAGAATATTTTTTTAAAAAATTATTTCTTTTATTTGCGAATTCAACTATTTATTGCAGAGTTCTTGAATGTTGTTAAAAATTCTTGATTTTTGGTAGAAAATTAATCTTTTTCTTTGAAAATTTATGTTTTTAGTTGAAATTTCAAATTTTTGGTTTAGAATTTTAATAATTTTGTTGAAACTTCGTCAATTTTGGTACTAAATTAATATTTTTGTTGGATTATTTATGTTTGAAGTTGAACGTTCAACTTTTTTTGTTGAGAAATATTGAATTTTATTTTAAAAAATCGTCTTTTTTGGTAGAATAATTAATTTTTTTGTTTAGAAATTATTTCTTTCATTTGAAAGCTCAACTTTTTCTTTAACAATTATTGAATTTTGTTAAAAATTCGTCATTTGCGGTAGTAAATAATTTTTTTACATGAAAATTCAACTTTTTTGGTTGCGAAATGTTGAATTTTATTTTTTTTAATCGTCTTTTTTGGTATTATATTATTCTTTTTAATTAAAACTTATTTCTTTTATTTGAAAATTCAATTTTTGGTTTCAGGATCATTGAATTTTGTTAAAAATTCGTAATTTTTGGTAGTAAATTAATCTTTTTATTAAAAAATTCATTTTAAAAAATGAAAATTTAACTTTTTTGGTTGAAAATCTTGAATTTGATTAAAAATTCGTAATTTTTTGTTGTAAATTTATATTTTTCTTTGAAAATTTATGTTTATAGTTGAAAGTTCAACTTTTTGGTTTAGAATTTTTTAATTTTGTTAAAAATTCGTCTATTTGGTACTATATTAATCTTTTTGTTTAAACATTATTTCTTTCATTTGAAAATTCAACTTTTTTAAAAAGAATTATTGAATTTTGTTAAAAATTCGTAATTTTTCGTAGTAAATTAATTTTTTTTAGATGAAAATTCAACTTTTTTGGTGGAGAATTTTGAATTTGATTAAAAGTTCTTCTTTTTTGTTAAAAACTAATTTCTTTTATATGAGAATGCAACTTTTTATTTCAGAATTATGGAATTTTGTTGCAAAATTTGTCATTTTTGTTAGTAAATTAATCTTTTTCTTTTAAAATTCATGTTTTTATTTGCAATCTCAAATTTTTGGTTAATAATTTTTGAATATTATAAAAAATTCGTTATTTTTAGTAGAAAATTATTCTTCTTTGAAAATTTATTGTTTTAGTTGAAATTTAAACTTTATGGTTTAGAATTTTTTAATTTTGTTAAAAATTCGTTTTTTTTAGTACTAAATTAATCTTTTTGTTTGAATATTTATGTTTGAAGTTGAAAATACAACTTTTTTGTTGAGAAATATTGAATTTTATAAAAAAATCGCCTTTTTTGGCAATTTTTCGTAGTAAATTAATTTTTTTTAGATGAAAATTCAACTTTTTTGGTTGAGAAATGTTGAATTTTATTTTTAAAATCCTATTTTTTGGTATTATAATAATCTTTTTGATTAAAACTTAATTTTTTTATTTGAAATTTCAACTTTTTATTTCAGAATTCTTGAATTTTGTTAAAAATTCGTCATTTTTGGTAGTAAATTAATTTTTTTATTTAAAAATTCATTTTTTTAGATGAAAATTCAACTTTTGTGGTTGATAATTTTGAATTTGATTAAAAATTCGTCTTTTTTGTAGTAAATTAATCTTTTGTTAAAAAATAATTTATTTTATTTGAGAATTCAACTTTTTGTTTAAGAATGATCGATTTTTGTTTAAAATTCGTCATTTGCAGTAGTAAATTAATTTTTTAATTCAAAAATTCATTTTTTTCGATTAAAATTTAACTTTTTTGGTTGATAATTTTGAATTTGATAAAAAATTCGCCTTTTTGTAGTAGAAAATTAATCTCTTTATTTGAAAATTCATCTTTTTTATTTCCAAATTCAATATTTTGATTGAGAATTCTTGAATTTTTTCCAACATTAATTTGTGCTTTATTAAAAGTTTAACTATTCCATTTTTGGTAACAAATTTATCTTTCTTAATTTTAAAAATTCAATAATACCCGAATTAACAGTAACATAAAATTTAATTAGGCACATTCCAACACTTAATGGCACAATGGCAAATTAACTCTATAAATAAATAAAAAAATCAATTTAAAACTTTTTTGTTTGTTTTTTAAAAAGTAAAATTGAATGAAAAACATAAAAAATAACTTGCCTCTGATAGTTTCAATTGGTTCCCAAGTATAACGGTCCTCTTTATGGATATTTTTCAGTAAATGCGACCTCGTTCTTATCACCTGTTTCCTAAATTTCGTCACCTTTTTCACATCCGATTGCACATAATTATGTTCCGGCTCCACTCTCTTCAAATCCGCCGCAGTACCACTTTCTCTCGGCCGGCCTATAATCTTCGGCTCAGGAGTTACACAATAGGCCTTAGATTCTTCATAAATCGCATTAAGCTCATTAAAAAAAGGGCAATCAGCCATGGCTCTGGGCGAGCATCCATCCTCAATGCACCGGATATAGTGCATTCGCAAATTCTTCATTTTTATTTTAAACTGCGAGGCGGTCCTATTATATCCCATTTTTTGCATGGGCGCTATCAATTTCCGGAGAACTCGCTCCGTCATTCGTTCGCGGAAAGCTCGCGACAAATTTAATTCCACGACCAAGCCGAGAAGCGCTTTCGTTTCTTCGTAGCTCCAGCAGGAGCCTCTCGAGGACTTCCTCTCCAGCTCTTCATCCTCCGAGTCCCGTTGATCGAGAGACTTGAAGTCAAAGTCTTGGAAATAGGGGCCAAAGATCGTCTCGTAGATGAAATAAAAGGGAAACTTCCGAACGGCTTCCGCCTCCTCGGCGCAGCGCTTCCCCTCGATATAATTCTGCATCAGGTTCTCCATTTTCTCGCGGATTTGCTCCTTCGTTCGCTGGTACCCACTGTCGTTTAACAGCAAGAGTATTTTCCCGGCAGCGAGGTCTGTATTCTGAAAAGCTTCCTCGGCAATACCCAGATCTTTAATGGACGTCAGAAGCATCACTGTCTCTTCCTCGGACCAGATTTCATCACTTTTCAGAAGATTCATCTGTCTCGGTATCTTCGGCAGCTTCACGTACTCCTGTTCCCACATTTTCTTCAAGTAGCAGTAATAAGGACAGTCTCTCGTACTCTGACCTCTCTGATAATTCTTCTTGAAGTTGAGAAAAGTAGTTTTCAGACTCTGCAAAGCTGTTTTCACTTCCGTGGGGCTTCGACTGTAGCCGTTTTCCGCTAAAGCTTCGCTGATCTTTCGCAAAGCCTTTGGGGAGAAGAGGCGCAAGGTGATTTGGTGGGCCAATTTCATTTCTTGGATCAGCATGAGCATGGTCTCGAGCTCAACCGGAGTCCAGATGTCTTCACTGTTGTCATTCTCGTCGTCGGATGTTTGGAGAACTTTGTCTCTCGTGTCTTCTATGAGAAGATTCTTGTCACTGTAGATGGCATCGAGCAGATCGTAGAAGGGACACTCCTTCAAGAACTCCTCGGCGCATCCGGATTTTTTACATTTCACGTATCTCCGACGCAAGGATTTCATTTTCAGGTGGATCTGATGAGGAGTTCTCTTGAAGCCGAGGTTGTTTAGGGGCTCGGTGAGAATCTCTCCCAATTCTAGATCGGTGGGATTCCGATCCAGGAGATTGTACTTTTGTATGAGTTGGAGGACAGTGATTACCTCCTCGTCTCGCCATTTTATTTTCTTGTCGACCCACTTTTGCGACGTTTTTCTTGACTCTGGGTCAACCCATTGGGCGTCCGAGTCGATTGGGGTTGTGAAGTCATCCTCTTCGTCCATCGAACACTGCTGTGAAGGAAAAACGATTCTAAATTGCGATTAGAAGCGGCGGAGCCTCTTTTTTTTAGGTGGGAGCATTGCCCCCTCCATGAATCGAACATGGAGGGGGAAAATATTGATTTGCCCCGCCTCTGAAATCGAATGATTAAATTTAACGTGATCGTTGGAAAATTTATCGAGAATCATTGCAAACTATTTGTGAAATTTTTTAACTCTTTGGGAAATCATTGAAATCTTTGTGCAACATTTGAAAATCTATTTAAAATATTTGAAATCTTTGTAAAATCTTTTAAATCGATCTGAAATCTTTGCGAAATATTTGAAATCTTTCTGACATACTTGGACATATTTTCAAAATATTTGAAATATTTGATAATATCTGTGAAATTTTTTAAATCTTTGGGAAATCATAACATTTGAAAATCTATCTAAAATTTTTGCGAAACATTTTAACTCTTTGTGAAATCTTTGGGAAATGCTTGAAATATTTTATGATATTAGTGAAGTCATTAAAATCTTTGTGCATTCTGTGAAATATATTTCCAATTTTTATTTAATAGCTAAAATTTTTTGTAAAATCTTTTTAATCTATCTGTTATCTTTGGAAAATATTTGAAATCTTTGAAATCCTTAGGAAACGATTGAAATCTTTTTAAACTTTTCTGATATCCTTAGAAATATTTTTCAAATATTTAGTAATATTTGTGAATTTTTTTTAATATTTGGGAAATCATTGAAATCTTTGTGCAACATTTGAAAATCTATCTAAAATCTTTGCAACACATTTTAAATCCTTGTGAAATCCTTTGGAAACCATTGATATATTTTTTAAATCTGTCTGAACTACTTGGAAAAATTTTGAATATTTTTTAAATATTTGGTAATATTTGTGAAATTTTTTTAATCTTTGGGAAATAATTGAAATCTTTGTAGAACATTTGAAAATCTATCTAAAATATTTACGAAATATTTGATCTATTTGTGCAATGTTTGGGAAGTATTTGAAATACTTTTGAAATGTTTGATGATATTTGAGAAATTAATGGAATCTTTGTGAAATCCGTGGGAAATTATGTATGTCTTTTTAAAATACTTTAAATGTATCCGCATTCTTTTTGGAAACTTTGGGAAATATTTGATAATATCTGTGAAATATTTTTAAATTTTGGGAAATAATTGAAATCTTTTTGCTCTCTGTAAAATCTATTTGCAAATGTTCTAAAACATTAAAAATATTTGAAAATCTATCTAAAATCTTTACGAAATATTTTATCTCTGTGAAATCTTTGGGAAATATTTGATGATATTTGTGAGATTATTGGAATCTTTGGGAATTATTTGAAATCCTTAGGAAATCATTGAAATCTGTTTGAAATCTTTCTGATGTCCTTGGAAATATTTTCAAAATATTTGAAATATTTTATATCTGTGAAATTTTTGTAATCTTTGGGAAATCATTGAAAGCTTTGTGCAACATTTGAAAATCTATCTAAAACCTTTGCGAAATATTTTCACTCTTTGTGGAATAATTGGGAAATGTTTTTGAAATATCATATAACATTTGTAAAATTATTGAAATCTTCGTGCACTCTGTGAAATCTTTCTGAAATTTTTCTAAACTGGTTGAAATCTTCGTAAAATCTTTCAAATCGATCCGAAACATTTGAAATCATTGGAATCTCTAAAATTTTTGCGAAACAAATTAAATCTTTGTGAAATCCTTTGGAAACCATTGAAATCTTTTTAAAACCTTTCGGACATCCTAGGAATTTTTTTTCAAATATTTGGTGATATTTGTGAAATTTTATAAATATTTGGGAAATCATTGAAATCTTTGTGCAACATTTGAAAATCTATCTAAAACCTTTGAGAAACAATTGAACTCTTTGCGAAATATTTGGGAAATATTTTTGAAATATCAGATAACATTTGTAAAATTATTGAAATCTTCGTGCGCTCTGTGAAATCTATCTGAAAATTTCTAAAATACTCGAAATCTTTGTAAAATCTATGAAGTCGGTCCGAAATCTTTTCGAAATATTTGAAATCATTGAAATATTTTTAAAATTTTTCTGATATCCTTGGAAATACTTTCGAAATATTTGGTAATATTTGTGAAATTGTTTAAAAATTTGGGAAATCTTTGTGCAACATTTGAAAATCTATCTAAAATCTTTGTGAAATCCTTTGGAAACCATTGCAATATTTTTTTAATCTTTCTGATTTCCTTGGAAGCATTCTCAAACTATTTGAAATATTTTTCAAATATTTGGTAATATTCGTGAAATTTTTGAAATATTTGGGAAATCATTGAAATCTTTGTGCAACATTTGAAAATTTATCGAAAATCATTGGGAAATATTTTAACTCTTTTCGGAATCTTTGGGAATTATTTGAAATCCTTAAAAAACCATTGAAATCTGTTTAAAATCATTCTGAACTCCTTGGAAAAATTTTGAATATTTTTTAAATATTTGGTAATATTTGTAAAATTTTTTAAATATTTGGTGATCTTTGTGAAATTTTTAAAATATTTGGGAAATCATGGAAATCTTTATGCAACATTTGAAAATCTATCTAAAATATTTACGAAATATTTGATCTCTTTGTGAAATATTTGAAATCTTTGAAATTCTTAGGAAACCATTAAAATCTTTTTGAAATCTTTCTGAAGATGCATCATCTTATATAAAAGTTTATTTCTTTGATTGAAAATTTAACAAATTTTGTTAAAAAATCGTTTTCTGTTTGTATGTTTGAAAATAAATATTTTCTCTAAAACGGTAGCTGTTCCATTTTCAAAATTCCATTTAATATCTTTTCAATATTTTTGAAATGTATCGGAATATTTATGAAATTTTTGAAATCATTGAAGACTGTGAAATTTTTGAACATTTTCGGAAATAATTAAAATCTTGTTTAAATGTTCTGAAATCTTTGCGAAATATTTGAAATATTAATGACATATCTGATAATATTTGTTAACTTTTTTTAATCTATCCGAAATCTTTGTAAAATTATTTCGCAAAAATTTGACTAACTTCACAAATTTTACGAAATATTACAAAAATAATGGAAATGGTTTCAAAGATATCCCACACATTTAAATTATTTTCTAAGGATTTCAAAATTTTCAAATATTTCGGATAGATTAAAATATTTCAATAATTTTAGAAAGATTTTGCAAAGATTTACATGATTTCACAAAGAAAAGATTTCCAAAGATAGCACACAGGTTTCAATTATTTTCTAAGGAATTCAAAGATTTCAAATATTTCGCAGATTTCGGATCGATTAAAAATATTTTACAGATTTCAATAATTTCACAAATATTATCAGATATTTCAAAAATATTTACAATGATTTCAGAAAGAGTTTTAAAAATATTTTTATTATTTCCCAAAGATATCACTAATATCACAAATATTACCAAATATTTTAGAAATATTGAAAAGATTTCCTTGAATATAAATAAAGTTGAGATAAAAACCAATTTTCTAAATATTGACATTCTTTATGAAACCTAAATTTCTATTACATTAATTAATTAACTATGTAGAAACTACATTCTTTTGTATGTGAACATCGTCTAAAGCGGAAAGAAAAGTTATAAAAAGTAAAAAAATAATTGTTTAAATACTTCGAGTTTTTTAAAATGAGGTTAGGTTGCATGTCACGGCAGTTGACAAAGGGTGGAAAACAAATTAATTTTCGGCACTATTTCAACAATTTCAAGATATCTAAACAGATATCAATATTTCAAACGTACTCCGTGAAGGGCACTGACCAAAAGGATAAAAAAAACACTGAAAATTCGATGCTGTTTATACGTCAAACAAAATCTTCGGGAATCTCGTCTTTATTTATGAATTTTACTGGAATTGACAGCTACGGGGACTCGCAGAACTTGATTCAGATTCATATAAGCCTACTAAGATTCTATTCTTACCTTTAGTTTATATCAAAAGACGAGTTTGATGGACAGAATTTTGGAAGATTAAAAAATAAATAGTTCTGGAACTGGAACTGTGTTTACATCACGGACAAAATTCTTAAATATGGCGTCTTGAGGATTTTCCTCCAATGTTCCGCGACTGATATAATTATTATAAAGTATTTCATTTGTGATAAAATGTCTAAAATTATTAGTATATCACGTTATAAGTGACTTCAATTCTGTAAAGTAGGTGAAATAAATCCCTTTTTAGCAATAAATTATGTACATATTTCTGGTTAAGTGGGAGAAATCCAAGATGTCTGCATGTCGAGGGTCAAACACTAGTTCCAATTTGCTTGGGACGAAAATTAATTTTTTTAATAATTGAATAAAAATAATTTGTCACTAGAGGAGCGTGAAATGAGTGATGGAAAAGTGTGGGGAATAAAGGTAAATGAGGGGAGGCAAAAAGGGCGAAATGAGCAGTTTTTAAATTTAAAAATGTATAAATAAAGTTTTTTTTAGTTTGAATGATTTTGAAGATTAAGAATCAAGATTTTTCAATTCTAAGTCTTCCAAATTTAGGAAATTTCAAATGTAAATCATCAGAAATGCAGAATTTTCAATAAAAAAAATTACATAATTTTAATTATAAATTTTTTAAAGTAAGAACTTAAACCTTCAAACTTCTACAATTTGGAAGAGTTAGAATTACAAATACTATAGCAATTTGAAAATATAGAAGGGAAGATTATTCCATTTTCAAAAATTTTCTTTTAAATTTATAATGTAATTTTAAACATTTGTTTGAAAAAGTTTAATTTTAAAATTATAGAATTGAAAATTATTCAGTTTTGAAAATTAGCAATTTAAAACTCTTCCATTTTTAAGATCGTCAAATTTGAATTCCAAGTTAAAGAAGTTCCAAATGTAAATCACCTGAATGACAGTATTTTGATTAAAAAACTTAAAAATTGGCTAATTTTTAATTTCAAAATTTCAATTTTAAAAACTCTTCAATTAAAAAATTTAAAGTTCTACAATTTAAAATTGTGAGAATCAAAAATTTTAGAATTTTGAAAAAATATAATGTAAAATTGTTTAATTTTTTATATTTACATTGTAAATATATGTAATTTAAAACTTTTTTTAATAGTTCAATTTTGAAAATATACGGTTAAAAATTATTCCATTTTCAAAATTTATATTTTAAAGGCAATTTTGGACGTTTTTCTGAAATTATTTAATTTTGAAAATTTACAATTGAAAATTCCTAAATTTTAAATACTTCCAATTCAAAATTATTCAATTTTTAATTTTAGATGATTTTAAAGATCGAAAGTCAAATTTTTAAATTCTAAATCTTCCAAATTGAAGAAATTTCAGATGTAACTTATTTGAATGATGAATTTTCAATTGAAAATCTTAAAAATTTCCCAATTTTCAATTGTACATTCATAAAGTTAAAAAGTATTCAACTTTAAAGATATACAATTCAAATATTTACAATTTGGAAGAGTTTGAATTAAAAATTCTAGGATTTTGAAAATATTTAATAGAAATTTATTCAATTTTCTGGATTTACAATTTTTTTCAATTTTTAAAATGTACAATTAAACATTCTTAAATTTTAATGGTTTTCATTTTTAAGATTTGCAATTGAAGATTCTTTAATTTTCAAAATGTATAAATAAAAATATTCTTATTAAATCTATAAGATTTTGAACATCAAAAGTCCAATTTTTCAATTTTAAATCTATCAAATTGAAGAAATTTCAGATGTAAATCATCAGAATTATGAATTTTCAATTAAAAAAATTTTTAAATGCATAATTTTTAATTGTAAATTTTTAAAGGTAAAAATTCTTTATTATAAATATAAATAAATAAATTTTCTTATAAATATTTACTTTCAATCTTTTTAATTTACAATTGAAAATTCTTTAATTTTAATGGTTTGAAATTCAAAGATCTATAATTAAAGGAGTGAGAGTTGAAAATTCTAGAATTTTAAAAATATTAGAAAATTATTCAACTTTATAGATTTACATTTTAAATGTATGTAATTTCCATCTTTTTTCGAAATATTTCAATTTTGAGAATAGAGAAATGAAAATTATACAATTTTGAAGATTTATGTTAAAAAAAATATCAAATTAAAAATTTTTTTTTTGGTAATAGTTCAATTTTTTAAATTTACAATGGAAAATTCTTCAATTTTAATGTTTTCGCAATTGGAAATTCTTCCATTTTTAAGATTTTCAATTAAAGATTCTTTAATTTTGAAGATGAGTGTATCCAAATTGTTATTAAATTTAAGTGATTTTGAAGATCAAAACTCAAGATTTTTAATTCTAAATCTTCCAAATGGAAGAAATTTTAAATGTATATCATAAGAATTGCAGAATTTTTTATTAAAAACCTTAAACTTACCTAATTTTTGACTATGTAAATTGATAACATTAAAAAATTTGACTTACAATTAAAAAATCGACAATTTTAAAGACTTATAATATATTTAATTTAAATTTAGAGTTTAAAATTATGTAATTTTGAAGTATTTTTTTCTTTTTCGAATGTGTAATTTCATTTTGAATATTTACAATATAACATTCTTAAGTATTTAAACATTTATAAATTTGAAGATTAAAAATTGAACTTTATTTAATTTGCAAATTTTTCAACTGTGAAAGCGGTAAAAACGACGGCGTTGCTTTAATTTGTCTTTTCTTGTTGATATTCTGATAATTTTTTCCGTACATAACATTTGTTGACAGCTACAAATATTTTAAACAATTACGTAAAATTGCAGTAGAAAGGGATAAAAATAATTTTAAAAATGAGTTCTGTAATTTATCCATGGCTTCTTATGGTGCAAAATGATTTCCCAGAAATGATTTCCCATGCATGTGGTATCATTACTTGACCCTCGGCGTGCCGACATTTTGCCAAATGACGTCACAAAGAGAAATCCAAAACAGATGGCGCGACATGCATCTTCTGCATGACGCATGCGCGTTTGTTTTTCTAAAGTGACAGGTGGCACTTGTCAAAACGAGCAGAGCAGACCAGTCAAGGCAAGCAAACATGGAAGGCGACAGGAAAGATCCTCCTGACGCGCAATTTATTTCTTTTCAAGATTATTCGCCGATTCACCGATCAGGTGGAACTGGTCAAGCACAATTAGATATCGGAACTTCCGGCCATCAACCTTTTGGTAATTTCGCAAATGATTCAACTGGAATTGGAATGGTTCAAGACCTTCAGGGCATGCCCAGTACAGAAGGTTAGGACTTTTGGTTTCTATTTTATATTTATTTCACGATATAAATCTCCATAAACTATTTTAGTCGCAGAACTAATAAGTAAATAATAAGTAAGATTGAATCAGGTTTCCGATTAAGGCACAGAAATGTTTTAATAGAACCTAACCTAAAAATTAACTTAACACTGTAAGAAATTCGATGTAAAATTCCCCGGGAAATGACAGTGAATTTTTTACTTTTACAATTTTTATAATTGAAAAAACCATTTTTCTAGATAACAGCTTAATTTTTTAACAAAATACGTCATTTTTAACATAGAAAAAAATGGATTTTCTACCAAAGTTCGAACAAAATACAGAAATTTTCAACATAATACAAGAATTTTTGTTGAAAAAAATTATTAAAAAATACGCATTTCAGTTAAAATAATCTTATTTCAACAATAAAAACTAACTATTAGGCGAATCAATGAATTTTCAATGAAACAGATTAATTTTCTGACAAAAAAGAATGTTTTTCAACAAAATACACGGATTTTGAACGAAATTTTGAATTTTTAAAGGAATTTTCAACAACAAAAAACTAATTTTGACAAAATAGTTACATTTTTCAACATATAAAAGAAGTTTTATTCAGAAACGAGTGATTTTCAGAGCCTGAGTTTTTAGTAAACTAGTTTAATTTTCATTTGTTTTAAAAATTGAATATTTTAATTTTAAATAATAGAAAAACAGTTGAATTTAGCGAATAAAATCGAATTTTTAACAAAATACATAAATTTCCAACTAAAACAGTTTAAATTTTAACTAAATAGCTGAATTTCCAAACAAGAGCATTAATTTTCCACTAAAAAGAATTTAAAAAAAATAGAATTGTTTACTTTTCAGTTCCAGAAATAAGTTTTTAACCAAATGAAATAAATTTTCAACCAAAAAATTAATTTTGTACCAAGAAGATTAAAAGTCTAGGAAGAAAATCCGACCAAAAATTTAGTCAAATTAGTAGTTAAAAAAATTCATTCTCAGTAAAGAAAATTAAATTTAACAAAATAATTCAATTTTAAAAGTAAAATATTAATTTTTTATGAAAAAAGAATAATTTTGAACCAAAAAGATTAATTTTCTACAAAAAAGACCAATATATCTTTTTTTATTTGTGACACTCTTTTTCTATCTTTAAAGGGTGCCCAAGGCTGGAAATAAACCTAAATTTAACGGAAATTTGTAAATTAAAATATTTTTTTTTAATTTGCAGCTAAAGCAGATTAATTTTTTACCAAAAAGATTAATTTTCTAAACAAAAAATTAGAATTTAAAAAAAATGCAATTTTTAATTTGTTTATTTTTCAGTTTGAGAAATAATTTTTTAACCATAAACTATAACATTTTAAAAAAATTGTTAAATTTTCAAGCAAACAAATTAATTTTGTACCAAGAAGATTAAGTGTTTCAACATAAAATGAAATTAAATTATTAGTTTAAAAAATTATATTCAACAAAATAATTCAATTTTAAAAGAAAAATATTAATTTTTTACCAAAAAAGAATAATTTTTTACCAAGTAGATACATTTTCAACCAAATATTTTAGTTTTGAATGGATTTTTGAACAAAAAAGTTTAATTTTCTACCAAAGAAGGACAAATTTTCAGAAAAAAATAGCTGAATTTGCAACTAAAAAAGAAAAATTTTAAATAGTTAAATTTCCAACCAAAACGATTAATTTTTTTAAGCATACATGCGTTTTCAACCAAAAAGGAATTTGACAAAAATTGGATAAATTTTCAGTTAAAAAACGACTAATTTTCAAGCAAAGAAATGAAATTTCAACAAACAAAAAAAAAGTTATTTTTCTAATAAAAAGGAATAATTTAAAAAAACTGGAATTTTGAATAAAATATTAAATTTTTAATGGGATTTTCTACTAAAAAGGTTAATTTTCTACCAGTAAGACGAATTTTCAACAAAGTAAATTGTCAATTAAAAAACTACTACTTTTCAAGCAAAGAAATGAAATTTCAAGGAAAAAAATTAATTTTCTAATAAAAAAAGAATAATTAAAAAAAAACATGAATTTGGAATAAAATATTAAAGTTTTTAATGGAATTTTCAACAAATAGGTTATTTTTTAACAAAAGATACAAATTTTCAAATAAAAAAGATAAATTAAAAAAATAGGCCACTTTTCAGTTAGAGAAATAAGTTTTTAAGCAAAAAAATAAAATAAATTTTCAAAAAAACATTTGATTTTACAACCGAAAAGATTAATTTGTTTTTAGAAAAACACACGAATTTTCCAGAAAAAATGAATTTGACGAGAAGTAGTTAAATTTATAGTTAAAAAAAATAATTTTCTAACAAAAAAACATAATTTTTATCAAAATACAGGAATGTTGAAACCAATATTTAAATTGTTAATGGAAAAAAGATAAGTTTTCAACAAAAAAATAGAATCGGTTACTTTTTAGTTACAGAAATATGTTTTTAAGCAAATAAAATAAATAAGTAAAATAAAATCAAATTTTCTACCAATAAGACGAATTTTAAACAAAATAAATAAATTTTCAACTAAGAAAAGAAAAATTTTAAACAAAAAATAAAACAGTTTAATTGTAAGTTAAAGAGAGATAATTTCTTAACAAAATAAAATAATTTCTTAACGAAATAGTTAAATTTTTCAACCAAAAAGATTAATTTTTAACAAAATATATGCATTTTCAACCAAAAAGAAATTTGTTGAAAAGTATTTAAATTCTTGATTAAAAAAATTTCCAATTAAAAAAACAACTAATTTTCATGCAAGGAAATGAAATAAAAAAAAATATGAAGAACAAAAATGAATTTTGAATAAGATATTTAAATTTAAATGAAATTTTCAACCAAAGAGACACATTTTGAATAAAAAAGATAAATTTTCAACAAGAAAAAATAGAGTAGATTAGTTTTCAGTTAGAGAAATAATTTTTTAAGCAAAAAAAAAAAAAATTCAATGAAATAGTTGCTTTTACAAACAAAAAGATTCATTTTATTTTATAAAAAAAACATTAATTTTGCACCAAAAATGAATTTGACGAAAAGTAGTTAAATTTTTAGTTAAAAAATTAATTTTCCAAAAAAAAGAATAATTTTTAACAAAAAGGGTTATTTTTCTACCAGTGAGAAGAATTTTCAACAACAAAAATAGCTGAATTAAAATTTTCTAAAAGATCAAATTTAACAAAAAATAGAATAGTTTAATTTTAAGTTATTGAAATAAGTTTTTTTTTACAAAATAAAATAAATTTTCAATGAAACAGTTAAATTTTGCAATCAAAAAGATTAATTTTTAACAAAATAACTGAATTTTCAACCAAAAAGAAATTTGATGAAAAGTAGTTAAATTTTTAGTTTAAAAAATTAATTTTTTAACAAAGAACAATTTTTAACAAAATACGTGAATTTTGAGTCAAATATTTAAAGTTTTAATGAAACTTTCAACTAAAAAAGTTCATTTTCAACCAATGAGACAAATTTTCAATGAAAAAAGATCAATTAAAAGAAAAAATAGAATAGGCTACTTTTCAGTTAGAGAAAAAAAATTTTCTTCAACTTTTAACTAAAACGATGCGTTTTCAATCAATAAAAAAATGAATAAATTATTAAGCAGATGTTTAATTTTCCACGAAGAAGATTAATTTTCTACTTAACAAAACAGAATTTTCAAATAAAATAAATAAATTTTCAACTAAAAAAGAAAAGTTTTAAATAGTTAAATTTCCAACGAAAACGATTAATTTGTTAAAAAATACATAAATTTTGCACAAAAAATGAATAAATTTTCAACAACAACAAAAAATAGAATAGATTCGTTTTCGGTTAGAGAAATAAAATTTTAAGCAAATGAAATAAATTTTCAACCAAAAAGGTTAATTTAAAAAAAATACACATAAGTTTTGAAGCAAAAAGGAATTTGACGAAAAGTATTTCAATTTTATGTTAAAAACTAAATTTCCAATTAAAAAAACAACTAATTTTCATGCAAAAAATTTAATTTTAACCAAAAGAAAATTATATTTCTAACAAAAAAGAATAATTTCAAAAAACATGAATTTTGAATAAAATATTAAAATTTTTAATAGAAAAAAATAGAATCAGCTACTTTTCAATTAGGGAAATAAGTTTTTAAGCAAAAAAAAAATTTAACGAAATAGTGGATTTTACAACCAAAAAGATTATTTTTTGTAGAAAAACACATGAATTTTGGACAAAAAATGAATTTGACGAAAACTAGTTAAATTTTTAGTTAAGAAACAATAATTTTCAATTTGTAAAATTAATTTTATAACAGAAAAGCATAATTTTTAACAAAATACTTGAATTTTGCATAAAATATTGAAATTTGTAATGGAATTTTCTACTAAAAAGGTTAATTTTCTACCAAAAAGACGAATTTTGAACAAAATAAATAAATGTTCAATTAAAAAAGAGAAATTTTAACCAAAAAATAGAATAGTTTAATTTTAAGTTAAAGAGAAATAATTTTTTAACCGAATAATATATATTTTTTAAGGAAATAGTTAAATTTTTAACCAAAACAATTAATTTAAAAAAAAAATACAAGAATTTTGCACCAGAAATGAATTTGACGAAAGGTAGTTAAATTTATAGTTAAAAAATTAATTTTCTAACAAGAAAGCATAATTTTAACAAAATACATGAAGTCTAAACCAAATATTTAAATTGTTAATGGAATTTTTAACAAAAAGGTTTAATTTTCTACCAAAGAAGGACAAATTTTCAGAAAAAATAGATGATTTTTTTATTAAAAAGGATCAAATTTAACAAAAAGTAGAATAGTTTAATTTTAATTTAGAGAAATAACTTTTTAACCAAATACTTAATACTTGAACCATTTTATGAAATTATTTTTTTTCAGATCCTGAATTTTCAATAAACTAGTTTAATTTTTAGTTGTTTTGAGATTTAGGTTTTTGATTAAAAATAAAAAACAGTTGAATTTAACGAACAAAATGGAATTTTTAAGAAAATACTTAAATTTTCAACTAAAACCAGGTTAATTTTTAACTAAATACTTGAATTTTCAACCAAGGGGATTAATTTTCTAGCAGAAAGAATTTAAAGAAAAATAGAAAAGTTTACTTTTCAGTTGAAGAAGTAAATTTTCAACTAAACAAAATATTATTTTTAATTTGATAATAAAAATCAACAAAATAGATGAATTTTTAAAACTTTTTGGTTGAAAATTTAACTATTAGTTTAAAATATCCAATGAACTTGTTTGGTTGAAAAATCAACTATTTCATTGAAAATTTATTTTTTTTTGCTTAAAAATTAATTTTTTTATCTGAAAAGTAACCTGTTCTATTTTTGTTGTTGAAAATTTATCTTTTTTTTATTGAAAATTTATCTCTGGTTGAAAATTCCATTACGATTTTTAATATTTTATTCAAAATTCATGTTTTTTTGTTAAAAATGAGTATTTTTTGTTAGAAAATTAGTTGATTTTTAATTGAAAATTCATTTTTTCACTTAAAATTTAAATACTTTTAGTCAAATTCATTTTGGTTGAAAATTCATGTCTTTTGTTAAAAATTAATCTTTTTGTTTTCAAAATTTAACTGTTTTCGTTGCAAGTTTATTTTATTTTTGAAAAAAAAATATTTTTCTAACTTAAAAATAAATTATTCTATTTTTTGTTAATTTTTTTTTTAATTGAAAATTCAGCTTTTTTTTTGAAAATTTGCTTTCTTTGGTAGAAAATTAACCGTTTTTTAAATCTATTAATAATTATTTTATTTGATTTAAAAATTCATGAATTTTGTTAAAAAATAATCTTTTTTGTTAGAGAATTAATTTGTAACTAAAAATTTAACTACTTTTCGTTAAATTTATTGTTGGTGCAAAATTCATGTATTTTAAAAAAAATTAATCTTAGAAAATTATATTATTCGGTTAAAACATTATCTCTCTTAACTTAAAATTAAAATATTTTATTTTTTGTTAAAAATTTTTCTTTTCCAGTTGAAAATTTATTTATTTTGTTTGAATTTTCACATCTGCTTACTAATTTATTAATTTAAAAAAAATTCAAAATGGTTGAAAATTCCATTAAAAATTTAAATATTTAATTAAAAATTCATCTGTTTTTTTAATTATTCTTTTTTGTTAGAAAATTAATTAATAATTAATTAATAAAAAATTAATAGTTTATTTTGATTTATTTTATTATTTTTATTATTTATTTTTGGATGAAAATTCATGTATTTTTTTTTAAATTGATCTTTTTGGTTGGAAATTTAAGTATTTAAAATTTTTCTTTTTTAGTTGCAAATTTTCTAGCAGAAAGAATTTAAAAAAATAGAAAAATTTACTTTCCATTTGAAAGAGTAAGTTTTTAACGAAATAAAACAAATTTGCAACGAAATAGTTAAATTTTCAACCACACAGATTAATTTTCTAACACCAAAAAAATGTATAATTTTTACATAAAATACAGTTGTTAATTTGTTAAAAAAAAGTAACTGAAAAGTAGCCGATTCTATTTTTTTCCAATAAAAATTTAAATATTTTATTCAAAATTCATGTTTTTTTTTAAACTATTCTTTTTTGTTAGAAAATTAATTTTTTTGGTTCAAATTTAATTTGTTTGCATGAAAATTAGTTTTTTCTTAAAATTGAAAATTTAGTTTTTGATTTAAAATTTAACTACTTTTCGTCAAATTCATTTTTTTGTGCAAAATTCGTTTGTTTTTCTAAAAAAAAAATCTTTTTGGTTGTAAAATCCACTATTTCGTTGAATTTTTTTTTTGCTAAAAACTTATTTCTCTTTCTCTTTTAAAATTATTCTTTTTTGTTAGAAATATAATTTTTTTGGTTTAAATTTCACTTTTTCTTCATGAAAATTAGTTGTTTTTTTAAAGTGGAAATTTAATTTTTAACTTAAAATTTAAATACTTTTCGTCAAATTTCTTTTTGGTTGAAAATTAATCTTTTTGTTTGCAAAATTGGTTGTTAAATTTTGTTTATATTGAAAATTCAGCTATTTTTTGTTGTTCAACATTTTTCTTTCTTTTGTACAAAATTAAACTTTGATGTTAAAAATTCCATTAACAATTTAAATATTTGATTTAAAATTCATTTATTTTCTTAAAAATTAATCTTTTTGGTTGCAAAATTGAACTATCTCGTTAAGAAAGTATTTTTTTTTAAATTATCCCTCTTTAATTTACAATTAAAATATTTTATTTTTTGTTTAAAATTTGTATTTTTTCACTGGAAATTTATTTATCTGGTTGAAAATTCCATAACAAATGTAAATATTTTATACAAAATTCAAGTTTTGTTTTATAAATAATTCCTTTTCGTCAGAAAATTAATTTTTTGTTGTTGAAATTTCATATGTTTGCTTGAAAAGTATTTTTTTATTAAATTGAAAATTTAGTTTTTTAACTTAAAATCTAACGTTTAATCTAAATCTATAAATTTGTAATTTTTTTTGTTCAATAAAAAAATTTTCAGAGCCAAAACAGCGGAGTTTTTGGACAGTAGAGTATTACCAAAAATTCTTCAATGTCAATACACAGGATGTTGTCGAGCGAATTAAAAGATCGATGATTCCGCATGGAGCGGACAATTATCTGAAAACGCACATTGAGCCAAATCCAGACCTCTACGGGCCATTCTGGATTTGTGTGACATTAGTTTTCTCGATAGCGATAAGTGGAAATATCACAAATTATCTGCAAACGGCGAACACGGGAAAATATCATTGGCAGTACAAGTTTCATCTGGTTTCGGGTGCGGCCACCTGCATATTTTTGTACGCTTGGCTGCTTCCTCTGGCACTCTGGGGTGCCCTCAAATGGACCACGAGCCAACCGAGTCGCGAAGGCGAATTAATTGAAGTGAGTCTCGATTTTTTTATTTTATTTTAAATTTTCCTAATTTCAGTTGATTTTCTACCAAATTTCTTCAACTTTTACCTAAAATTATGCGTTTTTCGATTAAAAAAAATTAATTTTCTATCAAAAAAGAATAATTTTTAACAAGATACGTGAATTTTGAATCCTATATTTAAATTTTTAATAGAAAAGAGATCAATTTTGAACCAAAAAATAGAATTTTTTTTAACCAAAAAGAAATTTGAATTTAAAAAAGAACAACTAATTTTGAAGCAAAGATATGAAATTTCAATAAAAAATTAATTTTCTATCAAAAAAGTATAATTTTTAATAAAATACATTAATTTTAAATCAAATATTTAAATTGTTAATGGAATTTTTAACATAAAAGTTTAATTTTCTACCAAAGAATAGCTGAATTTTCAATTTAAAAAAATTTAACAACCAATTTTGCAATCAAAAAGATTAATTTAAAAAAAATTCCAAATCAAAAACAACTAATTTTCAAGCAAAGAAATGAAATTGCAAACAAAAAAATTATTAATTTTCTAACAAAAAAGAATAATTAAAAAAAAACATGAATTTTTAATAAAATATTTACATTTTTAATGGAAAAAAGTAGAATCGGCTACTTTTCAATTAGAGAAATAAGTTTTTAAGTAAAAAGAAAAAAATTTCGACAAAATAGTGGATTTCACAACCAAAAAGATTATTTTTTTTTAGAAAAACACACGAATTTTGCACCAAAAATTATTTTGACGAAAAGTAGTTAAATTTTTATTTACGAAAAAATAATTTTCAATTTATAAAATTAGTTTTCTAACAAAAAACCATAATTTTTAATAAAATACAGGAATTTTGAAACCAATATTTAAATTTTTAATGGAAAAATAAAAAAAATTGCATGAATTTTCAACCAAAAAGAAATTTGACGAAAAGTATTTAAATTTTTAGTTAAAAAAATTTCCAACTAAAAAAAAAAACTAATTTTCATGCAAAGAAATGAAACTTCAATAAAAAAATTAATTTTCTATAAAAAAAGAATAATTTTTATTAAAATACGTGAATTTTAAATCAAATATTTAAATTGTTCCTGGAATTTAGAACATAAAAGTTTAATTTTCTACCAAAGAAAGACAAATTTTCAACAAGAAAAAATAGCTGAATTTTCAATTTAAAAAAAAATTAACAACCAATTTTGCAACCAACAAGATTAATTTTTAACAAAATATATGAATTTTAAACCAACAATAGAATTTGACGAAAAGTATTTAAATTTTAGGTTAAAAAAAATTTCGAATTAAAAAAACAACTAATTTTCAAGCTAAGAAATTAAATTTCAAACAAAAAAATTATTAATTTTCTAACAAAAAATAATAATTAAAAAAACATGAATTTTTAATAAAATATTTTTATTTTTAATGGAAAAAAATAGAATCGGCTACTTTTCAATTACAGAAATAAGTTTTTAAGTAAAAAGAAAAAAAAATTTCGACCAAATAGTGGATTTTACAACCAAAAAGATTAATTTTTTTTAGAAAAACACGAATTTTGCACCAAAAATGAGTTTGACGCAAAGTAGTTAAATTTTTAGTTACGAAAAAATAATTTTCAATTTATAAAATTAATTTTCTAACAAAAAAGCATCATTTTTAACAAAATTCAGGAATTTTGAAATCAATATTTAAATTTTTAATGGAAAAAGGATAAAAAAAAAATTGCATGAATTTTCAACCAAAAAGAAATTTGACGAAAATTATTTAAATTTGAAGTTAAAAACTAAATTTCAAATTAAAAAAACTACTAATTTTCATGCAAAAAATTAAATTTGAACAAAAAAAATTAATTTTCTAACAAAAAAGAATAATTTAAAAAAAAACATGAATTTTAAATAAAATATTTAAATTTTTAATGGAATTTTCAACCACAGACACAATTTCAATAAAAAAAGATATATTTAAAAAAATAGAATAGATTAGTTTTCAGTTAGAGAAATAAAATGTGAAGCAAATGAAATAAATTTTCAACTAAAAAGATTAATTAAAAAAAAAAAACACATGAAATTTGCACCAATAATGAATTTGACGAAAAGTAGTTTAATTTATATTAAAAAAATTAATTTTCAATTAAAAATTAATTATCTAACAAAAATGAATAACTTTTAACAAAATACGTTAATTTGTAAATCAAATGTTTAAATTGTTAATGGAATTTTTTTAAACCAAAAACGTTAATTTTCTACGAAAGAAAGACAAATTTGAAAAAATAGCTGAATTTCCAATTAAAAAAGATAAAATTTAACAAAAAATAGAATATTTTAATTTTAAGTTAGAGAAGTAAGTTTTTTTTTGTTGCAAAATAAAATAAATTTGCAACGAAAACAGTTAAATTTTGCAAAGAAAATACATGAATTTTCAACCAAAAATGAATTTGACTAAAAGTATTTAAAGTTTTACTTAAAAAATTCAATTTGAGCAAAAACAAAATACTTTTCTAATAAAAAGGACTAATATTTAAAATTTTAATGGAATTTTTAACTGAAAAGGTTAATTTTCTTGTTAATTTGATTAAGATTAGTTAAGTTTTAGATTAGAAAAACTAAATTTTCAATTAAAAAACTACTGCTTTTCAAGTAAACAAATTAAATTTGAAAACAAATAATTTTCTAACAAAAAAGAATTATTTAAAAAAAAAAATACTTCAATTTTGAATAAAATATTTAAATTTGTAACGGAATTTCCATCTTAAAAGGTTAATTTTATACCAATAAGACGAATTTTCAACAAAATAAATAAATTTTCAACTAAAAAAGGAAAAATTTAAACAAAAAAATTCTTAATTTTCTAACAAAAAGAATAATTAAAAAAAAACATAAATTTTTAATAAAATATTAAAATTTGTAATGGAAAAAAATAGAATCGGCTACTTTTCAGTCAGAGAAATAAGTTTTTAAGCAAATAAAATAAAAATTTCAACGAAATATTGGATTTTACAACGAAAAAGATAGTTTTTTCTAGAAAAACACACGAATTTTGCACCAAAAACGAGTTTGACGAAAAGTAGTTAAATTTTTAGTTAAGAAAAAATAATTTTCAATTTATAAAATTAATTTTCTAACAAAAAAGCATAATTTTCATGAATTTTTATATCAAATATTTAAATTGTTAATGGAATTTTAAAGAAAAAACGTTAATTTTCTACCAAAGAAAGACAAATTTTCAACAAAAAAGCTGAATTTTCAATTAAAAAAGTTCTAATTTAACAAAAAATAGAATAGTTTAATTTTAAGTTATTGAAATAAGTTTTTTTTTACAAAATACAATAAATTTGCAACGAAAACAGTTAAATTTTGCAAAGAAAAAGATTATAATTTAAGAAACTACATGAATTTTCAACCAAAAATAAATTTGACTAAAAGTATTTAAAGTTTTAGTTAACAAATTATTTTTCAATTAAAAAAAATGAATTTTAAACAAAAAAAATAATTTTATAACACAAAGGACTAATTTAAAAAAAATGAATTTTGAATTAAATATTTAATTTTTTTAATGGAATTTGCAACCAGAGATAAATTTTCAACTACCAAAAAATAGAATAGGTTACTTTTCAGAAGAAATAAGTTTTTAAGCAAATAAAAAAAATTTTCAAAGAAATAGAGTTGATTTTTCAACCAAACAAATTAATTAAAAAAAAAGTACATGAATTTTCAAGCAAAAAGAAATTTGATGGAAAGTAGTTAAATTTTTAATTTAAAAAAAAATTCTAACAAACAAGAACAATTTTTAACAAAATATATGAATTTTGAGTCAAATATTAAAATTTTTAATGAAACTTTCAACTGAAAAAGTTCATTTTCAACCAATGAGACAAATTTTCATTGAGAAAAGATAAATTAAAAAAAATAAAATAGGCTACTTTTCAGTTAGAGAAAAAAATATTTCAATAAAGTTTCTTCAACTTTTAACTAAAATGATGCATTTTCAATAAAAAAATTAATAAATTATTGAGCAGATGTTTAATTTTCTAACCAACAAAGCAGAATTTTCAAACAAATTAAATAAACTTTCAACTAAAAAAGAAAAGTTTTAAATAGTTAAATTTCCAACGAAAACGATCAATTTGTTAAAAAAATACATGAATTTTGCACAAAAAATGAATTTGACGAAAAGTAGTTAAATTTTAAGTTAAAAAATTTCGAATTAAGAAACAACTAATTTTCAAGCAAATAAATGTAATTTCAACCAAACAAATTAATTTTCTAACAAAAAAGTATAATTTAATGAAAACATAAATTTGGAATAAAATATTTAAAATTTTCATGGAATTTTCAACCAAAGAGACAAATTTTCGATAAAAAAAGATACATTTTCAACAAGAAAAAAAGAGATTAGGTTACTTTTCAGTTACAGATAGAAGTTTTTAAACAAATAAAATAATTTCTGAACGAAATAGTTAAAGTTTGCAACCAAAAAGATTATTTTTTTCGAAAAACACATGAATTTTGCACCAAAAATGAGTGTGACGTAAAAAAAAGTTAAATTTATAGTTAAAAACATTAATTTTCAATTAAAAAGTAATTATCTAAGAAAAAAACCAGACAAATTTTCAACAACAAATAATAGCGAAAGTTTCAATTAAAAAGGGTAAAATTTAACAAAAAATAGAATAGTTTAATTTTAAGTTAAAGAGAGCTAATTTTTTAACAAAGTAAAATAATTTATTAACGAAATAGTTAAATTTTGCAACCAAAAAATTAATTTTCCAATAAAAAAGAATAATTTATAAAAACATGATTTTTGAATAAAGTATTTAAATTTTTAATGGAATTTTCAACTAAAAAAGTTAATTTTCAACCAATGAGACTAATTTTCAATGAAAAAAGATAAATGAAAAAAATAGAATAGGCTACTTTTCATTTAGAGAAATAAATTTTTAAGCAACAAAAAAATATTTTTAGTTAAAAAAAGATAATTTTCAATTTAAAAAATTAATTTGTAACAAAATTCATGAATTTTGAAACCAATATTTAAATTTTTAATGGAAAAAAGATAAATTTTAAACAAAAAATAGAATAGGTCACTTTTTAGTTACGAACATAAATTTTTTAATAAATAAAATAAATTTTCAATTAAATAGTTGATTAAAAAAAAAATTGCATGTATTTTCAACTAAAAAGAAATTTGACGAAATGTATTTAGATTTTAAGTTAAAAAAATTTCCAATTAAAAAAACAACGAATTTTCACGAAAAGAAATGAAATTTCAATAAAAAAATTAATTTTCTAACAAAAAAGAATAATTTTTAACAAAATACATGAATTTTAAATCATATATTTAAATTGTTAATGGAATTTTTAACAAAAAAGGTTAATTTTCTACCAAAGAAAGACAAATTAAAAAAAAATAGCTGAATTTTCAATGTTGGAAATTTTATTATTCGGTAATTGTCTAATCCGGTATTTTTATTCTTCGGCACTTTTATTATTCGAGAATTTTGTTATTCGGAAAGTTTCCGATTCGGGAATTTTATTTTTCGGGATTTTTCAGTCGTCCCTCTAAATTTTAAAAAGCAAATACTTTCATTTTTAAACTAAAAGATATAATTTTTTAACCAAAAATGGAATATTTACGCTTTCATTACTTCAAATGGAACAATTTTTAGAATTTAGTTCTCTATTTTTAAAAATTTCGGGACGAATGAAAAGTCCCGAAAAACCAAATTCCCGACAGTGTAAAATTCCCGATTTTTAAAATGCCCGAATAATAAAAACTCCGAATTATAAAATTCCCGAATTTAAGCGATTACAATTTTTTTTATAAATATTGTTTATTGATTACAAATACAATAATGATTATTTGTAATCAATAAAGCATATTTATGAAAAAATTGTAATTATTGTTTAAATTCGGTAATTTTTCAATTCGGATATTTTATAATTCGAAAATTTCCTGTCGGAAATTTTATTATTCGGTAATTTTTCCAATTCGGTAATATTATTAACTTCCGGGAATTTTATTATTCGGGAATTTTCGAATTTGGTCATTTTATTTTTTTCTAAATTTTATTATTCGGGAATTTTACAGGGTCGGCAATTTTATTTTTCGTGATTTTTTAGTCTTCCCTAAATTTCATTCACTGTGAAAAATGTTACAAATTTTTAAATTTTTAATCCAAAAAGACGCATTTTCTACAAATTTCTATTAAAATTTTAATTTAAAATAAAAAAACTGTTGGATTTAAAAAAGAATTCGAATTTTTAAGAAAATACTTGAATTGTTTAATAAAACAGATTAATTTTCTATCAAAGAGTCGAATTTTCAACCAAGAGGATAACATTTTCAATTAAATAGTTTAAAAATGGGATTTGATTCTATTCCAAGTTTTATTTTATTACTTTTTAATTTTGTTTCTGAATTTTTCGAAGTAGATAGTTGACTTTCTGAATTAAAAATGGAATATTTCAGTTTTTATATAACAGAATTAATTTTTAATTTAAAAAAAAGAAAAAATAGTTTAATTTTCAATCAAATTGTTGAATTTCCAGCAAAGAAGAATAAATTTTGCTACCCAAAGGCAAATTTTCAACAAATTACATAGTTTTTTAATTAAATAGTTTTTATCCATGGAGATTTTAACAACAAAAAAAATAGTTAAGTTTGTGTTTAATAGAATAAAATTTACAATAAATAAAAAAAAGTTTAAGTCAAAAAGACGAATTTTCTATAAAACACTTGAATTTTCCAATTTGAAATGAAGAATTTAACGAACAGAATCGAATACAAAAATATATTTAATATCTCAATCAAAAAAGATTAATTTGTAACCAAATAGTTCGTTTTTTTTCATTAAAAAAATCAAATAAAAAAAAAACAGTTTACGTTTGTACTAACTTGTTGAATTTTCAAATCCAAAATACGATTCTTCTATAAAGTATTTTAAGATTTTAATTTAAAATTAAAAAAAGTTTCTTTTAACGAGCGTAATTGAATTTTTAACAAAATATTCGAATTCTTCACTAAACATTAAAAATAAGTTTAAAAAAATAAATATTCAATATCAATAAACAATATTTATAAAACAATTGTAATTTTTGTTTAATATTGGGAATTTTCCAATTCGGATATTATATAATTTGACAAGTTCCTTTCGGCAATTTTATTATTCGGGAATTTTCCAAGTGGATAATTTCATTTTTCGTCAATTTTATTATTCGCGAATTTTTTATTATTCGCGAATTTTATTTTTCAGTCTTCCGTAAATTTCATTGACGATGAAAAATGTTTGCGAATCGAGGGGAAAAAAACCCGGGAATGTTTTTTTTTATTGATAAAAACGGCCCACCCTGTTTTACGGATCGCTCCAAGGTCTGTAAAAACTATTGTATTATTTGCAGGAAACAGCGCAAACTCCAGGACTTTTGCAATTACTCTGCCTTTACGGCTATTCACTTTCAATTTACATTCCAGTAACATTTCTCTGGACGATACAATTTAGTTGGATGCAGTGGGGCTTAGTAATAGCCGCCACAGTATTATCTGGCGGCGTTTTGCTTCGTTCCCTCCTCCCAGTTATTGAAGGTAAATAAAAGATTATTTAAAACAAAAAACGGGGTTGCTACAAGATCTGGAAGTCCTCTAAAAGTCATGAGATTTTTGGAAAAAAAATGTTGTAGAAAATCTGCCGGTTCTGGAATTTTGAAAGATTTATTTTTTGCTCTTTACAGCGAATTTTGAATTTGCAAATTTATACTAATCGATTTTTTTGCTATTAAAAACAATATAATTGCAGAATTTTTTTGGATAATTTCATAATAGTGTTGTTAAGTTTTTAACTAAAAAAAAAAATTAATTAGAAAAACAACTAATTTTCAAGCAATGAAATGAAATTTCAAACAAGAAAATTATTAATTCTCTAGCAAAAAAGAATAATTAAAAAAAACATGAATTTTTAATAAAATATTAAAAATTTTAACGGAAAAAAATAGAATCGGCTACTTTTCAAATAGAGAAATAAGTTTTTAAGTAAAAAGAAAAAAAATTTCGACGAAATAGTGGATTTTACAATCAAAAAGATTTTTTTTATAGAAAAACGCACGAATTTTGCACCAAAAATGAATTTGACGAAAAGTAGTTAAATTTTTAGTTAAAAAAGGATAATTTTCAATTCAAAAAATTAATTTTCTAACAAAAAAGCATAATTTTTAACAAAATACATGAATTTTGAAACCAATGTTTAAATTTTTAATGGAAAAAAGATTTAAAAAAAAGCATGAATTTTCGACCAAAAATAAATGTGACGTAAAGTATTTAAATTTGAAGTTAAAAAAATTTCCATTTAAAAAAACAACTAATTTTCATGAAAAAAAAAATTAAATTTGAACAAAAAAAATTAATTTTATAACAAAAAAGAATAATTAAGAAAAAACATGAATTTTGAACAAAATATTTAAATTTTTAATGGAATTTTCAATCAACAAGACACATTTTCAATAAAAAAAAGATAAATTAAAAAAAAAGGAATAGGTTAGTTTTCAGTGAGAGAAATAAATTTTTAAGCAAATGAAATAAATTTTCAATGAAATAGTTGATTTTTCAACCAAAAAGATAATTTTTTTAAGAAAAACACGAATTTTGCACCAAACATGAATTTGACGAAAAGAAGTTAAATTTTTAGTTAAAAAAAGTTCAATTTTAAAAATTAATTATCTAACAAAAACGAATAATTTTTAACAAAATACATGAATTTTTAAATCAAATATTAAAATTTTTAATTAAATTTTTAACAAAAACGTTAATTTTCTACCAAAGAAAGACAAATTTATAACAAAAAAAAGCTGAATTTTCAATTAAAAAAGATCGAATTTAACAAAAAATAGAATAGTTTAACTTTAAGTTATTGAAATAAGTTTTTTTTTCACAAAATAAAATAAATTTGCAACGAGATCAGTTAAATTTTGCAAACAAAAAGATTAATTTTTAAGAAAATACATGATTTTTCAACCAAAAATGAATTTGATTAAAAGTATTTAAATTTTTAGTGAAAAAATGAATTTTCAATTAAAAAAAATTAATTTTCAATCAAAAAATGAAATTTAAACCGATCGATTTTTTTTGCTATTAAAAACAATATAATTGCAGAATTTTTTTGATAATTTCATAATAGTATTGTTAAGTTTTTAACTAAAAAAAACAAATTTGTAACGAAATAGTTCAATTTTAAATCTTTTTTTTTTGAGCAAAAAAGCACAAATTTGTTTATTTAAAATAAAAAACTGATTTGAAGAATAGAATCGAATTTTTAACAAAATACTTGAATTATAAACTAGAAGAGATTATTTTTAACCAATCAGTCGAATTTCCAACCAAGAAAATTAATTTCTTCACTAGAAAAGACGAATTTTCAACCAAGAAGATTACATTTTTTTCGTTTCTAAATGTTTTTAAAGTTAGGGAATTTTTAAACTGAAAAAAACAAACAATTTTGGACCAAAAATCGAATAGTTAAGTTTTTATTTAAGAGCATCAATTAAAAAAAAAACTTTACTTTTGTACCACTTTGTTGCATTTTTCTGCACAAAATGCGAACTTTCTACGAAATTCTTTCAAGATTTAAGATTTTAATTTAAAATAAAAAACAGTTGAAATTAACCAACAAAATCGAATTTTTAACTAAAAAAAAATTGAATTTTTATCCAAGCAGTTGAATTTTCAAATGAAAAGATTTCGTTTTTATCGGAAAAGGCGACTTTTCAGCCAAATAGTTGAATTTCCAAGAAAGAAGATTCAATGTTCTATTAAAAGGCCAATTTTTAACAAATTATAAAAATTTTCAACTAAATAGTTTTACCAATGGATTAGATTCTAGTCCAAATTTTATTTGAGTATTTTTAGTATACATTTTTTCGTTTATAAAGTTTTTTAAAGTAAATAGTTTAATTTTTAAACTACAAAAAATAAATTTTACGCAACAATGGATTAGTAAAGTTTTTATATAATAGAATAAATTTTCAATTAAAAAAAAAGTTTACTTTTGTACCAAATTGTTGAATTTTTAAGGCCAAAAGACGATTTTTCTACAAATTTCTTTTAAGATTTTTATTAAAAATAAAAAAAGTTGGATTTAACAAACAAAAAATCGAATTTTTAACAAAATACTTGAATTTTGTAATAAAACAGATTAATTTTTAACCAAGGAGATTAATTTTTCTATCAGAAAGACGACATTTTAACCAAAGAGTTGAATTTTCAACAAACTACATACATTTTTAATTAAATAGTTTAAAAATTTCATGTAATTCTAATCAAAATTTTATTTATTATTAAAAATTCTTGTTTTCTAAATTTTGTAAAGTAGATACTTGAATTTCTAAAATAAAAATGATCAATTTTTGACCAGAAATTCAATATTTAAGTTTTTATTTAAAAGAATCAATTTAAAATTAAAAGAACACATTTTAATTTTGTACCAACTTGTTGAATTTTTAAGCCCAAAAGACGACTTTTCTATGAAACGCTTGAATTTTCTATGAAACGCTAATCTAATTTTATTTTATAATTTTTAGTATAGATTTTTTTTGGGTTTCTACATTTTTTTAAAGTAAATAGTTGAATTTCTAAACTAAAAATGATCAATTTTTGACCAGAAATTCAATATTTAATTTTTTATTGAAAATAATCAATTTAAAATTAAAAAAAACACAGTTTAATTTTGTACCAACTTGTTGAATTTTTAGCCCAAAAGACGACTTTTCTATGAATTGCTTGAATTTTCTATGAAACGCTAATCTAATTTTATTTTATTATTTTTAGTATACATTTTTTTGGTTTCTAAATTTTTTTAAAGTAAATAGTTATAAATATAAAATTAATATAAATTTTGAGCAAAAATGGAATAGTTAAGTTTTTATTTAGGAGAATCAATATTCAATAGAAAAAAACTATTTAATTTTGTACCAAGCTTTTGAATTTTTAAGTCCAAAATACGCATTTTCTACAAATTTCTATTAAAATTTTAATTTAAAATAAAAAATTAGTTGCATTTTAGGAAAAAAGTGTCGAATTTTTAACAAAATTCTTGAATTGTTTACTAAAACAGATTAATTTTCAACCAAAGAGTTGAATTATCAACCAAGAAGATTAAATTTTCAATTAAATAGTTTAACAATTGGATTTGATTCTAATCCAAATGTTATTTTATTATTTTTAATTTTTTTCTGCATTTTTTTTAAGTAGATACTTGAATTTCTAAACTAAAAATGGAGTATTTCAGTTTTTATTTAAAAGAATTAATTT
>JAWWLR010000054.1:80115112-80132260 GCA_035041075.1 Acraspis erinacei | reverse complement strand
TGGTTGGTTGCCTTCTCATTTTTCTATCCTATAATCACCAATATATATATATTTGTAAAAAAATAATCACCAGAGTTTTGGCACTCTACAGCACACTTATAAAAGTAACCAAAATTTGAGCAGACAGGAACCTGCAATATGAAAACGCAGTGCGAAATATAATTAATTATACTAGCATAGCTCTTGTTTAATTTTTCCAAATCAGTTTCTAAATTAATAGATAACTTCCTTTGGTTTTTAATATAAAGGATTTTCATAAATTCTTTCTTTCTCTCATTACTTTCACTATGTAAAATTTAAGAATTATCCAAATTGAAGTCATCTAACAAATCTTACAGGTACTCTTGTAGACAGAACCACCCTTTTCACAATTATCAAAAGCATCTTTGCAAAAAGTTATCATCGAATCCATTTTAAATGTGATATGGAAAATAGTATGCATCCTAGAGTTTTACTATAATTATTATTTTAAGAAGCATAATGTAGATTCTATTAAATATTTTTAACACATTCTCTTATTTCACATTTTTAAACATAAGAATTTTGAGAAAATATTGGAGTTCATTTATTTCATTTTATTATTTCTTATGATCAATAATTGTATATATGCGTTAGGAGCCTCGATCCTGCAGATAACATAAGGCCGCTAGTCATCCTTCTTTATAGGGTGAATTAAAAATCTATGGAATAAATACAGTTACTAAAAATCAGAATTTGTAACAGACATAATTTAATTACGGCGGTGAAAAATTTGCTTATTTTCATCTGAAGACATTTTTAAATGGTTGTTTTCCTTCTGTTTCATTCATTCATCACAACTTAATGTTTTCAATTAATGCTGCTTTGCAAGTAATGCAATGCGACGCGTAAAAAATTGTAATCTGTCTTCTCAACGTCTCAGAATGTACAGATTTGAAAAAAGTCATCCAAACTTTTTAGAAATTCTATTTTCTTTGCATATTTCTTTACTTTAAGAAAATTTCTAGTTCTGTAAAAGAATACAATTATGACAAAACAGAAAACTCAAAAGTTACAAGATTCTAATTGTTTAAAAAGTTTTAAAATAGTTTTTCAATAGCTCGGCGAGCGCTTCCTAAAAATACGGTAATATGAGGCTACTTACCAATTTTTGAATTCTAAAGTTTTAAAAGCAACATTTTTTTCTCGTTTGCATTCTTAATTCCTTATACTTTCTTATACTAGAAAATAGAGTAAATTGAAATAATGTCCTACTATGTGAAAACTGCACTTTTTCATAAGAATTTGTAATTCAAGTGTGGCAGTACAAAACTAAATAACTAAAAATTTTATTAAAAAAAGGTGGATTCCAATAAAAAAATACACCTTGTTTTAACCGAATTTTGTCGAAATACAATACAATTCAATACGAAATTTAAAAAAAAATACAATTGATACAATAATGTTAAAAAGATTTTGTAAATAAAATTTCAACGTAGCAATAATGATTTTATAAGAGCAAAATCATTTTTTAAAGTCTTTTTATTCTCATTGGGCATCCTTATATCCCAGAAGTAAGTTTTTATCCTCGTCTGATTTTATCGAAATTGGCTCACACTTTTTAATTTAAGCTAAAATTGTTGTTTAACCCACAGACGCAGCCTAAATTCTGAATTTAG
The DNA here is from genome assembly GCA_035041075.1 of Acraspis erinacei. Lineage (NCBI taxonomy): Eukaryota > Metazoa > Arthropoda > Insecta > Hymenoptera > Cynipidae > Acraspis > Acraspis erinacei. The sequence goes on along the minus strand of JAWWLR010000054.1, from coordinate 80,130,623 downwards.
GACAAAAATTTTGAATGAATAATTTAAATTTCAATTAAAAATTAAAATAGAAATCATTTCAATAAATATAAAGATAACTTTATTTTATTTAGCGGTTACCTTTTTAACAGATAAATTGTAAGAGAACAATAAAAAAGTAGTTCAAGTGCATAACATTGAATTCATCAAATTCATCATTTCGTATCACTGTATACTTTGTAAAGTCGATTTAAAAGAATTTAGAGCTGCCATTAAAATGTTTTTTTCTTTAAGAAAGAATTTTTACAACATCTAAAGGTTAATAGAAAGAAATACATTGATTATTTGTCTTAAAGCTAATAAAATTAGCGCTAAAGAAGGAAATATATAAAAATTTGTATGTTTTTATAGGAATGGTAAATGAAATTTCAGCTTCTGATTGTTTATCTTAAAAAAAAAATATTTTGTATTTATTCTGAAGTGAAGATGCAAATAGGTCAATCGAGTTTGATCCAAAAGTATTATTTTTTAAACTTTATCTACCAATTCTTACACTAAGAATAATGCCTTGAAATAAATTAAACGAATTTGTTTTTCAGAATGCATTAAGTATCCTTAATAATATTTCTACATTCTTTATCCGCTTTACCATTTTTTAGAGGAAATTTTTTAAATTTGTTACAATTCCACCAGAATCTTTGATAATTAATTAATTTAATTAAAATAAATAATAAATAATTAATTTTGGACGCACAAACATGGTTTTCCCTACTATTATCAATATAGTGATTCTTTTGAAAAAATGATGACTAAACAAATAAGTTTTGGAATTTTTTCGAACTTTAGTTTTAAGAATATCAATAAATGTGTCCCATATGATATAAAATTTTTCATACATTATTACCTCAATGAGTAAAAATTTGCTTTTTAATTTCACTAGGCAAACGCGTAAACCAAGACACAAGACATAAAAGGATAATATTTTAACAGATTTCTCAGCCCAAAGTCATCTCAGAAAGGAGAAAATTTTGACCTGAAAATTTATAATCAAGTGATTAAAATTTCAAGTAAAAGGGATGATATTTTATAATTAACTATGCAATTTTTTTAAAGATAAAAAGAAGAATTTTTTGGGAAACATTTTTTGATTAAATCAAGATGAAGAATTTTCTGTCTAAAAAGACGCATTTACAACAAAATAAATAAATTTTCCTTGAAAGTGTTGAATTTTAAATTATTTTTTATTTTTAATGCTTAGAAAATGATTGAGTATTTTCAAAACAAGAATATTAATGTAAAGTGTATGTTTGATTATAGTCTGCGCTCTGTTCGTGTCTTAGACAAAATTTTGTTGTTTGAAAATCGAAAATTATTTTTTTTTTATAAAATGACAGGAGATACGGAAAAAGTCGATGAAACAAAATAGGTTAAGTAAAAAAGTTCTATACAAATTTTGCTTCCAAATATGAAATTTATTATTTTTGTTAATGGTACAATTATAATGGGGTTACACAAAATAAAGAAGAATATAACATAAGAGTTTTAACAAATATAAAATTAAGCATTTTACTTTAAAATCGTTTTATTCAATTTCATGAATAATAAATAATACGAAATTTTAAGAAATTATTGTTTGAAACTGAAAAGATTTCAAACGTACTTAGATTCTTATGACATAATGAAATTTTAAATTATAATCATAAGAGAATTAACTATCATAAAATACATTAGTTAAAAATAATAAATCTAAAATTAATGAACTAATCTTAACATATTTAACATACTTTTGAAATAATAGTTAATACATTTAACACAGTTTAAAACTGAAATACATTATTATTTTCCCATTTCTAATGCAAAACGTTCAGAAAAGGACAATTTCAAAACGTTTAAAATGGAATATTTTCTAATTAGAATTTAAAAAAATATATCAATTAAAATTCAGAAGAACGGAAATAGCATTATTTATAATTAAAAGCATTCAAAATGCAATAATTTAAAAGTGAAAACTTCTGAGTTTTAATTCATTTAATTTTGAAACGATCGAAATTTGAGAAGTTGAAATTTAAAAGTTCAATTAAATATTCTGAAATTCTAGAAAACTGTTTTTTCTATTTAGTAAAATTAAAACATTTTAAGCTAAAATCTCATCAAACAAAGTTTTCTGAAATAAAAAACAAATTTACCTTAATTTTTCATTCATAAGGAAACAATTTTCACTTTCCAGAAACTTGAAACTTAAAAAAATCCAAACATCATTTTAAAATTAAAAACTTAAGCTTATATTACTTTAGGTAAATTTATTCGTTTATAAATTACCTATTTTTGAATTGTGAATTATAATTTTTGTAATTCAACAATTTCAATTGGAAAATTGAAACTAATGAGATTAGTGTAAGTAAATTAAAATTTTTCATAATTTTACTATTTAAAATTTTTTAATTACACTTTTCATAATACAATAACTTCAAGTTTAATCGCAAAAATTAAAGTTAAGATAGGGAGAAGCTGAAAATCTAGTGTTTACAATGAAACATCTGAATGCTAAAAATAAAATCATTAAAAATTAAATTTAACTGAGTTTGAAATTTCCATCGTTTTGGAAAAATTGTCAAATGGAAAAACTTCAGTATTTGAATTTGCTTGGGAATATTTAAAATTAAAAATATTAATTTTGAAAACGACTGCAATTGAAATGGTTGAATTTCTAAAGGTATAATTAATAATTTGAAAATTTTCAATTTCTAAACGATGAATTTTTATGCAAGAAATAATTTTTTATTGAAAGAATTGAATTTTAAATCCAAAAAGACCAATTTTTTTTCAAAAAGGATGACTTTTTGATAAAATTGTTAAATTTTCTACCAAATTCTTACGATGTTATCAAAAAAAGATTTCATTTGACTGGTCCAGATCAAAATATAATTTTTTGAAGAAAAAATAAGTTTCTGCGAAAAAATCGAATTCCAAAAAGGCGAATTGTTTTAAACAAAAAAGGATAAATTTTTGACAAAAAACGATAATTTTAATCTTTATAAGTTGAATTCTGATCCAGAAAGGATTTTTGTTTATTTTTCAAAACCAAAATATTAATCTGCAAAAAATATGAATTTTAAAACCAAAAAAAATAACATTTTCAACCGAAAATTATGATTTTTTAACAAAATAGTTTAATTTTTAACTAAACCGTTGCATTTTTGTCTGAAAGAGATTTAATTTTTCCTGAAAGAAGTTAATTTTTTATTTAAAAGAAACAAAATCGTTAAAGAATAGTTGAATTTTAATCCAGAAAAGATTTTAGATTTCTTTTAAAACCAGAATATTTAATTTAAACAAAAAGTATATTTTCAACAAAACAGCAGAATTTTGGACCACAAAGGATGAATGTTCAAGTAAATTATTAAAATTTCAACCAAATATTTGAATTTTATAAAAGAAATATGATGTTTCTACAAATGCCGGTTATTTTTAAATGTAAACCAGATAAATTAAAAAAAAAATTTTAAATAGTGAAATTTTTAACACAAGAAAAATGCAATACTTATACTGAAAATAATTAACTTTTAAATAAAAAATACAAATTAACAGAAATATAGTTTTTATCCAAAAAAGATCTTAGTTGTCTTATCAGCAACAAAATATGAATTTTAAACAACAGGTTAATGTGCTACAAAAATAGTGGAATTTTTACCGGAAAAGATGAACTTTTTACAAAAGAGTTTAAATTGCAACCAAAAAGGGTGTCTTTAAGAAAAAAGTTGAATTTTCAGCAAAACAATAAACTTTATAACTAAACAGATAATCTTCAGGAGAAAGTTTTTGCGAATTTTCAAAAATTCCGTACATCAGTGAAGGACCTACTCCCCCCTTCCGTAACAAAATGTCTTGACACCTCCCCCCCCCATAAAGCTGTTAAATTATTTAAGTACGGTCCCTTTCCCTTTTCGTATATTTATTTGAGCCTGTTGTAATTCGCTCGACTTTTGACCATCTTCTAGGAATTGGGATATAATTCTAGGATGTATATTTGCTTCTGTTATGCCTGATACTGTCAACATTCCAGTCAAGATCTCTGCAGATCCTCTTATCGTTATATAGACTTGCCTTTTCAGATGTGCGTGTTCATCGTAGATGTAAGTTGTAAATTCATCTGCATGATAATATATACTGCCTGAAAATATCTTAATAGCAGCTGGCTTTTCACCGGGTTCGGGTTTACCTTTTGGACCATAGTGAATCGGACTGAGGACCTTTATCTCCTGATGAGTTAATGCATCATTCAGGTGTAGAACAAGTGAATACAGCATATTTTCCTTACGTTGATGATGTTTCATCATCCATTTGGGTGTTGACGTGAGATTTTTAAGGTAACCCCAATAGATAGATTGATCCTTCAAATCGACTTCAGCGTAGTGTAAAGCATTGGCTAGAGTTACAGGAAAAAAATTAAATTTATAGAGTTTGTGTACACTGTAAACATTAAATTAGCTGATGTTAGTGACTGTCGAACAGGTAAAAAAATTCAAATAATAGACCTTAAATGTTGTCGCTATACTGGTTTAAAAAATCATATTGTTATGAACAACCTTTTTCCCTTTGATGATGTATTCTTTACCATATAATAATTCAGCTTTTGTTAGTTTAAGACCTATTCCTCAAAAATAGTAAAAGTTAAAAAAGAATGACATGTTGGCTTCCATCGTGACCTAAAAAGTCTTCATCTTTTGTTGGTCTCGATACCTAAAATCTTAATATTATTAAATTCAAAATGATGTTGCTTTGTATGAGAATGATAAACTAATGTTGAGCGTCTGTCATCATGTGTGCAATCGATCTTATGTTCATTTATCGTAGTGTCGATGTTTCTTTCAGATTGGCCGATATAAATTCTTTTAGAACTTCTGAAATTCACACAATAGATTTTGTGTGTTTTAAAACCCTTCCTCAAGGGATCCTTGACCTTCATGATACATTTAAGACCATTGTGTTTAGAGCGCAGAACAACCTTAAAACCCAATTTTCAAAACATGCATTTTAAATTGTTACTGTTAGATGCAATATAAGGTAAAAAGAAAAATTTATTAGTTTCATTGTCGTTAAATTCTATGTTTATATTGTTACTGAAGCTACTATTGTTCCGATTATCAGTATTATCTAACCATTCGTTAATAAATTTTGTAACCAAATTTTTAGGGTAGCCATTCACCATTAAACTTCTTTTAACCAGATCGAAGTTTATATTCCTCAATTCATGGATAGAAAGTAAAGTAAAAGTAAAAGTAAAGTAAAAGTGTTGAAATTCAAATATCTCCCTGATTAATATTGCTTCCTATACCAGTATGTAAGGAATTTGCCATTTTCTCTTTTTACTAGAGAGTCTAAAAAACTTATGCTCATAACATTTTCTCTCTCAATAGTGAAATTAAACCTTGTGTTAAATTTGTTAATTTTTTTAACAAATCTTTAATGTTGTTTTCGTGAACACAAGTCAAAACATCATCTACGTATCTAAAAAAATGTAACCTCGTATGGAATGGTTTTGAGAAAACTGTTTTCAAGATCTTCCATGACTAAATTGCAATAGATGCTGATAGAGGAGAACCCATCGGTATCCCAAAAATTTGTTTGTAGAACCCATTACTGAAAGCAAAATATGCATTTTCCGGACAGAATTTCAGAAGGTTAATGAAAGAACCCTGCGGAAGAATCGTACGTGTGGTTACTTTTGACCTTCTCTGTTTTATACTCGCAATAATAATTTCGTGAGAGATATTTGTAAATAATGCCGTGACATTAAGAGAAAACATCTCAAAATCATCCGGAATATCTTTAATCTTATCAATTTTGTGTATAAAATTGAAACTATCTTTATAAATGCATTGGTAATTCCTAAGGTTTTTTGAATTGCTAATTTTAAACATTTGGATAAATTATATAAAGGTGATATTATGAAGCATGTGACTGGTATCATAGGTGAATTTTGATTATGCACTTTCGGTAAACCATACAATTTGTGCAAAACACCATTGTAACTTTTTAAAAGTTTACTCAGTTCTGGTGTCAATATGCTGGTTTTGATCATATCCCCAAAAGTAGAATTCAAGTCCCTTTTAATCCTATTAGTTGGATCTTTATTTAATTCCTCATAAGTGGATTGACCCTCAAGTTAGCTCTCACATTTTCTTATATACTCTTCCTTATTAACAATTAAAGTAATGTTCCCCTCATATTTTGAACCATTATACCGACAACGTGTAAGATCTATTATTTGTAAATATTAAAATGAAAGAAATTTAAATTATAATTAAATCCAAATTAAAAATCCAATTTATCGCTCAATAATAAAATTAATTCAAACTACTGATAAAAAAACAAGAATCCAAAGACTAATTTTGAAACACAACGAACAAACAAGAAATGCTCTTATTTTAATATGAAGAAATAAAAAAATAAAAAAAATTGCAGACAAAAATAAAAAAGAGGAAAGAAAAATGAGGAGGCAACCAACCACATCCCCTTCCTTCTTTCTTTCGTCTTATTTATTTTCATGGTTATAAAATTACAATAAAAAACATTGAAAATAAAAACAAAAAATAATAATAATGTTGCCAATGTTTCGGTACTGCAACAGTACTCTCATCAAGGTAGGAAAAATATAAAGAGATAACACCGAAGAACAGTTGCTCTCTCTTTGATACCTGAGAATGCAGTGAGGGTCAGTAGGTCAATCTGTTGTAAAAACACTAGAGATAGCTGTCATAAATACATCCGATATAGAAACTAAAGGTCTTATTTATCCAAATCAGTTTTTAAATTAACAGATAATTTTTTTGTTTTTTAGTATAAAGCATTTCCATGATCTCTCTTTTTCTCTCATTGCTTTCACTATGCAAAATTTTAACATCCCAGTCCTATGTAATTCATCTTAGAGATCCTGCAAGTGATCTTTTAGACAAAACCCACCTTTTCCAAAATTGTCTAAAGGATCTTTGCAAAAATTTATCACTGAATCCACTTTAAGTGGCAGACGCAAAATAGTATAAATTAAAAAAATTTTCAACACCAGTTCTATAGTTTTAGAAATTTGACCAACATATTTTTAGAAAAAAACTTAAATTTGGTTCAAAAAGACTCTATCTCATCTTCAAAAGACAATTTTAAAAATAACTCGGAACTCCGAAAAACAATTGTTCAAGAAACGGTCCCAGAGGACTACGTAATAATTTCTTTGGATGTTGTTGCAATGTTTCCAATAGAACTCTTGAATTAGTTGAACAGGCAATTTAAAATAGATGGAATAATATTAAAACACGTAATCGATTATTTCAAACAGATTTTAGCGAAAGGATGATTTTTATCAACAATTCAACTTATTTTAAATGTAATGGATCTTTTTATAGACAGAAGTTTGGTACTCCCAAAGGTTCAGTCACTTCTCCAATTTTAGCAGAAATAATTCTGGAAGATTTTGAGGTTCTTCCTTTCAAGAAATTAGATTTAGTTTACATTTTTGCTTTCGGTATGTTGGCGATAACCTATTATGTCTTCCTGTAGCAAGCTGCAGATGGTCATTGCTGCTTTTAAATTTTTTCACCCAAAACTTCAATTTACTCATGAAATAGAGCAGGATAAAGAATCAGTTTTTTGGACATAGAAGTGATTAGGGTTCGGGATGGTAATTTTATTACCAATTGGTATAGGAAAAGTACATATTCAGGTACAAATTTGAATTTCTTTTCTGCTCCTACTTTTCAAAACAAGATTGCATAAATCAAGAGTTTAATCGACAGAGCTCTAGATTTGTCCTTTGTCATTCCAGGCAGGAAAATGTGATATTTTTAGAAATACCCTTATCCTAATCATTAACCACAAAAGTTAGTTGAAAAACATATTGCAATTAAAACTCAAGAAATCGAAAACAAAAAAAGTAATATTTTTCCCGCAGACAATCAGAAAGAGTTATAGTAATGTAGTTTATTTAATACTTTTTTTCTTCCATTTTTTGGTCAAATTTCTAAAAATATTGAACTTATGTTGAAAAAGTTTAAAATTCATACTATTTTACTCTATTTTATTTTTGTCCGAATTTTTTTATTTTAGTTTTTTCAGATTACAATTTGAGCATTTTTTTATTTCATTGTAGTCCGAATTTGGTATTTGGACTGTTGTTTTTTTCAGGAGTTTGATATGCAAAAATGTTCTCGGGGAATTTTCTCAAAATAGTATTGACGCTAATTTCTACGCATTTTGGGGAAAATTCCCGAAAGTTCAGTAGGCAAAATTCTGCAAAAATTTTTGTAAAATATTAACCAAAAAGTGGCGAATTTTCCCAAAGACGAATAATATTTTTTAAACAATTTCTGTATACTTCAATAAAATACCCCCAGGCGATTTTGGGATAAAAAAAAATTATTTGAAAAAATAGAATGTTTATAACAATTTTCCGTTTTTCATGATTTAATGTACAATAATGTTCAGTAAATCATAATAGACGCAAACTAAATAAGTTAATGTGTATAATTCCTGAAAATATAACCAAGAATCCAACGACCAAATTTGGGTAATCACCGTAGAAAAGAGGTGAGAGAAATGAGAAAGCAATCGACCAAATATTCTTCCTTTTCTTTTTATGTTTTTTGCCTATTTTATTTTTATAATTATTAAATCAAAATAAAAGAATATTTGTAAAACATAACAATCACCCTTATAAAGGCAAAAAAAGCTATTTATAAATAAATAAATATTGTTTTTCAAACGAAATCGACTGTCAGTGATTGATAAAGGACTTTATTTATGCAAAGATATTGTTAGATGAAAGTATTTCTTCTTTCTTTAAATAAGTTTTATAAACAAATATAGATTTTCGTCAGTTTTCTACAGAAAATTGACGATTTTATAAAGGAATGACTTTAAAATTTCCTATTTCGTAAACAGCTATCAACAAATTTATGTCGTTTTCTTGATATATCTGCTTTAAGCAACTCAAAAAGGATCCTATTTATTAGGAGAATTTGTTAGGTGACATTATTTTTCATTTTTATGAATAAAATGTATAAAAATACGACTACAGAGTTAAGAAGTACCAGCACAGCAGTTGAAGCCACAAGAGATACAAAAATTATTTATAAACAAATTGTCGCTCATTGATAACATAATATTAAAATGTTATTGAGAATGAATTTGGTAAAAAAAATCAATCTGCTGGTTAAAATTTGACAATGCTTCTTCTTACTGCGCATGTTTCATTGAGCGCGGGCTTATTCAAAATTAATAAATGAGCTTTTTCTCCGGTCAAGTATTTCAATTTTCCGGGTCAACTAAAACTAACAGTCATAGTTTCCGGCAAGTGCAAGCATTTATTTTAATTCATGACGTTTATGCTTAACATCCTTTAACACAAAAGAGAAAAACTTTGTAAGATTAATGAATTTTGAAGCAACTACTTATATTTTCCAATTAAAACTATTATTTTTTCATCAAAAATGAAACAGTTAAGATTTCAGTTGAAACAATTAATTTTTAACAAAGAGAAAAACGGATTTAAAAAAAAAATAGTGTAATTTTTAACCAAAGTGATTAATTTTCAAATCCATTTATTATGAATCTTTAACTCGAATATTTCGATTTTTAATAGTTCAATAGTTCAATCTTTGTATATTAGACTGGAACCCTTGAATTTCCAACAAAAAATATTAATTTCAAACCAGAATAATAGTTTAAAATAAAAAAAAAATTTTCTATGAAAAGATAACACTTTTCAACGAAATAGGTCAATTTTGATCGTGACACTTGAATTTTAAATTGTAGAATACAAATTTGTAACCAAATAGTAAAATTTCTAATTAAAAAAATAATTTTAAATAAAACATAAGAGCTTTCAGCAAAAACAATAAATCTTTAACTGAAACGTTTAAATTTTCAAACAAAAAATTAGTTTTTGCTACAGAGATAAATTGCCAACCAAATATTAAACCATTAAATTATAATTTAAAAAATTACTGCTTAACCTAACAGCTCGCAAGTTTGAACGCACCTAGGGTGCGCGGGTGTTGGTTCTCGCGCTTTGCGCTCGATAGTATATTTATCTCGCGCTTTGCGCTCGATAATTTATTTACCCCATGCTACGCGCTCCGTCTTTATATATTCCCCAAGCTTGTGCACATGCTTTGTAAAACTAAAGTTCATAGAATCGCGACAATTGTAATTTGGTGATTGTGAATTCTCTTTTGTTAAAGCTCCTTCGGCTTTAACGCAGACATTCTTATCACGTATCTCGTGCTTTGCACTCGAATCTGTCCCTCCAATCGTATTTCATTTCCATAAATGTATATTATTACAATCCATAACATGAGTTGGTATTAAAACAGACGTAGCTTAATTGTCTCGTTTAAAACAACGCGCATTCTTAGAAAAACTGTTGTTATTGAAAAAATGTAATTTTTAGATTTTCCATTATTTTTAATGTTGTCAAAATTTGAATTTTCTGTTTTTTTCAAGAAAAGTCAAAAATTTGTTATTATAATCTTGTCGGGCATTCAAAAATCAAGGCTTTTATTCTCTTTCCTTTTTTTCATATAGTGCGTTATTTGGTTTAAATGTTCCGTTTCTTGTGTTTTCTGAAATTTTGTAAATCCTATAACTCTCGTAATTTTTGTTTTTGTGAAAAAAGGCATTAGGATAAATTTGTTCATATTTTTTAATACTATGAATATCCTTACAAAGAAATTTGAATTAAAAAAAATTGGTCTCAAAAATATCAAAAATGTGCTCAATTTATAAATTTTTGTCCAAAATGACTGGCTAACAAACTTCGCCTTTAGTTTAGGACACTAAAAGAGTATACCAAAGGGCAATCTAATATATTTACTTTTTCAAAAATTATCGCTGAAGCAGACAACAAGACATACAGATATAGCCATACGGACAGACATCCAAACATACAGACAGACATCCAAACATACAGACAGGCAGGCAGGGACATTTGTAAAAACCTGTTTTTATGCTTCAGACGGTCTCAAAATGAGGAGATTTGACAAAAGCTGGGTGGGGGACAAATTTTACACAAATCTAATACGATCTCTGATGAGAATGTGAAAATGGAAATTTCAACAAATGTGTTAAACTTTCAATCATGAGGATGGCTTTTTAACAAAATTGCTGGATTTTCAACTAAATAAGACAATTTTTACCTAAAAAAAAAAATTATTAGGATGAAACAACAATATAATAATAACAATAAATATAACAATAAAAATGTGAATTTTCGATTTTTTCACGATAGTTCAAAAAGTTGTTGTGATTTTTTGTAGGGCTTTGAAAAAGTAATGTTTTTCTGCTCTTGAATTTTTTACCTAGCGTGCGTTCTTTGGCTTGAAATACTAATTTTCGCTTTTTGTGGGGATTTTGAAAATGCTATAACTCGGCTAATTTTGATTTTATCGAAAAAAGTAATGAAGATAAATTTTTCGTAATTTCCCGCCTTATGAAGATATGTTGATAGAATTTTCAGATTTGATGAAAAAGTTGTCTTAAAAATTTTCAAAATACTCTAACTTTTTGAGTTTTTATCCAAATTAGCTGGTTAACGAACTTGATTCTTCTTTTTGGTCCCTGAAACTGTTTGCGAAATTGCAACTCAATCCGACTAGTCTTTCAAAAGTTATGCGATATTCAGACGACAACGACGACAGATGGACAGACACCGACGTAAAAACTGTTTTTTCTGATTGAGGGAGACTCAAAACGTCGACATTTGATGGAATCCGCGAAAGTCATTTTTCACAGAAAACCAATACCTTCTCATTATGATGTGAATGTAAAAAAATTTGTTAGGTTGAAACAACAATATAACAAGAACAATAAATATAACAATAAAAATTTGAATTTTCGATTTTTTCACGAAAATCCCAAAAGTTGTTATGATTTTCTTGTAGGGCTTTGAAAAAGTAATGTTTTTCTTCTCTTGAGTTTTTTTCACAACGTGCGTCCTTTGGCTTAATATAATAATTTTCGCTTTTTTTGGGGAATTTTGAAAATGCTATAACTCTACTAATTTTGATTTTATCGAAAAAAGTCGTAGGGATAAATTGTTCGTCTTATCTCGTCTTATAAAGATCAGTCGATAGAATTTTCAGATTTAATGAAAAAGTGGTCTCAAAATTTTTCAAAATACTCCAACTTTTTGAGTTTCCATCCAAAATAGCTGGTTAACGAACTTGATTTTTCTTTTTGGTCCCTGAAACTGTGTGCCAAATTGCAACTCAATCCGACTAGTCTTTCAAAAGTTATGCGATATACAGACACCAACGACGACGACGACGACGACGACGACAGACAGACAGACACCGACGTAAAAACTGTTTTTTCCGACTCAGGGGGCCTCAAAACGTCGACATTTGATGTAATCCGCGAAAGTCATTTTTCACACAAAACCAATACCTTCTCATTATGATGAGAATGTAAAAATCAAGAATATTTGACTAGTTGATTACTCATCGCGAATTTCGAGACGTCAAGAAACTGCGATATTAATAATATGTAATATATCATAATAATTATGATTTCATGATTTAACAATAATTTATAATAATTCTATTATTCCATATTCTTTTACCATGAACTGCGTTCTCTTAAATTCCGGCAGGCCGGTTTCTGAGGTCCGTAATTCGAACAGAAAAGCCGGTTACGGTCAAGTTGCGGTCAAGTCGACTTAAAGTAGCACAAAGTTATTCCTATTACATGGAAATGCTTTATCGTTGATTTTCAAGGCATTCATTTCGCACTTTAGATTAAAATGTGTACATTTATGTAATCGTGTGGAATAATTTAATAATTAAATATTTTAACGATTATTTTTAGATTCTAATTTAATAGTTCTTCAATTTTTGAATTTAATTTGGAATTGTTTAATTTTTAACGCTTCAAGTTTGAATTCATTATTTTGAAAGTTTCCTATTAGAAAGCGTAAAATTCTTAAATTATGCAGAATAATTAAACTTTAAAGGTTCACAATATTTATCGCAGTAATTAAAATTCTTTAATTTTGTCCGTCTGAAAATGACAGTGATTTTTTTTTACAGAAATCATATTTATTACTAAAAAATTGATTCATTTACTTTAAATTTCACTTAATACTGCATGATATCATACTTAATAATAATATATTTATCGTCTTTAAAGTTTCTATAATATCAATTTTAACTTAAAATTGTTGTTTTAAATGTGCAATTCTAAATGAGTTTATTCTTTCTGTCCTTCAAACTAAGATTTTCTTTGCTTCGAAAGTTTAAATTCGAAAATCTTTGATTTTAATTATCTTAATTTTTGGAGGTTTTGAATTCCAAATTTCACAACGTTGTAGTTACAAATTCAAACATATAAAACATTTTAGTACAATTTCACTATTACATCTTTCAAAATTTTATATTAAAATCCTTGATAGAAACTTTCATTTTTAGTAACTTTAGATGTAAATAAAAAACAATTTCGAGTTTAAAAACTTAAAATTGTGATATTTTAAACATTAGAACCGTATTATAGCATTCTTGTATTTCACTTGTTTAAATATTTTTATTTGCCATGTAAAGTATTAAAATTTTCCAGAATGAAAAATAATTCCAAAAGAAGCGTTAAAAATAAACGATTTTAAATTAAACCAATAATAATTGTGTTGTTGAAGATAAAAATCGATACAAATTCAACTATCTGAAATAGATACATCGGTTATTGAATATATTCTTTAATTTTGAATGGTTACAGTTTGACAGTTCGGAATTTTCATGTTGAACTCCAAATGTTCAAATTTCTCTTTCATAAGTTTCAATTTTGCAATGAAAATTAAATTGTTTGCATTTGGAAATGTATTGTTAACAATGAAAAAATTATTCATTTTCAAATGATTTAAATTTACTTAAAGTAATATTTAAATTTTAAAAGGTAAAAAATTTTTAATGTCATAAGTTTTCAATTTCAAATTGTTAAATTGTAGTTGCTTCGAATTTAAAATTATTCAATTTCAAAAGTTTTCAATTCGAAATGTGCCTTTTCAAGTAGAAAATTAATTTTCCTTATGGAAAATTCATGTATTTGGTTGTAAATGAACTTTCTGGTGGGAAATTCATATTTTCAGATTAAAAAAATAAAAATTTGTTGTAGGTAAAACGCCTCTTCAGGAAAATATTTAATTTTGTATACATCCTCAAAAACAAATAAACCCTCGAAACAACCTAAAAAACAGTTATTCCAAAATTTTATTTAGTATTCAAACATATTTTGCCCGTCAAATCGAGATACTGTCCCATAAAATTACTTATTTTTAAGTTTTGATTTATTAAGTAGATGTTACAGAAAATTCGTAATGTCAATTAATAAATACATATAATAACATATAACCTCTTGTAATATGCTCAAGGCATTATGAACGGAATCTTTTTGTCTTTTTTTAAGCATTTGTTTAAATATTAGGAACAGAATTGTTGCCAATTTTTAACAATTTTTGTAGCTAGGATAGTGTTTATCAACATTATATCAATTATTTGCACTGTGTAATTACAAGGGATTTCAAACGATTTAAATATTCCCAGTGAATTGAAAGAATTTCAACAGATTTATAGAATTTTAGGGTATTCAAAGAACTACAAAGTATGTCAAAGAATTACAACTATCATGTGGAATTTTACATTTCAAGAGATTTGACCATTTTTCAAGTTTTTTAAGAAGTTTGAAGGAATTAGGAACAATTTTCGCGCATTACAAAGGATCTTAAAGGATCTCAACAAAATTGAAGGGATTTTGAAACATTTCAACAGAAGTCACGAGATTTTAAAAGACTTTAAAAATATTGCAAGTGATGCCTAAGTATTTTACCAATTGTATGGATTTTCTGGTAGGTTTAGAGAGGAAAGTTAGGAAAGGAGATAAATATGGTGGGGGGAAAGATGAGGAAGAGGATATAACAAGGGTAGAAATAGTCAAGGTGTTAAGAGTACTAAAAGATGAAAAGGCACCTGGTATAGATGAGGTTCCAAATGAAGTATCGAAATATAGAGCGACGGATCTGACGGAATCGGCATGAATAATGTGTAATAGAAATAGAGCATGGTGAGGAGAGGGATGACCAGAGATATGGAAACAAAGAGTCGTGATACCAATACTGAAGAAAGGTAAAGGAGAGGAGGTTAAAGATTACAGGGGTCGTACGTTGATGCCAACACTGTATAAAGTATATGTAACTGTTTTGCAGGATAGATTAAAGAAAGAAGTTGAAGAAAAAATGATAGAGCCACCGAATCAGACAGTTTTAGGAAAGGAATGGTAGTGATGTACAACATATATGTTCTGAATTATCTGATTAATAAAAGGATTAAATGAGACAAAGGGGAAATGGTAGCAATGCTCCGGAGGTACTAGGTTTCTGAATGAGGTTAACATTTTTTTGATTTAATTCACAGGTTTTGAAAATAAGTTTTCGGTAGCAAATATTAAAAATCGAATTTCCGATTTTTCACAAAAATTCTCGTCTCACTTATTTATGTAACGCGTTCTTTCCGCCATA
>JAWWLR010000054.1:80104896-80115012 GCA_035041075.1 Acraspis erinacei | reverse complement strand
ATGTTATAAACAAATTAAATCACAAAGGTCATTTTTTAGTGATTCGCAATGATTAGCTAATTTTAACCCATAGCTTGTGTATAAAGTATCATAGATAATGATGTGGGAATACAATAAGTTAAGAATAGATAATTATTGCCAATTATTTAAACAATTTTTATAAACAAATGCACATTTTGTCCATTTCTTCATGAATATGATTGATTTTTTTTTTGCGGAATCAACTTTAAATGTTCAAGAAGCTAGTAGCGACTCTTTGTATCTGTAGATTTTCTTAAGATTTTTTTGAAAATTTTAAATAATTTTTTTGTTTCTAATATTATTTTTTACCGAATACTTAAAAAGAGTTGAAAAGAAAAACAAATTTGGAAGAAACAATAAAAATAAAACAATTATTGCTTTATAAAAAATTTGATAAGGCTAAGAGATATTTAGAAGTGTTGAAGAGATTTAAAAATAGTTTAAAATTCGGAATGATTCCAAAAATTGTTTAAAAAAATATGTATTTTTAAAGATCTTTATATAAAATTTTTATTAAAGAGAATTCCAGCTTCAAAATACGTAACTCTAAATTTTGTGTTACTTTTCAATTATTTTGGTGATTACACGTTCTTTTTGTTTGAAACTTAGTTTTGAAAACTAAAAATTTAAGTATTTCCAGTGAAGAATTTATTACTTAGACAGTATGGGACGTGAACAATAAAAATACAGAAACTTGCAATAGAAACATTTATTTGCAGCCTCCGTTTTCGAGTTACAACGGAAATTTGATATACTATGTTTTTATCAACTCTGCGCAGAGAGTTGATTGGATAGTCGGTGCTTTGAATTTTTATTTTTTCATTATTACCTATTTATTTTTATTTAGTTTATTCTTTAAATAAAGATTCAATTGCACGGACTATAGGAATAAGTGCACACGAGACACAGACAGGTAGACGTCGAAATATTTAAAATTAAGGAAGCGGACACAGTGCTTCTGGATGATTAACATTTTCGATTAAAGATGATTCAAAAACTGCTTAGATAGCTTTTTAGAGAAATATTCTTTGTTCTCAAAACCGTTCGAATTGAACTTTCCAGCCACTTATAGAAATAAACACTTCTTTCAACAATATTTTTTTCACTTAAAGGGAGTTGGTGATGGTACGTGGGTTAGCGCTCGAAAATGATGACTTTGAAACGTGACTACTCGTTCAAAAATTGAGCAAAAAACTTGATTGAAAAACCGTTGAAAAGCTGATTAAATTTCGCGTCAAATAAACACTAATAAATATATTGTTGATATTTTTGAGAGAATATACTGCGCGAGAAGTTTTAACAAAAAATCCAGAATTTATCGAATTTAGTAACTCGACTTCAAAGTGTTGCATGACCTAAGAAAGTGGCAGAAAAAATCTTAGCTTTATGCATATTAGTCGCTGAATTCTTATCTTTAATTTAAGTCCGTAAAACTTAAAAAAACCTTCACGGGATCTCAAGATACGACTAAAATATACGCGACTGAAAAAGGGTGGATCAAGGGACAGTGGTGGTACATGGGTTAGGGCACGCAGATAATAAGTTTGTTATATCATTCAATAGAAGGTGTGTTAAAGAAAAGGATGAGAAAACAATATGAAACATTCTCCTAAATAAATAAATAGTTATCTAAAAAACTATCCAAAAACTTTTTAAATCCACTTATTTCAAACCTATCGATCCTGGAGGAGCACCGTGCGGAATCTTTCCCTTTTTTGGTAAAAAATAGGGGAGAGTTTAGCTTCCTTCAATTTTAGATAATCGAGAGACGCAATAGATAAGGTTCTTTGTGTTAGAAGGTGCAATGCAGTCGCCATAGAAACCAATTTCATGGCTTGGAAGTTTTCATACTTCTCACCTTCGCATTTCAGAATCATTCGTGATAATTAATATTTGATCATACAATTCATACAATTAAATTTAAAAAATTAATTTTGGTATGTATACCCTTAATTTATTTATAATGAGATATTTTTTTTTAAATGATTCAAAATTTTCAGAGACGATATGCTTCAAACTGGGCCTAAAATGTCGCATTAAAAATAAAATTTAATTTCCATTAAAACTATTTTTTAGTCTGTAAATTATAAAAATTCATATTACTTTTTCCGCAGGCTTCACAGCCTTTCTCCTAATATCCTCTTTGCCCCTTTTATTTTTATTTTTATTGAAATGCGACCTGAAATAATAGAAACTAATAGGAACGACCAATTATTTCACTATTCTATTTTTTTTTTGTAAATCGATGATTTTAGGTGAAAATTCAAATATTTAATTGATATTTCGGATTATTTATTGAATTAAAATGTCTTTTATCAAAAATTAAAATCGCATTTGGTTTAAATTTCAACTACTTGTTTGAAGGTTTTGAAATTCTTTCTTAAAAAATGTATTTCTTGTTGTAAAAGATTCATTTCCTTTAAAATGAAAATTTAAATATTCTATTTTTTGTTGAAAAATTATCTTTGTCAGTGGAGAATGGACATTTTTCAATAAAATATTGTCTTTTTATGTCTTTTTTTATGCTGTCTTATTTAGTTTAACATTCGTCATATTTGTTGAAAATTTAATTCAATCTGGGTTCAAAAGTAATCTTGTCTAGTTGAATATTGATTTTTCAGCTAAATATTCAACTAATCTACTTTTGCTAGAAGATTAACTGTTTTTTATTAAAAAGTTAATAATGTTATTTTCATGGAAAATTCAAGTGTTCTTGATTGAAAATTGAAATATATTTTGTTTCAAACATCACATATTACATTTTTTTGAAAATTCAGTTTTTTACTTTGTTGTATATTCTTTTATTTTTAGTGTCTTTTAAGAAAATTTTCATTTTTTTAAATTTAATTTAATTGGTGGGAAAAACTTATATTCTTTGGTTGAATACTAAGTTTTAAACTGAAAATTTAACTCTTATTTTTTTGATGGACAATTAACCTTATTTAGTTGAAGAATGAACAATTTGATTAAAAAATCGTCTTTTTTCATCTAACTTTTTTTAATTAAAAAATTAAGCATTCATATTTTAATTAAGAATATAACTGTTCTCTATTGAAAATGAAAATAGGGTTTGTTTAAAATATTAATTATTTCATTTTTGTAGAATTCATATATTTTTAACTTTGTTGCAAATTCTTTTATTTTTAAATTTTTTTAACTGAAAATCGCACTATTTTTTGGTTAAACAATTGTCATTTTTGGTTAAAACTTTAATTTAGGGGGGGGGGGTGAAAATTCATATAATTTGGTGGAATATTTATATTTAAACTTTAAATTAACTCTTCCTCTGTGGTAGAAAATTAAACTTATTTAGTTGAAAATTTAACAATTTTATTGAAAATTCGTCTTTTCTCATTTAACTGTCCCTTAATTTAAAAGTTAAGAATTAATATTTTAATTTAGAATTCAAATTTTCTTTATCTAAAATTAAAATATAAACTGGCATATTTTTTTAGAATTCATATTTTTAGCATTGTTGATTTTCTTTGTTAATGAAAAATTAATAATTCATTTTTTGTCCATAATTGGTAATTTTTATTTTAAAATTCATCAACTAGTTTAATAAGGCTCATTATTGGTGGTAAATTAATTTTTTAAATAAAAATATAATTATTTTATCGTTTTTATCCGTTTTATCCTTTTATGTTAAAAATTTGCATTTTTAGTTGAAGCTTTATCTATGTCTTTAAAAATTTGTATTTTTTCATGAATTATAGTGTTTTTTATTAACAAGAAAAATATTTTTAAGTTGAAATATCAAGTTTAATTTTATAGTTCAGAATTCATTTTTTTGTTGAAAAATCAGCTACTTTCAAATAGTTTATTAAAATTTGATTTTATTTTAAGGAAATTCTTCTGTTTTAAACTAAAATGTTACGGTTCTTTTTTCTGTCCTAAATTTACCATGTGTAGTTAAAGCTTTAACTAATTTAATTGAAAATTCTTCTTTATTTATTCAATTAAATGAATCTTTTGTTTAAATTAAACCGTATTTTTTAAAGTTTATCATTTTTCTTTAAAAATTAAACTAATTGATTAAAAATTATCCTTTAAGGTTGAAAATTGATTATTTAACTGAAAATGAGACCACGTCCTTTTTATTAAAAAATTTACATTTTTAGTTAAAGGTTTATTTCCTTAAAAATTCGCCTTTTTTACCAATTCGTCTGATTTTTATTCAAACTAATAAAATTTTGAGTTGGAATATCAGGATTAATTTTATCGTTAATAATTCGTTTTGTTGTTTGAAAGGTCAATACTGTCAACTGCTCTGACGATACTGAATTTTATATTAAACTTAAACTATCTTAACTAACTTAAACTAATTTATATTAAACTTCTGTTTTAAATAAAAAATTCACTGTTATTTTTTACTCTTAAATTTCACTTTTTTAGTTACAGCTTTAACTATTCGAATTTAAAATTCTTGTTTACCTATTTAATTAAACTGATTTTATTAGAAAATAAAAACAATTTTCACTATAATATCAAAAATTAAATTTTTTAGTTGAAAATTGAATTATTAGCTGTCAAGTATTTTTTTTTAAATTTGATCCTTTTGTTGAAAATTCAACTATTTGGTAAAAAATTAATTCTTCTGGGTTGAAAATTAATTTTTTAATTGTACATGAAACTATTTCCTTTTTAGTTAAAAATTCACATTTTTTAGTTAAAAGTTCAACTATATCATTTCAAATTTTATTTGAAAATTCTTCTTTATTTATTCAATCCAACTGAATTTCATTGACAATAAAAATTCTTATCATTTAAATATGAACCATTATATTTTTTAGTTCAAAATGCCGTTATTTATTTGAAAAGGCGTTCTTTTTATTAATGAATTGAACTATTTAGTTGAAAAAATCACTTTTTTAAAATATTTATCTCCTTTTACTGAACGTTTAACTAATGAATTTTGGGTTGAAATGTTATTTTTTCAGTCTCAAATGAATGCATATGTTTGAAGACTTGAATTTTTTATTCAATTTATCTGTTTCTGATTGAAAATTGAAATATTGGATTATAATTGAAATATTAACTATTAATTTTTTTTAAAATCATCTTCTTTTCTTGGAAATTCCATTAATCGCTTGAAAGTTGAATTATTTCTTTAAAATTTTTGTTTAAAAAAATTATTTCTTCAGTTAAAAATTGAACTATATTTTTAAATTTTTCTTTTTTCCCTTATAACTCAATTTTGGTGAATAATTATTCACTTTATCTATTTTTGATTAAAAATTGACCACTGTTAGTTTAAAATTATAGCACTTTATGGAAAGTGCATCTTTAATTGATTTAAACTTTTACTTATTGAAAATTTACATCTTTGGTTGAAGTAACTTCAAATTTTTATTTGAGAATTAATCATCTTTTTTTAAAATTATTCTTTTTTTGCATTTAAAATTAAAATCTGTAGTTGAAGTATCTTCTATTCAATTTTTCGTTGAAAAAGCATCTTTCCGGGTTAAAAATTGAACTTTGTTAACAGTTGAACTACTGTCTTGAAAATTCATTTTTTTATGAAGATTCCGTTTTTTAACTGAAAATTTAATTTATTTATTTTATCATATACATTTTGTTATATTTTTATATATTTAATAATTTTATCTTTTTTTGTTATAAATCTTTAATTATCTGTTTGAAACTCCATATAATCTGTTGAAATTTATAGTTTAAATTTACAACACTTTAGGCCCTGTTTTGAAAATACAAAAGTTAATTATGTGAGTGACGGATGATCTCATTTACACATTTAAAAATATTTCTTCTCAAGATCATCCATTTTCGTTCGCACATGGTTGTAATGCTTTTATATTTTTATAAAAGGTTTACAATGTAGTTATTAAAGTATAAATATTTCGAAGTCCAAACTTCACATCAGGTTAAAATAGAGTTTTTTCACAGAAAAAGAAATTTGAATTCGTAAATCCCTACTATTTTTACCTGAAGCGAAGATTTTCCTCTCGGTGAACAAATTCGATGATAAATAACGAAATACCTTCGCATTCGGTTAAAATACGATTTTCAGTCATCTTTTACTTATTTTATTAATTGATTGGAAAGTTCTCGTCTTAAGATTTCTTGATATTTCTTTTTTTTATAATATAAAAGACCTTGATGTCTTTTAATTTTGAAAGAGAGATTTTAGGACAAATTTTATTAGTTCTTAATGAGAGAAATTTATTTCTTCCAGTCAATTTGCCACGCAACTGTTCCATCATTCGTCCATCAGAAATTTTCGGTGGAAGTAGAAATAGTTACAAGTTTTTTTTATTTATACATATGTGGATGGGGATGTGTAAATTAGGACAGATATAAAATACCGATTTTTTTCAAGTTGCCATTCGTGGTATAAAACAGTTACCTATTATTTTTTATAACAATAGAACCAAGCACAACAGTCATAAAGATAAAAAATCAGTTTTATTATTTTTATCTAAATATTTAAGGTTCTTACAAAAGTTGAAGATCTAGAAAAATTAGAACTTTTCTATTCTTTGACTTTTATTTAAAACTAACCCTTTGAGTGAAAAATAATTTAAATAAAATAAAAAATTCAACATACATGTTAATACTCAATAAAATATTTCAACTTCAAATAAAAAAATTAGGGTTAGTTATATTTAAAATCATCGCAAATAATTTTTTTTCAAGAAAACAGTTGAATTATTATTAAAAAAAGATTCAAGTTTCAACAAATTGCATTTTCACAAAAAAGATACAATTTTCAGAAAAAAGAAGATTTTTACCTAATAATTCTATTTTTGACCGAAAAAAATATTTTTTTAACAGAAAATTTAAGTTGAAAAAAAAACCGTTGAATTTTTAACCAAATAAATAGATTTTCTACCAACAGGATTTATTTTCAACCAAAACGAAAAACTAAAAAATGAGTTTTTATTCTCTTTTCTTGAACGCTTTTTGTATATTTAAACGTTTGACTCAAAAATAATTTTTTAATTTCAGATATATCAAATAAAAATTTCAACATAAATTTTGATTCTCAATAAAATAGTTCAATGTTTAAATATAATATATATTTTAACTTAAAATTAATTATACTTGAAATCATACTAAAGGGATTTATTTTTAACAAAACAGTTGAATTCTTAATAAAAAAGATTAATTTTCAACCAATTGAACTTAAAAAAATAAAGAAATTTTTACACAAAAACAAGTATTTTTGCTAAAAAACAAAGTATTTTTTACAAAATAATGCTATTTTTGACCGCAACAATATAATTTTTTAAATAAAAAGTTAATTTGAAATTAAAAAGTTGAATTTTTAACTAACTAAATGGATTTTCTTACAAAAAGATTAATTTTCAACAAAAGGAGATATGATACTCAACGAACAATGTTATAGTTTATATATTAACTAAAAAAGACTTTATTATTGAATAATAAATTATTTTTCAACTATCTTTTAAAGAGCTTCAAATTATTCATAAAATAAAAATAAAAACATTCAAAATTAAGAAAGTCATTACAAAATTTTCCCTAGAATGTTTAGAAAACTTTTTTATTTTTTTGAAACTTTTCAAAACTACCTAACGACTTATATTTTCTGAAAAAATTAAAAAATTAACATTTCGTTTTAAATTTTTGAGGCTGTTTAACATTTTAAATTAGTTTTACATTTTAAATTAATTAAAAAATTGTATAATTTTTATGGAAATTTTTTCCTCTGATTTTATTTAAATTCTGCAAAATATAAAAAAAGAAGTTGCAATCTTCTGCATTCTTTTTGGCTAACTTTGGAAATCTTTCAAGACGTTTTTTGTATTTTTTCTGATCTTCGCTTAAAGAATGTTAATAAAAAAATTGTATTGTCTTGAAACCTTTTAAAGTCATTACAAATCTTTAAAATTTTATTTCGAAAAGCTCAAGAATCTATACTTTGTTTTAAATTTCATTAAACCCCTTCAAATTTGAAATTACTCTAACAATTTTTCGGAATTTTAAAATATGTTTTAAAATTTTCTCATGTTTTCTAAAGTTTTTGAATTTTTTTACAAAATTTTCATAAAAAACGATTTTTAAGAAACTATATTTTTATATTCTCTTATCTCGTCTTAATTGTCTTTTTACCTCAATAATGTAAAAGAAACACTCGAAAATCAAAATTAGATTCATTCTTCATGTTTTAAATATTTTATAATACTTACATTTTGAATTTAATTTAATCTAATCAATTGTTTGGTTATTGACACAAAATCAAAGAAGAGAGAAAGTGTCATTTTTTTAAATCTGCAACTTTCGTATACAAATGTCTTGAATACCGTTGAAATAAGGGTGAAAAAGTGAGAACTGATTTTTTTTATCTCCATAATTGTTGCGATTGGTTTTATTAATATTGTGGAGGAAAGAAATTTAATTTAGGTGTATTTCATATCACAGCAGGCAACTTTTCTTATTGGTACCAAAAAAGGGTTTCATAGCCTATTAAGACGTATACATCTCCTTTAACCTTAACTTATAACGTAAAGTCTCGTTTTGTCTCGCCTTGCCTTACTTTGCCTCGTCTCGTTTCGTCTCGTCTCGCCTCGTCTTCCTTTGCCTCGGCTCGTCTCGTCTCGGCTCGTCTCGTCTAGTAGCCCGAGGCTACGAAACCCTAAAAATCGCTATTTTAGACCCGCCCTAGTGTAAGTGCTGGCACATTTAATTGTCAAGATCGTGCGGAAATTCACACCGATTGAGCATCGCAAGTCACGCAAGCTTCCACCTTAACGTCTGCGTTTGTAAACTTTCAATCAAACAAAGACTGCTTTCAAGAGTCTTTTTTCTTCTTATTCTTCGATTTCGATTTCCTCGAGGCGAAGAAAATGTCAGTATTTTTAAACCTCCACGACTCTTGGCACTGCATTTACGTCCAGGGCACAACTCCCCGATGTGTCTGGAGAATCTAGTAAATCTTCCGATGGCATCTCACCCGCTGTTCTCATGTCATCTCTCACCCTTTCCACCTGGAAGAAAAATAAATTTCCTTTTCTTTACGACAATTTTGAGCGAAGTGATAATTTAAAACTTTTTTATTAACGAGCATAATTTTATATTTCCAGTATTGGAAATTTTATTATTTCCATTTATCAGTTTCCAAAATTGGTCAATAGAGTAGTCAAAACTTTCTTTTGCCTTTTTGATGATTTATATTTACAAATTTGGAGGAATCTAATTTTCTAAGGAAAAATCAATAACTTACTTCTGCTGTTAAATTATAAAATTTAAAATTACTTTTATGGAAAAATTTTTCCGTTTATAAATTAAAAAATTCAAATTTCTGTTACTTAAAAAAACATTGTCCGATTCATACTCTTACGATTAAAAAATTATTTTTTCGAGACCTTAAAAGATAAATAATTAGGCCTTTGGAATTGAATATTTCTTGGCTTTATGTCATATCAAGAGACAACTAAATACTTGAATACATGTTTGAAAACTAAAACTAAGAATAAAACAAATTTTCTGTACTTTAATAATAATAATAATTTAATAATTGATTTTTTCTTGCTGAAAAGAATAAAGATCGTGTCGTTGATATTGGATTCTAAAATTGAATAATTTATATCATTAAAACATTTCTATTTTATTTCAGAATTCACAGAAGATTAATAAAAAATTGCAATAAAGAATTATTTTAGTTCCATACTTACAACTTCGAGAAAAATCTGAAAAGATTGTTCATAACCAATTAGCAAGCTTCACTTTAATTAATGTTTATTCTAAAATCCTGCGTTTAATACATTAATTTAAAAAAATATTATTTAAACCAATTTTATAAACAATTCCACGGAACTTTGATGAAAACTCTAAGTGTAAAGAAATTTTTTTAAAGAACGATTTGTTATGAACAATGTGAAAAATGTGTAAAATTCTTAAACATACTTTTTCCTGAAGATGGACAATATATTATTTATTTAAGCGAAATGGCAATTAACGGTATTTTCAACAAAATAGAAATATTTAATTCTGGAGGCCAAAAATGGTAATTTTGAGATTCTAAAATTTATGAGAAATATTTTTTGTTAATTCCTTGAGATATATAATTTAAGAATCCAATAGCTAAAATCTGATAAAGATTTTTTTCAACAATGT
>JAWWLR010000054.1:80094722-80104796 GCA_035041075.1 Acraspis erinacei | reverse complement strand
TTTTTTCAACAATGTAAATTCATCATCGATTTGTCTGCAGTGAAAAAACTTTTAAAAAATTAATTAAAAAATTCATATCTTGTGAAATGTTCGTCGTAGGATATTCGCTAATATTTTATGCTCTAATTAAAAACTTATTTTTTCAAAATGCATAGTATTACTCTAAAATAAGGTATTTATGGATAAGAATAATTTGTTTAAACAAATATTTTAAGTGACAAGTTGACAAAGGATGGAAGTTTCAGAAAAAAACCAAAGCTTTTAGAATTCTTTTAAGAGAATATTGATATAAATAACTATAAGATCTCCTTATCATTATTTTCTTCAAACTAATTTTTTATTGACTGTTAACTCACTCTAAGTGAAAAGTTAAAAAAAGATTCTAAATGTTCTAAAAATTGCAGGTATATCGTTATTGTAATATAATATTGTTATAAATAATAAGAAATTGCTTGGAAGATTCATTTTTTAATTTAAATTTTTATTTATTTTCTCTGATCAAAAACTGAAAAAAAATTTTCAAAGTGTTATTTTGTATATACTAGGCACAACTTTTACTGAAACGAAATAGAAATAAAAGTTCCACTTCTAGGCTTTTTCAGGGCCCTAGCTTTAACAAAATAAAAAATTTGAAAAAGACGCAATTCAAAGTGAGTTGTATAATTTTAGTGAGGTTTTTGAGGGTTCTTCTGCCTATAAAAGGCCTCTGAACCTCTTTTAAGCTATAAGTGTTCCACTAAAACTTAAACAAAATAATTTTATATTTTTATAAAACTATTTAAATTTTAAATAATTCATTACTTTAAATAATTAATGTAACTGTTTTAAATTATTTTCTTGCTCTAACTAAAGAGTTTACAAAAAGGAAGAAAACAATTTTAACTGCACCTTTCTTGCGTCATTCTAAAATAAGACAATTATAAACAATAATTTATTGTTAAAAAAATAAGTTGTAATGATGTATTAACTATTGCCTTACCCGAAGTTAAAATATAAAAATGTGATGAAAATTTCAGAAGAAAACCTTCACTTTCTAGCAATATTCTAAGAAAAGGTAGTTATAAATAATAAAAAGCTGCTACTAAATATTTATTTCTGTGAATAATGATTGTTTTCCCGCTTTCACTGAAAACTTCAAAACAAGTTAAATAAAAATTAGGAAAAATAGTTACTTTCTACTCATATTTTAAGAGAAAGTTTGTATAAACAATAACAAATTGTTTGAGAATTTTGTTTGCAACGTTTGATCGTAAGAAGAATCTAATATGCTATGTATAAAAAACAATTTCTACTTTAAAAAAAACTCTTAAAAAATAACAGTTAATGCCCATAATATGCAAAACACCTTCTTTAATGATGGTGTTTTTTGGAATTCTATAAGAAAAATCAAGCGATGGGAAATTTGAATGCGAATTTTCCATTTGTATTTTATGGCTTAAATAAATAAATATTTTTAAGGAAAAAATCTATCCACTAAATATTGATGATTATCTCGAAAATTCAAAACGACGGATTTTTGTCTTGGGAAATACTTGCCAAATTTGATGGATTCGGCGAAAAAACTAAATATCAATACAAAAATTTAAAAAAGAACAAGTTTTTTATCTCCTTACTTCCAACTAGTCTGCGGCGCAAAGTCATAAAATTTGCCGCAAAATTATTTTTGATTGCATCTCTGGACCACCAAATTTCGCAATTTCTAACAGGTTTTATAAAATAAAAACTTGAAGATGGATGAGAGCCAAAGTTAGTTTTCTAATCTTCTTAGGACTCTCAAGGATTCTTCAGAAAAGAAATGTCCTCTGAATCTTCTTTCAAATAAAAATAATTAGAAAGCTTGAAAACACTATTCACAAACCTGCCGCAAAACTCTCAATAGGTTCAATCCGGCGACTTTTTTGAGATCAAGTACAGTCCACTTTCCGCTTCGCAGAAGCTCTGCAAACAACTCTGGATACCTGGAAACGTCCTCGAGTCCTCGAGGTGTTCTAAATAGAACAACACGAAATTTAACAATGCACAAGACTTATTAAATAAGGAGAGCTTTTTTCTTTGCTCTAGGATATTGTAAGACTTTTACGTACTTGTTGATGCCGTCAAAGTCTCCACCAACTCCAATGTGGTCCACTCCAATTAAATTCCTAATGTGATAAATGTGTTCTGCAACGTCGGTGACGCTGGCCTCAGCTCCACACTTAACGAAGTAGTTGTAAAATGTGACCATCACCAGACCCTTGTTAGCAGCCTGGAACAAGAGAATATTTTAGGTCCTCAATTTACAAGACTCGACTCTGAAATATTGCCTCCCTGCCTCAGGAAAAATAATTGACCAATTAAAGACCAGCTGCTGAATTTTTAAGGGTTCCGGAAAATGCAAAATGAGAGTGGTTTATATCATTTTTTAATTTTCAGAATGGCACTGTATTAATAAACGTTGGTGATAGTCATTTGGAAGATTTCTGACTTCCAGATAATCGAACTCAATTTTCGGGAATAGCGTTCATTAAAAAACTACCCCCATTGATGGATATCATTTGTAAAAATTCCTAGAATAAAAACAGTCAGGCCAATTACTTTATACAGTTCTTAAAAAACTGATTTTAGCGCCATTAGTTCAGTAATTATTACTCTCCGGTGTGGGATACTATTTTGAATTATCTTGAACTCACATATTTAAATGAATTCAAGGAAATCACATAAATTAAAGAATTCAAGGAATTCGCGGAGTTTAATGATGTTAAAGAATTAAAGAAATTAAATGAATTCACGAAATTTAAGGTATTCGCGCAATTAAAAGAAATCAAAGAATTCGCGGAATACAAGGCATTTTAGGAATTCAGGGAATTCACAAAATACACAGCATTCGTTGATTTCAAGGAATTAACGGAATTTTCAGAATTCACAGAATTCACAGAATTCACGGAATTCAAGGAATTCACGGAATTCAAGGAATTCACGCAATTTACAGGAATCACAGAATTAAGGATATTCCCGGAATGCATGGAGTTGAAGGATTTCACAAAAGTCAAGGAATTCACGAAATTTAGGGAAATCACGGAATTCGAAGAACTGAAGGAATGCAGGGAATTCAATAAATTCAAGAAATTGAAAGAATTGACGGAATTCAAGGAACTCAAAGGATTCAGGGAATTCGCGAAATTTAGGGAGAGCACGGAATTCAAGGAACTGAAGGAATTCAAGGAATTCAATAAATTCATGAAATTCAAAGAATTCACGTAACTCAAGGAATTCACAGCATTCAAAGAGCTCAAAAATGTTAAGGAAATCACGGAATTTAAGAAATTCAGGAATTCACTGAAATTACGGAATTCAAAAATTCACGGAATTCAAGTAATTTACGAAATTCAATATACTTATGGATTTCCAGGAATACAGGCAATTCTAATATTTACGGAATTCAATAAATTCATGAAATTCAAAGAATTCACTTAATTCAAGGAATTCACAGCATTCGAAGAGCTCAAAAATGTTAAGGAAATCACGGAATTCAAGAAATTCAGGAATTCACTGAAATTAAGGAATTCAAAAATTCACGGAACTCAAGGAATTCAAGTAATTTACGAAATTAAATTTACTTATGGATTTCCAGGAATACACGAAATTATAATGTTTACGGATTCAAAAAATTCCGTTGAACACTTGAAATCTGTGAATTTCTTGAATTAATTGAATGCCGCAAATTCGACGAATTTCTTGAAATCTGTGAATTGCGTGAAATCTTTGACCCCATGAATTTCTTGAATTCCGCAAATTTCGTGACTTCTG
This sequence comes from Acraspis erinacei, assembly GCA_035041075.1. NCBI lineage: Eukaryota > Metazoa > Arthropoda > Insecta > Hymenoptera > Cynipidae > Acraspis > Acraspis erinacei. Next base: position 80,101,010 of record JAWWLR010000054.1, on the reverse strand, counting down.
TGAGTTGTTTGACTTTCGTGAATTCTTTGAATTCCTTAAACCTCTTGGAATTCTTTGAATTACGTAAAACTGATTGAATTCTTTGAATTCCATGAACTCGTTGAATTACTTGAGTTCCGTTAATTCCCAGAAATACTTAAATTCCTTGAATCCAGTTACTTCGAAGGATTCAGAGAAACCCTTTAATTCCTTGAATTCAGTGATTTCTTTAAATTTCATGATATGCTTGAAATCCGTGAATTCAAAATATTTAGAAACAATATATTAAACCGGACGTTCAAATTTATTATGCTATTTTCTGTTTTCTGTATAAATAAGCGTACTAAAGCGAGGAGCCAATTAAAAAATAGAGTTTTTTTAACATGCAGGTATTGATATTTAAAATTTTTTCATAATTAAAATTTATTCTGGTTCTGAAGATATATATCTCGATCGAGCAATTCTAATATTGGCTTTCTGAAGGTGTCGAATTTTTAAGTGAGAAAAATGTGTTCTAGTTAAAATTTGTGGTCGGCAGTAGATCGTTTGTCGCGGTTACAATTGAGGAAACTTTTCTGGCAGCTTAGCAAAACTTTTCTTCACCAAACTGGATCCGGATGAAGGGGTTCGATAAACCAAAAGCCAAAAGCATCCATAGTGCTGGTGAATACGAGACGCATTTATAAATGGGGGTTAGTAAACAGCGTCGGAATGTCTGACTCTGCATAGTTTACTCCACTTCGTCATGTCAGTTCTAGTTTTATTTTACTACCTTCGTAACTAACCATTTTAGCACGCTTACTCCTAGCTTGACTAGTTTTCACCCCCGTTATCCCGTTAACTCTCATACTACTACCTCTACATTTTCGATCCTTTTGTTTTATAGTTATACCACACAGTCTCGTATTTCAATTTATCTGCATTCATCTTTAGCCAGATTCACTTTGCAAAATCTAAATCTTCATTTAACATTCACCTTCCTTGATTCTCATTTCCTCCTAGTCTAACCATAAATAACTCAATAATCCGTAATACAAATATTCAGATATTGAGTGTTTAAAGATTTTTGAAAAACAGTTTAAATAATTCTCAAGAAGTTATTTAGTTGTACATTTTGTGGTAATGGTATTTTATTAATTGGCACAAAAATTTCATTAGTTGAAGAAAAATGAGTGGGAATGAGGGGTAGAGGCCTTAAGAGAAATGATGGATGGAAATTAGGGGAAAGGTTTGGATAGGAAATAAGGGTAAGGGGATATAAGGGATGGGGGAGATTGAAAAAATAAGGGAAAAGTTATAACGTGAGAAATGAAAAAGGGAGGGGAATAAGAGGAAATTAAAGGCAGAAATATTCGGGCGGAAAAGTAGGAAAAGTAAATAAGGGACGTAAGCGAAAGTAGGACTATCAGGCGGAAGGTTAGGAGTTAGGAGAAATTATTAAAACAAAGGAAAAGGAGTTAGGAGAAATGAGGCGAGATGGATAAGAGGAAATATGCCTAGAAGAAGTGGGGGAATTGGGGAAAAGAAGCATGATATGTTAGGGTTTGGAAACTTGGGGAAGTACGGAGAAAAATGTGAGACGGGGAAGTAAAGGAAGAGAGAGGTGAAGGGGGAATGAGAATCAAGATGAAATTAGAGGAGGGGAGATAAGAGGCGTAGAGAAGAAGTGATCAATTGACGAAGGGCAAGAAGGTGGATTAGAGGAAAGAAGAGAGGGAAATTTTAGGGCAGAGAAGTATGGAAAGTAATGCTGGGAAGTAACCGGAACTTGTACAATCAAGCGGAGGAAAAGTAGAGGGAAGGAGGTGAACTGGAAATAATAATGGGAGAAGAAGTAGAATAAATAACGAAAATTAATGGAAAAGTTAAAAGAAATTACGAAACTGAAGGAAGGAGAGTCAGTAAAAATCGAAGAAACAAAAAGAGAGAAGTTAGGAGAAACGAAAGGAGATTGGATAGAGAAAACTAGGGTAAGGGAAGTGAGGAAGGTGAAGTAGGAAAAATTAGTGAAGAGATACCAGGATGAATTATAAAGGAAGAACTTGCGGAAGTAATGGGAAAGTGAGAGGGGAATTACTGAAAGTCAGGTGTGAAAAGGGATGGACAAGTGAGGATAAAGAAGACGAGGGAAAATAGAGAAAATAGAGTAATGGAAAATGATGCGAGGGAAGTATTATATTATGGGAAAAGTAGGGCAAGAGAGGCGGTAGGTGGGGTGGGGAAGTAGGCAAAATTAAGGAAGAAGATAGGGGAAATGAAGGGTGGTAAGTAGCGGAATCAATTACAGAGCTACAAGAGTATTGTGTGTAGAGCGTTTGGGTATGTGTGTGAGGAGGGGGTAGAGGTAAGGGATGGGAAGCGAGAGTGAGGGAAGGGATGTATTATCTATGGAAGTAAGGAAAGGGCTGGGTGGTTTGTGTACGCTCAGGTAGCAAATAAGGTCAATTGCAAAAAAAAATTAAATACAAAAATGTTTTTCTCAATAATGTACTTTTTTGTAGATTTTTTAGATGAACCGCGGCCGAAAAAATAAAGCAATTCATGTTTCGCGAAAATTTTTTTATTAGCAACTCATGAATTTATCAAACCTTTAATATTAAAAAATTATACATTGAATGCCCTTTAATATACAGGAAATTAATTTTTGATCAGCAGCTGTTTTGTTAATTCAAAACTTTGGAAATACTATAGTTATTAAAGGTATTAGGAGGAAGACATTTCCAATCACTTCAAATGTCACTCATTTAATATGGCATATAATTATTTAATATTTAATAAATTCGTCTTGTAATTATTTCGAGTTACAAAAGATTAATTTCCAAAAAATTTCTGAATCGGAGAAGGGAGTGTTTTTTATTTGAAAAATATGGATTTATATTTCAATAGAGTTGATGCGGGGCAGATAATCTATTTTCAATATTTGTTTCATGGTGAAAGGAAAGTATTTTTTATTTTCAAACTTTTTCTAAATCCAAGGATAAAATTGTTTTCTTCTGAACAACTTTTATTCTATTAGAGGAAGGGCATTTCAGGATTTAATTAATTTCGGAATTTGAACAGGGACAGGTTTTTAAATTATTTCTGAATTGCGGTAGAGTTCTTTTATTTTTAACATTCTTATTGATTTGGAAAGACGGAAATTTTTTTTAAAATTTGTTTGTAAATACGAAAGGGATTTCTTGAAAGGATTTTAGTAAATTGGAACGGGTAAAATTATGTATATTTCTCATTTGACTTAAATTTAAACAGGGGAATTTTTGATAAGATTTTTTTTCATTTTTTCGCATTTGCAGTTTGAAACACTGAATTTATTTAGGTAAAATTTTTAAAATGGTGCAATTTCGAATATTTAGTATAATAGAATTTTTATTTCCAAAGTCTTTTAAGAATTAATAAGTTTCTGAAGCTTGAATTTGAAAATGTTGAGAAATCTCTTAGTATATATTTGTTTAATCAAAAACTCTAGAAATTCAGGAAAAAAATACTACAAAGTGTATATACTTTTCTATAACATCAGACAAATTTGAATTTTTTCTTTTAAATAGCTTTAGGTTTAAAGAAGAAGATATTATTTATTTGTCAATTTCCTATATTAAATATAATCAAACTATTAAAAACTGTTAATTTCGATTTATTTTTTTCTGTTTAAATCTTTTCGAATGAAAGTTTTCAGACTGAAACATTTATTTTTAAGTGTGCAAAAATTAAAATATTATAAAATCTTGAAGTTATAACCGTACTTATATTAGATTTAAATTATCCATTATATGAATTATATTTTTTCTACTTCTATTACTGTCGAAATTTTTTAGAAATTCAATTTTGAGTTTAAAGTAAAATATAAAATAAGAACAATTTTTTTAATGCAAATATTTCTTTGATTCTTTTCTATCTTGTAAACCTATTAATTAGTTATTATTTGAGTACTAAATCCAAGCGACAGAAAGGAAAGTGAAAATTAAGAAAAAAATAATGGTAAAATAAAAATTATATTAATGATTCAATGAAAATAATTCATTTAATGCTTTTTATGTTATTGACTGGTTAATTATTATTAGCTGATTACTGTTTTTTATAATATTAAATTACATAAGGTTTAAAGATAAATATGGTTTAACTAAGAAAAAAATTATTATTTATTTTGAGATTATTTTATTTGATAATTCGGTATGATTTGTATAATATAAGTTCATCTATATTTTAAATACCCCTATTCCAATTTCATAATAATAAAATGTTTTTGATGTTTTGAAATAATGATCTAAATTAAATCCTCAAAATGATATGTAAGTATGTTTTAAGTTTTTGTGGAATTAATAAAAATATGATTAAAACTTTCAATTTGCATAAATGCAAAGGGTGAACATTATTTTGCTGTTACAATAAAAATAATTTATTAATGCTTTTTATATGATGAACTGATTAACTAACTATTGAATTTTGATTTACTTTCTGCAAAAAACCAAATATAAATTAATTTCCATTATGTCCCACAAATTGATTATTATCATTAAGTTTCTGTGTTTGAATAATGGCTATTATTTATATCATAAAATTAATGTTTTTTTCAAAATATCTCCATTACAATAATTTTTTCTAATGTTTCTGATGTTGGAAAATGAGTATCTGAGTTCAATTTTTAAAACTATATGCACATAAATTTTAATGAAAATATTTAATAAATGATTTTTATATTCTTTACTCATTAATTAATTATTAATAGATTCTGCTAAAATTTATATTTTCTAGAATTTGTTAAAAGCTTATCATTAATTAAAGTTAAACAAAGACAATTTCAAATTTAAAGAATATTAAAAGTGAATATTATTTAAATGTTTCGATTAAAATAAAATTTTAATGCTTTGAATTATTTGAATTTTCAATGAAAATAATGGTTTAATGCTTTTTTGTATTGAAATGATTGAATATTTATTACGTAATTCTGTTAAAACTTCAATTTTCTGGAATTATTTCAAAATAAATAAAAATGCTCAGAAATTTATATTTACGAAAATATTTAAAAATAATTTGATTTCTTTTAATGAAAATAATTGCTTGAGGCTTTTTATGTTATCTATTAAATTAATTTTTACTTGATTAATTTGGCAATAATATTAAATTACATAAAGATTTAATTTAAGATGTTTTAAATTAAGTAACATCAATTGATTATTTACTTTCAAATTATGCAATTCAATATTAGGTATTGAATTTACAATAAAACATTATTTTCTCTTTAGAATCCCGAGGCAAAATCCTAATACTCGGCAAGTCCTCCCTCCATGCTCTGTCACGAAAAATAGAGTTCTGCTGGAGGTTGGAAGGAGCTTTTAATAATTTAACTGTGCTCGCCTAGTACTCTCTAAAACCTCTGTCACGAGAAGTCGAGCGTAACACGAGTCTGAGCAGAGGGAGTGCACGTAGAAGATAAAATAGAAGTACGAAATATATCATTTCCAAAAATTTTGAAAGCCTTTTTCACAATAATTAACTAGTAAGATAGAGGATTTGGGGGGGGGGTGGTAAATAATCGAGTTAAAAACGATTTTATTCCATCTCCTTATTATTTATTGGCATACCAACATACATCAAACCGTCTATCGGCGTATGAAAAAAGACCGATTTGAGATTTTCTATTGGAAATACTGACATATTACCTGTAAAATGACATTACCTTAAAAATTCTGTATAATTTGTACATAATTATTAGGGGAGACCGGGGCAAATCGTGACATTTTGGGTTTAGGAATTTTTCCTGATTAGACTGTTATAGATGAAAAAACAATTACTATTGCTTTTCAGTGGTTCAACCCTCTACTTGACAAAAAATATTTTTGTGTGTCATTTCTATGATATTTATCTAAGATAGGACATAAAATATCAGACCTTGTCTCAAGTCACGAATTACCCGATACCGGGGCAAATCGTGACAAAGGCCGGGGCAATTCGTGACAATGTATTTTGATCAATTGTTATACCCAAATCTAGCATGTTACAGTGATTTTATAAATTTTATTTTGCAACAGTAATGTACTAGAAAACCTTTCTTTCACCCGATTTTGGAAACGATCGTTATGTTTCATCATTTAAAAAATCCGCCCGCTTCGCGGGCACATTCTCATAGTGCGCTGCGCGCGCGGCTCGCAAGTATCAGCGCGCCAACGGCGCGCGACTGTTGGTTCTCGCGCTTCACGCTCGATAATATGTGTATCGCGCGCTTCGCGCTCGATAATATGTTTATCTCGCGCTTCGCGCTCGATAATGTATTTGCCTCGCGCTACGCGCTCGGTCCTAGTCTTTCCCCCACAT
>JAWWLR010000054.1:80060626-80074575 GCA_035041075.1 Acraspis erinacei | reverse complement strand
GCGAATCGAAAAGTTAAAAAAATAAAACTTTAGTATTTTTTATGAAATCCCAGGGTGTGGGTTGTAGTGTAAATTGTTACAGATCGCTTTTCCCCCTCGAGAATAAAAAGTTTTTATTGAAGACATTTTTAAAAGAATGAAGCTATATTTGTACATGGAACATGACGTCAGTACGATAAAATTACTTGAGATAAAAACAATTCTTTCAAAAAATGATGTTAATATATATATATATATATATATATATATATATATATATATATATACATATTAAAATCTTAAAAAATATTTTACATTTTCTCGTAATCTAGTAAAAAGATTACAGTTTTTAAAATTTTCAAGTATGGTGAAATCTGTATGAAAGGTTGATAAAAAATTAAGGGTAATTTTCAAAAAGGAATAAAACCACATTCGGTAAATTTCCAGAAGAGATAAAATATTTTCGGTAAAATCTAATTTTCAGTTTGATTAAATGCTACGCATTCAATTTCTATATCATTAGTTGCTGAAGTAAAGAGAAAAAGGCGCGTGCGCCGTTTCATCCAGATTAGTTGTTTCTTTAAGGAAAGCCGGTTAACATAAATGACTGGTACATTAACGTAAATTATCGATAAATTGCAAAAAAAATGTGTATACCTAAAATTTATGGTAACTAATCATCTTTCCACAAATTACCGAAAATTTGTTGAATTTAGCAATTTTCGATAAATTTCCGAAAATTTTTGCATTTCCTGTAAAAACAGTTGGACACATTAAATTTCAGGTCATTTTGAGTCATTTACCAATTCTCCGAAAGTTTTCAGAAGTTTTTTATTATTGTGGTAACTGCACCGTAACTTTCCATAAATTACCATTAATTTCCGAAAAATTGATGACATTGTTTAAAAAATCTAAAATTTCCTAATTTTTTTACAAAAAATTCGTGTTTCTGAAACAATATTTGAAAAGTTATCAAAACAATGCAAATTATTTAAAATTGTTGGGAATTCATCGAAAACTAAATATTTAAAATTAGTTTTGAAAAATTATGAGAAATTTTAAATACTTAACAGAATTTTGAAAATTTTCAGTTTAAAAAAATTTGAAATCGAAGAATATCGTCAATTAAAATGTTAAAAACTTTTGAAAATGTTTAAGTATTTTACAATACATAAAATTTCATCTTCTCTATAAGGGTTTTCTCAGTGTAAAATTGAAAATTCATTCATTTTCACTGGCTGTTACAGAATTCAGTTTCCAAGCCGACTCACTTCCTCAGCGCGAGAAATTACCCATTCGCCGGAGAAATGAACCTTCTTCGAGTCAACCAAGCCGACCAGCCAACCAATCTACTTTGGGTAAGTAACTTTTTCTTTAATAACTCGTCACCGACAAATACAATACATTTCTAATAATTCTGTTATGTGATCAGCGAATGGGACTTTACTGACAGTAGATAACCTTCCACAACTGTGGAGGCAGAAGATCCACAATATAGATTAAGTTAAGAATCTTCAATAACAGAAAATGCTTAACGTCTTAATAAGACTAGATGGAAAATAATTTTTTCGAATTTGCAGATTAAATTTTTTCTTGAAACACAAGATCTTCTTTTTACGATGCACTGGGAATTGAAAGTTATTTCCTTGGATTAAATTTCATATTCAGATCTCTCTAATAGTTTAATGGAAAACCTGATAGGATATTAGAAGTTCTGTGGTTCGATCCCCAGTCGAGAGAAAACAGAAGATCTTTTTTTCAAGAAAAACTATAATTTTCAAAATTTGAAAAAATTATTTTCTATTTTTTAATTGAGGATTCTTAACTTCATCGATATTGTGGATTTTCTGCCGGCACAGTTTAGAAGGGTTATCTACTGTCGGTAAAATCTCATCCGCTGGCGATATAATATATTCATTTGAAATAATTACTTGTACCATTAACACCTTGATAAAATTTAGCGTTAGTTTCTTGAATTGAAGTTCTTATACCGATCACTTGAATAGCTTAATGTAAAAGCACCTGATCGGATATCCAAAGTTCTGTGGTTCTATTCCCAGAGAAGCAGAAAGAGAAGAACTTTATTTCAAGAAAAAATTTATCAGCGAATTTCAAAACTTTTTTGAATTTATAAAAACTTGGAAAATTTGTTAAAACTTTGATACATTTTTTAATTTATGGGAATTTTGAAACAACTTTAAATTCCAGAAAATTTTTGATATATTATTTCAATTTGCATTCTGACAGCAATGAGAACGCATTGTCAGAAAAAAAAGTTTACATGTTGTAAAAGTTGTAAAAGTTTAATGTAAAAGTAAAAAAAAGTTTACATCTTTCTGTCCTTGATGTTGTCGTTGTCGTCATCGATGTCCTCTATGTTCTTGAAGTCTCCAAACACGGCAACATTATAATATTACATTCGTTTTAATTAGCAAGACATATCATTATATCCAAATGACTTTTTTTGATAAATAGAAAATTGTCAGAGCTATATTATTATCATTATGCAAGATACGGGAAACGAATAATGCACAACAATTTGCTTCCAAAAACTTTTTGATAGGACGGGTAGTTTTCATTTATTCGCAAAAAAAACAATACCAAACATAATAACAATCATTTTTGGATACACGACACAAGGTATGAAAGAAAATACAAAAAAGTTATTTATCCAAAAAAGAGATACCAAAAATAAATTGAGAAAAGTTTTTCAGCCGAAAGAGACCTACAAATTTCTTTTGAATATTTTTCTCACGGAATTCGTAGTTTTTGTTTTAATTGAGATAACATAACTTAATGTACTTAATGTAGAAAAGTTCACACTTTGGACAAAATCGATAGCGATGCTTGAGATGTGTGATACGAATATGTGCGTTGAAGCCAAAGGATCTTTAACAAAAGAGAATTCAAAATCACCAAATTATAACTTTTGACGTTATGACTTTTAGTTTTAAAAGTTATGTGCAAAAATATGGGGAAAATAGAAATAGACACTCACAAAATCAAGTTTTGTTGTTGCTACCAAAAAATTAAATTATGGTAGTAAATAAATAAGAAATAACTAAATACTTCCCGTTACTACTCATGTCACGAACTTTAGGAAACTTTAATCCTTTGTTTATGGTTGCAGACTTAAGTTTACAGTCCGGATCTTTACATAATGCTGAACGAGTTCCTGTCATTCCTGGTATCCGAAATTCTGATTCTCCTGGCAGGTCAGCTTCTACTGTGAGGTCTAGATCCAGGTCTCCTTCTGCCAGTCATCATCCTGTCGAGCCGCCTTCTTCTCAACCTTCTTCTTCCAGTGCCAGGTGCATGGTTCCACCTACTAGGCTTCCTTCTAATAACGGACAAGGACATGCACTTGAAGATCTTGAATTTCTGCGTCTTACTCCCCGCGCGAATCGTGACCGAATGTTCGAGCTTCGAAGATACACTTTTCCTGCTAATAGCAGAATCAAATTGAGAATAAATCACCATATAATGTGCCCTCTGCCAACCCAAGAACAAATTGTTCTATCATCAGCCGATGGTGACGTATTTGCAATTATGGAATCTACTAATGCTCTTGCTGGAATGTATATACATTATAAAAAAGACAAAAAACGGGCAAAAATAAATATTGAAAGCGGCAAGGTTACTGTATTGACCCCGGAAGAAAGGAATGAAGTTCCTGTAGGTTACAACCGCCTGATAACAAGAAATTTTATAATAAAGCGACTTAACCGCGACTAAATTCTTTTCCACCGCACTAATATCTTTTTATTTGTACTGTTTAACTTCTAACAAAATTCATATTTTTTTAATTCTCAAAAGTCTTAGTTTATTCAGTTGCTACATGAAGACATGCTAGTTTTCCTTTAATAATTTTCTAATAATTTATATTCTATAAACTGCTTCCATTGGTTTTTAGCCTCCCAGCTAGGAGCTGCTCCACCCCATATAAAAGAAAATCCAGTACATGATCGACAAACTCCCGAGCAACTTCTCCAATATACATCCAGGTAGCCTTTGAGGAACATTCCGATTTTCGAGAAAGTTAGTCCGCTCTCCGCAATTCCTTTAAGGTACCTTAGAGCCCTTTTAGAATATACCCAGTATCCTCTCGTTTAGTAGCTGTTAAATTGGCTGAATTATTTACGACAAAAACGATATCTCGACGTGTTCCTGCAGCTGGGTAGACAGGGATCCTATCAGTTCACGGAATGGATATTCGCCAAGTTCTTCCTTTGAAACTTATTCTGGTCTGCACCGCTTGGCTCTTGGAGCTAATGGAGCACCTACGGGTTTTATTCCTTCATCCCGAAATAATACATAAGGCTGTTAGGATATTGTTTCTGACATTCGTAATCTGAAGCGTTTCCTTGTTTCTGAAAAACCACATCCCTAAACCCTTGTTTTTTTCTAGATTTTTTCAACCACGACTTTGACTTCTTATATTGTTTTTTTTTCTAAATCCCTTAAAATAAATCATATGTGATAATGCATTTTCCAAGAAATTAGATACTTTCATAAATATTTCTTCGTATAATCGACTATTTAAATAGGCAGTCATAACGTGTAATTCAGGCAAAATGAGATCGTTCTCAAAAGCAAGAGACATGACGGTTTCGATTGAGCTTAAACTAGCAACGAGTTCGAAGGTCTCATTAAGATTAAGGATTTTCTTCTTTCAGGCTCTCCATTTGCAGCATCTTTGTTTTTAGGCAAAATCTCTAACGATATCTGCTTGATTTCTTCAAGGAATCTGAAGGTTCGTAGGAGATACTTCCCCTTCTTTTACAGTCTGCAGTTCCTTCCATGATCCAAAGATACTCCGGGGTGGATTTATCGTATATTCTGCTATTTATATAATTGCTTGAAAACGCTGCGTCATAATAGCATAGAGAAACGCATTATTTAGCTGAGTCAAAGTATTTCCCCTTTGCCGGTGCTTCTTTATGCATGAAGTCTTTAAAGCCGCAGTTTCTAAAGTAAGAAATATTAGGTTTCTTACCCATCTACAATTCGAAAGAGATCCCATCTTGAATTCTGCTTGGATGAAATTGGTTGCAAATGTGATTTTCTGTGGCTACTGCCTCTGCCTAGAACATAGGTGCAAGGTAGCCTCTGATCAGCAGAAATCTGGCCCTCTAAACCAGTGCGCGATTCCAGCTTTCTGCCATACCGCGCTCTTGTGGCGAATAGGGCACTGCCAATCTTCTTTTGATTCCGCAGGATTCTAGGTTGTGTTCGAATTCCTTGTTTCAGTATTCCGCCCCATTGTGGGACTATACATGCTTGTTCCACTTTTCAAGTTTGATTTTCTGTCTGTAGTTTAAACTGTTTTTAACCTGGTAGAATATCGCTTTTAGTTTAAAAAAATGAACTCCGCCACATCCGGAACGGTCGCCAATGAAAGTGGCAAAATAAATTCCCACCTCAGCGATTCCTTTCTCATGGGTCGACAAATATCAGTGTGCACTTACGATATTCAGTGGCTTGGCTTTCGGTACGGAATTTTTCGGAAAGGGAGTTTTGGTAAGTTTTCGCTCCAAAAATACAGTCACTTTGCAATCAATTTGCACTCGCATCCAATAACTTAATTTCGATACTATTCGCTTCCACGATCCTCGGCCCATAACCCGTTAATTTTAATACTGATGGCTTTAATTCGAGACTTTTAGATGATTAACCCAGGACACTCCCGAGCCAGATGAACCCGAAATTCAGTAAAACATGGATTTCTTGTCAATTTGTAGACTGAGCGTGACATTAAATCCAGATTCTCGGAACTATTTTATCTCTCTACTGTTTTTTCTCTTTCTGATTTCTCCCCGTATTTTGTCGCACTTAAGTGAGCGTCGCGCATTCCCCTCGCAACTCAAGCCCACCGCGCGTCATCAATTCTCGGTAACATGAAATATAGGAAAACGGAATCCAAGGTTGACTTATAAACTTTATTCACGACTCGGTTGTTTCTTTTCTTTCAAGAAAACATTTACTTAGTTCTCTTACTCCTCACTCTAAATAATAATCTTTATAACCTTTATTTCTTTTTTGGAATGATTAATGAAATGCAAATACCTCACTATTACAAGCTCGAATTGTAGATTTCTCGAGATAAGAACAACTGTACACATTATATGATGAAATAAAGTCCCCGAATTATTATCATTTATACTTTTATATAAACTTTTAATTAATATAGTAATCAGTTCTCCCTCAGTTAGAGAAAATGAAAAACCTTGCATCTGTAGTCCTATCATTTTCGATGATTCTTCATTCTATTGGTAAATAGAATAATATTATAATACATCTTTATTTTTGAAAACCATGTTCGCGGTTTTGGAAGAAACAAAACGTCCCATGTAATCTTTTCTCTCCAAACTGAAAACCGTGTAATTACTTTGGCATCAGTGGAAATTATTGGAAATCCTTGAATTTTTCTGAAAACTCTTTGAATTTTAAAATCGCCTTTAAAATCTTCTGAAATACTTTAAATACTCTGAAATCCCTTAAGATATTTAAAATTCAAAGAAATTGTTAAAAATTTCCTAAAAAGAGTTAATTAATATTTAAATCTCAAAAAATCTTTTTAATTATCTCTTAATCTTTTAAGAAGCTAAAAGTCTTTCGACCTTGAAATACTATGAAATATATAAGTTTTTAAAACTTAATAATATACGTAGAAAAGTAGATACCTCTGTTTGTTATTTGAACATGTATCGGAATACTTATCTGTGATTCATTATTTATTTATAGTTTTATAGCTGATCTGAATACTCGAAAAACATTATGATAATGAAAATTGGTCTGGGAATGAAATGCCTACAATGTAGAATATCAAAGCTTCATAAAGAGAAGGAAGAGTATTACGACAAAACGAATAAAGCCACATTTCAGATATTTTCAGGAGAGACAAGCAAATTCCTATAAAATGTAATTTTCCGTTTAATTAAAAAGTAGGTCTTCAATTTCTGTATTATCAGTTGCTGAATCAAGGAGAAAACAGTTTTTTAACAAAAAATGAACATACAAATTATCTACTTAAAATTTTCTTAAGTTGTGAAAATCAATGACCGAATCCATTTCGAATCAGAAACCGTTCTGCACTTTACAACTCAGCTTCTCGTAAACTAAGATTTAGAAAATTTCTGAAACTTTGATATGTTTTAAAATTTTTGGTAATGTATCAACATGTGGACGCATTTTGGAAAATTCAAAAATTTGTGAAATAAATAAAACTGAATCTCCTTCACAAGTTTTTTCTTCACCTTAGAATACTAACTAAAATAAAAATTGCTTGTTACTATATGTACGTCTTTCAGACGTAAATATCGTTAGAAGCTGCTGAAATTAAGTTTTACAAGTATGGTGAACTGTATATCATCATGCTAATGGTTTAATAAATATACCACAGCCCACGAGTTGAAATGCTAACTTTATTTATAAATTTCAATTTGATCATAATAAATGTATTCTAAGGTTACAGTAAAAATGAAACATTTTTAATTCATTAATTTTTATTTTTGTATAGAATTAAGTTCGCAAAGCGAGCCACTTCCTCGGCGCCAGAAATTGCCGATTCGCAGGAGCGATGAACCTTCTTCGAATCAACCAAGCCAACCAGCCAACCTATCTATGTTGGGTAAATATCTGTGTTTTAGAAATTCGTTACAGGTACATAAGACAGCCAATAATTAAATCTTAGTCAAGAAAGCACCTTCAAGTATAATCTTTTTGGAGTGCTCTGTATGCGGAAATATGTGATCATTCACTATTTATAGTAGCTTCTTTAAACGTACAGTCAGCAAGTGACACTTGGCCGTTGTTACCTTCCCTCAGGGCAAATTTGGGTATACTTTACCGACTTATAAATAACCCTGAACCACATTACTCTTAACCTGACTGAGTTTAGTCAGAATTAATGATTAACTGCAATATTTCCTATCATAAGTTTTTTGTGTGTCAGGGACTTAAAAAATGGCAATCCTTTGTTTATTGTTGCAGACGTAAGTTTACAGTCTAGCTCTATACATAATGACGAACCTGTTCCTGTTATTCGTGGTACCCAAAATTCTGACTCTTCTGTCGGATCTTCTTCTCGTCGTGTGAGGTCCAGATCCCGATCTCCTTCTGCCAGTAATTATCCGGCCTGGCTGCCTTCTCCCAAACGTTCGTCTTCAGGTGCCAGGAGCTTGGTTCCACCTACTAGGCTTCCTTCTAACAACGGACAAGGATATGCACTTGAAGATCTTGAATTTCTGCGCTTTACTTCCCGCACGAATCATCACCGGCCACGTACGAATCAGGACCGGATTTTTGAACTTCGAAGGTACACTTTTCCCGTTAATACCCTAATAAAATGGAGAATAAAACACCATACGTTGCTGCCTATTCCAAACCAAGAACAAATTGTTTTCTCGACATCCGATGGCGACGTATTTGCAATTCTTGAGTCTACTAATGTTCTTGCTGGAATGTACATACAACAAAAAAATGTGCAAAAGCGGGCAAAAATTAATATGGAAAGCGGAAAGGTTACCTTCTTAACCCCAGAAGAAAGGGATGAAATTCCAGTTGGTTACACCCGCCTAATCACAAGGAATTTTCTAATAAAGCGGCTTCACCAATTGTAAACTGCAATTATCGACGCAGCTAATTGTTTTCTTCTTTTTTTGACCAACTCAATTATTATCTCTTGCACGAATAGTTAAAGGATATTTTTATTTGGAAGATACACTTTCCCGGTCCAAACTCGAATTAAAGTGAGAAGAAGTAACAGTTATACATGTGCTAACCCCAGAACAAATAGCGGTATTTACATCTGATGCTGACGTCTCGGCAACATTTAAGAGCCTTGTTGGAATTTATTTATGTGCGAACCATTTGTAAATGTTTAATATCAGATATTCCGTTATAATCCACATCGGAAGTCGTATGGTTTTCCAAGGCCTGGGTTTATTAATTAAGATCTTAAAAATTTAAGAGATTATTTTCCTGTGATTTCCCTTTATTTATGTAATTCTCCTGAGAGCCTGAGACTTCGAGGGAATTCATGAAGTATCTGGTCGTAGCTCCTAGCTATTTGTGAAGCTTGGATTCTACCATGTTTCTTCCTGAGTATTCCTTGCTCTGATATACCTGATTAACTTATTTTCCTTGGTGACAAATTCCAGACTTGTTACCTGAGCTTTGTCGTTGTTCTGCGGCACCAAGAGTGGGACCTCTATAAGTATGGAAATCATACTGTCGTCAATGTTTCTGGATGTCCTGACAAATAATTCTGACAAAATTCCCTCTTGTCAATTGCTCGAAGTTTGGAAAGCTTGCTTGTGGTTTGGTAGATACAACGGAAAGAATGGACGGTGTGTAGTGTCTTTTGGACCAAATTAGTAGAACCTGTGAAATCATTATATTCAGAAGTTAATTGATTATTGGACAACTGCATCCTTCCTTTTTACGTCACTGATTCTTTTAGTATACGAAATGTCCCAAGCAACGCCGATGAAAAATGGTTTGTTTCAACCTATAAGGATCAAGTACGTCCCGAAAGAAACGAAAAAAATCATCTTTTAGTCGGGAGCCTCTGAAGCAGGAATGCGTTTCTAAAGTATTGTTAATTATAATTTCGATTTTAAGTGAATTTTCTGTGAATCTTCCGTGAATGTAATTTAGATAGATATCCATCTCCATTCAGTAATAACCAGCGATTATTTGTGACAGAATTTGTTTTACTTGAAATACGTTTATTTTTTTTTATTTTAAGGAATCTGTTTTTTTATTTTCATAAATAGGAACTATTGACATGCAAGTCTTTCGGAATTTTATTTGACTGAAATAAGACTTAACGCTTGATATATTCTATTATTTTAGATCCAAACATTAATTTTTATTTGTTCTTTTCAAATTTTAATCGGTTAGTTTTCCAGATTATATTTTTGATTTATCCTCTGTTGAGAATTATCGTTTTCCGGATATGTTTTTTAGGTTTTCCCATTTAGTTTCATTCCTAGTTTAAAAATTCTTACCTGAACGTTGAGATCCCATTTCCAATTTTCTAGCTCGATTTAATTATTAATAATGATTATTAATAATGATTAATAATTCTAATATTAAAAATTGCAATTACAGTTCATCAGAGCTGCAATATAAGAGGGATAGATTTAGTGGTTCCTAGATCTGCTTGCCCACGAAGTTTTTTGAACTAGGAAACCGTTTAGGTGGCCCAAACTGTTTAGGTTTTGAGCAACTGATTTAATAACAAGGCTAGTGCAAGGCAACCCCAGAATCTGTTCTTATATTGCAGTTCTTTTTTTTAATATTCTTAATTACTGCAATTGTGTACTCTTCTAATAAAAAATAAATTAGCTAAAGTGCTATTTTAAGATTAAAAATGCTGGAAGCTTTTATTCCTCAGTTTCTTAATCCGAATGTATATAAAAATAGTGATGCCGCTAGATGCTGCTAATACTGCCAGCATTTCAGTAGAAGAGATAGGTAGTGGGATTGAAAGAGTCAGTCAGTGGGAGCAGCGAAGAACAGTTGCAGAAGAGAAAGATTTACCCTGAAAGCGTTAGCCGCGATACGTCACCCAGTTTTGTGAGTTCACACGGTGCCACTAACAGGTAACACTTCAAAAAATTATTCTTTAATTCAGAAAAAAATTATAATTTTCTTCCCTCACACGTAATACAATTTTAAGAGAAAAAAAGTGCTCTGTTTCAATTTAGAACAAATTAAAAAAAACTAATTTTTCAAACTCTATTAAACAAGTACATTATGCGAGTATTTTATCAACATAATAACCAACTGATAAATTCCCTCAATTATTCAAACAAGTTTTTAAAAATTCATTCGCCGACAGAAAGTTATTTCTCTCAATATAATTTTTTTTCGTTTTAGTCTCGTATTACTTTCATCGTTTTAATCAGATTTCAGCTTCAGGCTCAAGTAGAATGACCTGTTTCTTACACTTTTGTCTATGATACATTATTTCTATGTTATACGAAATTAAAACTTTGCGCCCAATATCTGTATTAGTAGTATTTTTTTCTGTATTATCGATTTTTGCATTTTTGAATTCTCGGATATGTTTGAAGATTTTATTAATTACTTCTTGACCATCCTCTCATCCAAAAATAGTGTATCATAAACCAAAGTTAAATAAAATGATAACTCCATACGATCCTGAAGCTAAAACTTTATTGAAACAATCAAATTAATTAGAGATTAAAACTAAAAGACTTTCTGAACAAAACCAGTGAGATGGATATATCACTTAGGGTCAATTGGCAGGAATATGGGGAGATAACTGACGAGATGGAGTAAGTGAGACAGGAGCTAATTGGAAAGGTGGGAGGAGGGACTGACGCATCTAACAAATAAGATAGAATAGATATGGCGAAGAAAAGTGATCTGGACAAGAACCGATGAGAGAGTGATCTGGAGAAAACATGGTGAAGAAGGCGGAATGATGTAAGGCTGGTTTTCCGGCTGGCTCATTAGCAGAGAACAAAGGGGAAAATAAGGGATTTGAGTAACCGCACAGTGAATTTGGTTAAAAGAAAACATTTGGTTATTCAATGTATGTTCTTCTTACCATAATGTACAAATATCACTAGGCGAATATTGATAACAAGAGTGCGACGGCGATGCTGCTTCGTAACAAAAAACCTAGGGCTAAATACCAGCAATGGCCCGTGGTCGCAACCTATGGCTCGTTAACAGCTGTAGGCACCTAGGGCGGGTTTACAGCTATAGGATTTTTGTCAAATCGCCAGTTACCAGTATATCAGCCAGATTAGTGACTTTCTGGGCCTCTACTTACCCTGTGACCTTGCTAACGTCACTGCTCTCTCTGTCTCGCTTACTCCAAGCTCAAATATTTAGCTGATGGTAATTGAAGATAGTTGCCTACTGTATGAATACAGGTCTGCAGCGAGAGTGTTTTTAATCTTTGGATAACAGACTAGGTCAAATTGACACCCAAATAATTTTTTGATCAAGAGTTTTTTTTTGAAAAGTGGGCCGTCTGTTGAGCTCTGGATCGCGGTCTCAACTATATTTTCAAGCGTTTGCTATAGTCTGTAGAGTTGTTATTCGTCGATGAGAACGCTTTGTTTCGTGGTGGAAAAATAGGTGTACGACCAAGCACCATTTTACAGCAAAATAGCGCTCATTCTTCCTATATCAGATAAAGTTTCGTATGCAACGTGGCACTAACGTTTTTTTATACTCAGATGAAATGCAACTTTACTGCCCAGGTGCATAATCTACTATTATCGTTATTTCCGCATCGGCGTTGATAGTATAACAATGGTTTTAAGTATAGATATTAATCAAAACCAATTTTTCTTTATATTTTAAAATTACGTATCCTTCGACCCTTCATAGCTAATAATCTCAACAAAGCTTATTTATTCCTTGGTCTCATTAATGAAATACAAATACGTCACAATAACAAGCCCGAATAGCAGATAATTGACGAGATAAGAACAATTGTATATATTATATGATTAAATGAAGCTATTATACTGCATTCTAATGGTAAAAATAAGAATATAATAGTATAACAATATATCTATATTTTGAACAATATTTTTAAGGTTTAAGACAAAAGAATTTTTACGCTTTAATCTGTATTCCATCCTAATATTAAACCGCGAAAATACTTTGAAATACCTGCTAATTATTTGAAATCATTAAATTCTTCTGAAAACTCATTGAATTTGAAAGTCCACTTTAAAATCCTTTAAATTTCCTCCTAATATACTAAAAAGTTAAAAATCTTAAAATATGGTGCTATCTGTATATTTTTTTCAAAATTAATAATATTCTTAGAATATAAGATAGCTTTGTCTCTTATTTCAACATATAGTTGAAGTCTTATCTGTAACTAAATCTTTATTTATAAATTTATATCTGATCTGAATATTTACAGAATGATGTGAAAATGGCCATTATTCTGAAAACGAAAAGCTTACTATGTAAAATATAAGAGGCAAAATATTTTACAATTTATCAAAAGCTGGAATATTCTTAAAAGTTTTGAAATTGTTAGAAATTCATCAAAATGATGTGCAGATTTCCTGAAAATAACAACAACATTCTAACGGCCAAATTTAGTCAAACACCACAAAATGTTCTTATTGCAACCTGAAGAAAGTAAACAATTTCCCATGAAAGAAAAGAATTTTTTTTTTGGACAAAAATAAAAAATAGAAAAGCAAAATTAAAAGGGAATCAACCAAATCCCCGTTCTTCTCTTCCTCATTTCTTTCATCTTCCTCATCTACCAATTTTAAACCACCGTAAAAAAATTTGTAAAAAATAACCACCAATGTTTCGGCACTCATCCATCACCATTATCAAGACAAACAAATTAAAAATTAAAATTCGAGCAGGCAGGAACATCAACAAAACACGATGATGCTTTCTCCCTCAACCCCGAGAATCTAATGAAGGTTAAAAAGCAAACTGGTTATAAATATACATAAAATAGAAATGACCTCCAATCTAAGTCAGCCAAATGGAAATTCAACAAATTTAAATCAGATTAAAATCTAATTTAGAATCCTATTTAACGTTCAACAATCCAGTTAATTATACAGAATTCCACAAAATAAAACCAAGAAACGAATGACCAAATTGGAAGTACCACCACAAAATGTTCTTATTGCAACCTGAAAAAAGCAAAAGATTTCCTAGAAAAGAAAAGAAATTCTTTTTTTTGGATAAAAATAAAAAAGAGGAGCTGGAATCTTTATTTACTATTTATTTATTTTTTACATTTGTTTTCCTTGATAAGGGTGATGTGGCGGTGTAAGTTAGTTTTTTGACCGACACTTCAATATTTTACATTATCTAGGTTGGGTAAGCATGCAATAGATGGCGCCATGTTTCGATTTCTGTAACGAGCGGAACTCACTTCTGGCGCGGAAAGTTAAAAAATTCAAATGATGAATTTAAGATAGTTAAAAAATGTT
>JAWWLR010000054.1:80019260-80030195 GCA_035041075.1 Acraspis erinacei | reverse complement strand
AATGTTTAGATAGTCTAATGAGTTACTTCAGTATATGATAGAGAGCTAAGAATTATTTCAGTTAATGAAACAATGGAATTTTCAATTTTTTTAAAAAGTAAAGTATTTATAAAATAAGTAGTTATTTAGTGTTAATAATATTTTTAAATTCATTAAGTTTGGTTTTCTAATAGAAAACATATGAGACAGTCGTCCTATGTCGGCATCGTGCGTTAAGTCGCCACCCTACTGTTTCTCAGAGATGGCTCGCGTGTTGGCTGAACATATTTGTCTTATGACCTGCTCATATAAATTGAAGTAATTTACGCTGAGACTCGTCACTGTATTTTGCGTTTGATAACATAAGCGGGGTATAGAATTTTTCTGCAGACGGAATTCAATTTACTTCCATTTTTGTGAAACGGCCACAGATGTGTATACATTTTAAAAAGCGTAAACATTTTTAAAAATTCGTAGCGGTCCACAGTGGCAAATAAACCGTTGGTCCTGAGTCGGCACCAAACAGGTGGTCCTGTGTCGGCACTTTTTTATTTTTATATTATTAGTGTGTTATTTTATTTTGTTGTGTTTCAATTCCAAGTCACACATCTCTTTTAGTTTTTTTTTTTTTAGTTCGGTTGTGTTCTGACTGCATTCAGCTTGTCTCTGATATGTGTCCTTTAATTTTCTGTGTTTTCCCATTGACAATATTCTAATGTTTTTTCATTTTCAATAGTTTAAATTTGTCCATTTCCTCCTAAAACTTATATAACCTGCTCTGCAAAGTGAACCCTGCTAATCCTCTGTTTTGGATAAAAACTCTTGCGGTGCTGACATAGGACCACTCTCTCCTATAATGAAAAATCATTTTTCCCTGAAGCACGATAAGTTAAAAAATATTTAAAAATTCAAATAATATTTTTCCACCGAAAAGGATGAAAATTTTCTATTTGAAAACCCAAAATTACTTTAAACAATGATAAATTTTAAGTAATACAGAAAATTTAAAGTGGAATAAATTCCATAAACTGTGACGGTACATATATGATGAAAAAGAATTTTTGTTTGTGATAAAAGTTAAAAAATTTATATTTATTAACTCAAATTATTATGTTAACGATAAATGTAAAGCATTACAAATGTTCATAAATTTAAAAAAGTCTGAAAAATAATTCTGAAATAATTATGATTTTTTTAACAAGTTTTATTATCCAAAATCAAACCAGAAGTGGATTCTTAGAACTGCACTATAAAGTATTTTTTTTTCGAAAGAAAAATTTTTGTAAGTATCTTCTTTTTTTTTCTTCAGCCTTCTTTTTGTCTTGTAATGCATTTATAATGTTTCAAGAATATTTCTTTTGTTAACTGGCATCTAAAAAAAAAAATTTTCCACCAGAAATAGGTGAAGATTTTTCATTTTTTTATATACATTATTTACAACGCTGATAAAAGTATCGTGCTTACAGTATTTAAAATTTTTGTAAATTAGGCTGCTTTGAAACGTATTAACAAAATATAATTATTTTTAAAGAAAAAAGGGATGAATATGGCCTGATTATTCATTTAAATTTGTTATAAAAAATATAAATATCAAATGTCATGAGCACTATGAAGAGTAAATCTGATAAGCTATTATGAGAAGCAGTTATAATAAATATACAATAAAGAATCATTTTCTCCACGAAAAGGTATTTTTATTTTAAATAATTTTAATACAAAATCATAAATTTCCGCAGATGACGCAAAATTAAAAAAGAAATTAGGAACCGTAACTTTTCTTAACCGAAATTAACATGTTTTAACAAAAATCATTATATTTCGAAGTTTATCATTCTAAAATTTGTATTTTGAAACAAAAATGATTCTAGTTCAGGAAATTTTGTAATTAGTTTAAGGTTTTAATAACTTTTTCTACAGGAAAACGGTTATTAAAAAAAAAAGATTATATGATTTCGAAGAAGATTAAAAATTCTGAAAAGTTGTTTTTTTGATTTTGTTTAAAATTTTTCTTTTTTGCATAAAATAATAAAATTTGCAAATTTGAAAGAATTCATTGACGTCAGATTTTTTGTCGGAAAAGAACCTTTTTATTAAAAAGTCATTAGATTTAAAAGAAGTTTTACAAGTTTTGAATAATATTACTTTAAGCTATCATTTTACATTGAAGATTCGTAATTTAAAAAAAAACAATTTTGGATTACGGTAGTTGTTTTGTCGGTAACTGGTATTTAAATTTTGTTTTCAAGTTATGATTTAAAACCTTTTAAACAAGATTCATAACTTTAAAAAAATTGTAGGTTACGTTGGTATTTTAGTACCGAAAAACGGTATTTTTAATAAAAATCAATACATTTCAATAAAGTTTTATAATTTGGAATATTTTTTCTTGTATGGTATGTAAAGGTTTTTTTTTGTATAAGCCTGACATTGTTTATAAAAAATAATTGCACTTAAAAGAATACTTAAAAATTTTCTACAAAAAATGGTATTTTATTATTTTCGCAGGAGATCGTCAATTTCAAAAAGACATAATTTGACTGAAAAACTCTAGTTAAAAATTTAAAGAAACTTATGGATATGTATCCATGTTTCAAAAATATCATGCTCGCCTTTATTTAAAAAAATTTTTTTTAGCTAATAGACAGTAGGAAATACAAAAACTTCCCCAACCAAAAAAATTCCCTAAGATTAACCCCTTTTCCAGCTTTTTATAAAATATTATCTTTAGGATTATTCTTCTGAAAAAATATGAAGTAAATTTTTTTTAATCAGACAAAAAAAAAGAAATACTTAAGAATAATTTTTTAAATATTTAATCGATATTTAGAAAAATAATCAAAATATTTAAAATAAAAGTTAAATTACTAAAGAAATTCAGAAGTTAAAAAATTTTAACTTTAAAATATTAACCAAGAAATAAATTAATACTATAAGATAAAACTAGTAAAGTGAATACGGACTGACTGATCTGAAGGTATTTTCTGCAAGATTAACGCCTTTTCCAGCGTTCTTTTTTAATAAATATTTTTAGGATTATTCATATGAAAAAATAGGATTTTTTTAAAATAGACAATAGAATTAGAAATCTTAAAAAATAATTTAAAAAAATATAAGTTGGTATTTAGAGAAATAAAAAAAAATAGAATAAAATAAAACTAGTAAAGTGAACACGGACTAACTAATCGAGAGAAATTTTCTGTAAGACTGATCGCTGTTCAACCTTATTTTTATTTAATATTTTTAAGACTATTCATTCGAAAAGATAAGCAATAAAAAGAAAACTTTTTTTTAATAAAATAAAAAAGGAAACCTCCGAATTTGTTTTTTAATTAAAAAAGTATTTTGTATTGAGATTCAGATCAAGCCAAGATTTTAGAAATGTTAAGTTGCGATATTTCTAAGTGGGATACTATCTTTAAAAAAGAAGGCTTTCAAAATATTCTTGAAAGATTCTTCTCCATGTCTCTAAGTTTTACTGACTTTTTATTACACCTCAATACCTTCCGTTCTGAAATAATTAGAAATTTAATCGCCTCTCTCGTATTACTATACGTGATCGGTTTTTATTAAACTTCACGTTGCTCGATAAAGTCTATTTCGATCAGTCGTTAAAGTTAATACCTCTGAGGGTCTGAGCTCTTCAGGAATAAGTAGAGATTTTTAGAATTCACTATTTTATTTTCAAAAAAGAAAAAATAGATAAATATATAAATACAAATTTTTTAGGTAAAACATTGAATAGTTTTATATAAAACTGGGCAGTTTGATCCTGAATTAAAAGAAATAAATTAGCGGGTAAAGTTAGAGTCCAAATTTGAAAAAATAGTCATCAGTGAATCGATCATCTAACTTGTTGAAAAAAAATTGTTTGTAGAAAATTAATATTTTCAGATCAAAAACAGACTATTTACTTTTTGCTAGTAACTTTATCTTGTTGATTGAAAAATCGTCTAAAAAAGTTATCATTTCTTCTATTTCACGTTCCGGCTGCGTTTCAATAACATGAAAATTTTTGAAATCAGCAAAGTTTCTTAGAGTAAAATTAGTTAAAGATATTCCGTTGTTGTACAATAAAAAAACAAAATTTTATAAACAAATTATTTTGTTAAATAATATTTTCCACCATTTTCCATAATTTGGCGTGTTGTTCAACTTAAATTGCAAGAAATGTAGATAAAAACAACATAATAATGAAGAAGAAATTGCTTCTCGAGACTCTTATTGTCAATTAAAAAGAAAAAAATTTAATTTAAAAAATGCATTATTCAGGCATTTTTCAACAAAAAAGTCTTTTTTCTATGTCAATTTTTTAAATTAGGAACTTTATTATAATTTTACAATTTTAGACAAATTTATAATTTTATGACTTCTTTAAAGGAATTTAAGAAGGAAATGCATTATTCAGTAACTTTTTCTGCAAAAAAATTGTTAGTATTTTTTAAATGCCAGTTGTTTAAGTTGGGAACTTCATAGAAATTTTAGTAATATTCATAAGTAGTTGATAAATTTTACTTTTTTGTAACAAATTATGCATAAAAAAAGCATTATTCGTGCATCTGCGGAGGGAATTTTTTTTCGTTTTCTAACTCAGAATTTTTAATTGACAACTTCATGATAATTTCATCGAAATTCATAAAAAAGGAAAAATATTTATCAGTCTTCTTAATTGGGAAATTAATGATAATTTCCTTAACACTCATAATAAGCTGATGAATTCTACGAAGTTTTAAATAAATTTGATAAATATATGCATTATTTGAGTATTTTTCGACGAAATAGATTTTTTATGTTTCAGTCCTTTCAGTTTAATTTTTTCATTATTTTAATTTATTCAAGGAACTCGTGAAATGTAAAGAATGCATTAAATTTATGGAATTCAAGAAATTCACAGAATTCATGGAATTAAAGGAATTTGCATAATTTACGATATGTCATTAATGAAATTTGCGGAGTTAATGGAATGTAAGGAATTCCAGGAATTCGCGGAATGTAAGGAATTCTAGGAATTCGCGGAATTAATGGAATTCAAGAAATTCATGGAATTCGTGGATTGCATTGAATTCATGGATTGCATTGAATTCATCCAGTTTAAGGAACTTACGCAATTAATTGAATTTTACGAATTCTCGCACTTTAAGGAATACATTTAATTTATAGAATTAATGAAATGCATGGAATTCACGGAATTCATTGAACCGACCGAATTCACGAAATTCATGGAGGTAATGGAAATCACGAAATTCAAAGAATTCGCGGAATTGCTTGTAATCAAGGAATTTGTGGAATTCACAAAATATATAGAATTTTTGGAATACATGGAATTCACGAAATTCGCGCAATTTATAGAATTCACGGAATTCAACGAATTTTCGGAATTCGTGGTATTCATGGAATTCGCGCAATTGAAGTACATGAATTGCATACATTCCGTGAATCCCATTATTTCCTTGAATTTCATTACCTCGTTTAATGTAATGAATTCCTCGAATTTAATGATTTCTTTGAATTTCGGAAATTGAATTTCTTGAAATGCACGAATTTTGTAATTTCTTTAATTTCAAGAATTATGTGATTTCCGTGAATTCAATGCATTCTCTGAATTCTTTGGATTACTGGAATGCCTGAATTTCGCAAATTCCGTAAATTGCGAGAATTCCGTAAATTACCTAATTTTTGTCAATTCTCTGAATTCCATAATGCCAGTGCATTTAGTAAATTTCATGAATTCTGTGAATTCCGTAAATTGCCTGAAGTCTCGAATTCCAAACATTTTGTGAAGTCCGCGAATTCATGAAATTTTATGAATTCTTTGAGTTCCATGAATTATTTGGATTCCGTAAATTCCGTGAATTCAATGCATTGTGTGAATTCCATAATTTGCGCGAATTTCGTAAATTGCGTGAATTCCATAAATTACTTGAATCCCTTGAATTCCGTGAATTCGGCGGATTCCATGTATTCCTGAAATTCCATGAATTCGGCGGATTCCATGAATTCCTGAAATTCCTGACATCCATGAATTCCTGAAATTCAATGAATTCCTTGAATTTCATAGATACGCGCGTTATATAATATATATTAAAACAAGTTTAAGCTCCTTATAAAAAAAAATGTTGTCAGGAACAACTGTCCTGACAAACGATTTAGATTTTTTTTTTAATTTTTCGCTTTAACAGGAGTCTTCTTTAGAATAATGTTCTTTTTTTGGCAAAAATGCAACTTTTTGGTTCAAAATTTGATAATCTTGTTAAAAACTCATGATTTTTGTTTGAAAATTTAACTATTTCGAAGAAAATGTACTTTCTGTTTAAATTTAATATTTTGGTGTTGAAAAAAGAACTCAAATCCTTCACAATCATTTAAAAAAATTGTTGGTGTTTTAATTCGAAATTACCCGGTTTTGAGTGTAATATTTTATATTTCTTGGATGAAAAAGCAACTGTTTGGTTGAAAATTAAACTATTTTGTTGAAAAGTCATCGCTTTTGGTTAAACATTCGCCTTTGAGGATCGAAAATTTAATTTTTTTGTAGAAACTTATTTCAGGGTTAAAGTTCATATTTTGATCTTGAAAAGTCAACTGACATCTTTTGTCACAGGAAAATTCTAATATTTTTTTTTGAAAATTTATCTTCCTGATTTAAAAATTCATCTATTTTAGTAAAAATTTAAATTTTTTTATGAAAATGCCAATTTTTGGTTAAAAATTATTCTTATTTGCTTGATTATTCAACTATTTTGTTTAAAGGATACGATTGAATCAGTTTGTCGAGAAATCATATTCTTTTAAGATTTATCCTTTTATTTAAAAATTTAGCTATTTTGTAATAGTTGAACAACTGTATTAAAATTTTATTTTTTCCTTCGTTGAAAATTTAACTATTTAGTCGAAAAGCCTTTTTTTGGTTAAAATTAATTTTTTAACTGAAAATGTAACTTTCCATTTTATAAGTTTGATCTTTTTCATTTGAAAATTCTTCTCTGAAATATAATTTTTATTATGGAAAATACATCATATTCGTGATTTTTTTTTTTTTGCTATAAAGTTATATCTTTTGTTCTAAAATTCAATTTTTTTTTTTGAAAATTAATTTTTTGTAAAGAAACTTTTGATTGAAATATAAACTATGAAACTTTTTTGTTGGAAATTTATCTTTTTGGGTTGAAAGTTCAACTATTACGTTAAAAATTTAATTATTTGGTTGAAAACTCAAGCATTTTGTCGAAATCCATCGTTTATAGTAGAAAAAATATTTGTTTGTTTAAAATAAATTTATAAATTTGAACATTTTTTATTTGTTTCTAAAATACTGTTTTGTCCTTTTTATACAATATTCTATGTTAGAAATATTACATGAATAAAATGCTGTTATTTGAAGGCTACTGATCAAGGAAAATGAAAAATTAGTCAAGGGAAATCGGGAAATTTTGAAACTGAAGTTCTCGGACAACCTGCCCCTTTCTACTAAGCAAAAACTGGCAAAATATTTCTGAAAACTAAAAATTACGAACATTAAGAGGAGGGGGACGGGGGTAAAAATACTTTGTCACGTTTTATTTACACGGGGAGGAGGGGTCTTAAAGAGGGACTCTAATGCCAAAATATTACCGCAATTAAAATAGATGTAATGACGTGATAAATATAATTTGCAGGTTATGTAGCAAAGTTGTCAACATTAGGTCATATTCATATGGAAAAAATTTGTCGTACCAAGTAATCGATCGATAACGGTAAATCGATCCCTAGCTTACCAGCCCTACTTTGCAAGCGTTTGGCTTGTGAATGCGCCTTCATGTTCTTTTCATGCGCGCTACATTAATCATTTTCACTCTCTGCAAGTATATATTGTGTGGCTAGCAGAATTTCACAAATGGTTTTTCGCCTTTCAATGTCTGTGTCTTTCAATTGATATAGAACCCATTTCCCTACCTTCTGGACCTTTCCGAATGCGTGTGGACGTTCGAAAATGGTGGATTGGGCAACATGCAATGCATTGGCTATTTGCTTCAATGTTTGCCTTGAGTCTTCATCCAATAAAGCTTGCAAATCTTCATCTGCAAACTTTTTGGGCCTTGACGCTCCTTGTCTTCTACATCGAATTCACCAGTTTTAAACCGCTGAAACCATCTTCACAAGTTTTTTGGGTTATAGCATTTTCCCCGTAAGCTTCAACCAATAATCCATAACTTTCATCAGCCGTTTTCTTCAAATGAAAGAAATTTATTAAACTTCCCTCGAGCCCGTTTTTTCTGGTACGTACTTCGACATATTCAAAGCTTTCAAAAAATATTTTCTTTGCACAATGACAATCCAGAACAAACTAGCTTTTGGTGAGGTGTGTCGAACCTTCAAAACGCCATAGATGTCATGCGTTTATACCAACACACGTATTAGTAACTTCATCTCTTAGAAAAATCGACATTGTTAACCGAAACACCTCTTATCACCTTATAAATGAAACAGAAAACTATTTTAAAAAGTTATTCTTCAGTATTCAGATTGCATCTCGGGATCATGAATTATTGCCATTACCGAAAGGACTATATTCAAAAAGCGATACCACACAGCACTTAATTCTTCTGGATCTAACTGCGTTTTAATGTTCGATTTTCCATTAATGCGGTCCATAAAGTTTATGTACCCATATCCGTTAAGCCCGTTCAGATTCATCTTTCAGTATCGCTGTGCAAGTATCAACCAGCGTCCGCTCTGTAGTTCCTGTCTCTATTTTGAATCGAATATTGGATCTCTGCCATTAATAGGTCCAATGAACCGATTATTGTCCTGCAATCCGACAAGTCGGTAGAGATAGTGGCCATTAGGTACTCATTACTGTTTCGCTTGGACGCGTTTATATTTAGCCACTTGCTGGTACAAATCCATCCCGAAGAGAATCTAATCATTAGTTCAAACTTGTCCTTTTTCACTTTGTGCTACATTACGATCGCAAAAATCGCTCTACACTGCTCCGAGGGACATAGAATTGTAGATAAAGAATCGTGGTACCTGACCACATTTAGAAAAGTGTTTGATTCAATTAAACAACACAATTTGTTTGAATTCATATAATTGAATAACAAAAATTTTTTGCTTCAATAAAGAAAAGGTTTATTTAATTTTTAGAAATGGAAAATATTTGCCTTGTTGATTGCAACAAGCAATTTGTTTAGCACAATTTGTTTAATTTAAAAAAAAAAATTGACTTTTATTAAACAATGCATTTGTCATAAAGTATTTGTATTTTTTCAGTGTTATATTAATCTAAAGGTTCTGATTTACTGTAAAATCATAAATTAATTCAAAATAGGCACAATATCTCTAGTTTAGGAACTAAACAATTTATGGATTTTAATTATCGGTCATCAGAAGGCCTTTGTGTTTGTTTCGCAGTGTTTCGTGTTTGAGATTGTGACTGCAGAGAATTAGTTGTTCGAGTAATTCATTATTGTTTTTGTTTAACATTTTTTTCCAGGCAACACCCCCACAGTGCTATATTATAAAGTACAATTTATGTAACTTTTTAGTTTGATTATACTCGTAAGTCCTTTAATACAGGTAAAATTTGTGACTGCGTGAATTCTTTTTTAAAACTTACATATATTTTTTTACATATATTTCAATTTTTCCTGGAATTATTTTAAAAGGTACTGAAACAATACAGGAAATTCTTTAGAAATGCAATTTTGATGTTCAAGCAAAATATAAAATAAGAATCACTTATATTTTTTAATCAAAATAATCCTTCGATGCTTTTTTCTATTGTAAACTGATTAATTCGTTATTAGTTGTTCACTATATGTAAGTAACAGAAGGGAAACTTCAGATTAAGAAAAAATATATCTAAAATAAAAATTATTTGAAGGATTGAATGAAAATAATTTATTTTATGTTTTTATGCTATTAATTGCATAATTTTTTTAAGGTATTCATTTCTTAATTATTATTAGCTGAATAATTTTGTTCAAAATATTAAATTACATAAATATTAAAGTCAAATATTGTTTAACAAAGAAAATGAATTTATTATTTGCTTTGATGTTATGCCATTCAATATGGGATATGATTTGTAAAATAAAAGTTTATTTATATTTATAATTTTCCCTATTCCAATTTCATAATTTTAGAAACGTCTTCTATGTTTTTAAAAATTTATTTGAATTCCATCTGCAAATTTATATGACAAGATGTTTTAAGTTTTTGTGTAATTATTTGAAAATATTATTTAATTTTTATTATTATTTAGATTATTATTATAATTTCGAATTTTCAAAAAAATATAGGTTAAAAATTATTTTGATGTTTCAATGAAAAAATTTATTACTTCTTTTTATATTATATACTGTTTAACTATTTTTTGTTTAAGTACTGAACATAAATTGTTTTAAATTAAGTCAGATAAATTGATTATTTGCATTAAGGTTATGTAATCAAATATTGGCTATTATTTCTATACTAACATTTGTTATTTATTTTTTGTTTCAAACATCTCCATTAGAATAATTTTTTCTAATGTTTGCGATGTTGGAAAATGAGTATTAGAATTCAGTATTTAAAATTATATGTACATACATTTTAAGGAAAATAATTAATAAATATTTTTTATGTTCTTTAATAATGAATTATATATTTATAAATTCCGTTAAAATGTATATTTTCTACAATTAGTTAAAAGCTTATAATTAATTAAAATTAAAGAAAGACAACTTCGAATTTCTAAAATATTAGAAGTGAAAATTATATAACTGTGTCAATGAACATAATTTTTGCAAGCTTCAAATTCTTTCAATTTTTAATTAAAATAATGGTTTAATATTTTTTTCTTAAACGATTGAATATTTCTTAAGCAATTCTGTTAAAACTTTAATTTTCTTGAATTATTTCAAAAGAAATAAAGATAATCAGAAATTAAAATAAAAAATCTGTCAATTTTTTCGAAAGTTATCGTGCTAACAAACT
>JAWWLR010000054.1:80008672-80019160 GCA_035041075.1 Acraspis erinacei | reverse complement strand
CCGTTTTTACAAATTTTGAAAAAAATTCGAGTCAGTAAAAAATATTTTCAGGAATTTAAGACGTTTTGAATATATTATAAATATCTGAAAACTGGGAAACACTTTCGAAAATTTAACAAATATTTGTTGCTTCCTTCCCAACTTCTAAAAGTCCTAAGCATATTTTAAAAATGCATGCATTTTTTATAATATTTGGTGAAATCCTGGAAAATAAAAAAAATTCTGTAAAAACTTCTAGATTTTTTTCTGACACGTCTGAAATATTAAAAAATCTTATTTTTTAATCTTCTCAAGAATCTTATAAAAAGTATATTTATATAAATATAATAAAAAACTAATATTACTTATTTTCTTGTTCTCAATCAATTATCTTATAAGTTAATTTCAACATGGATTTATTAAAACATTTCAAAAAATAATTTTCGAATAATTTGATTGTTGACAAAGATAAAAAATATTCGTTAATGGTCTTTATTTGAGATTGAGTATACATATAAATTTTCAAATATTTTAGCGTTATCACAAAGTTTATTTGATTAAAGAAATGTGACATTTAAGAGTTCTTTTTTAAATAACATTGTAATAGGAAAACATATTTTATGATTTATCATATTCCTTGTTTATAATACATAGATATATCTAAAAATTATATTTATTTGTTTATTAAATTTAAAAAAATTCAATTATCAACCAATTCCGAATGTTACTGAAATTATCAAAAAGATCCCAATTAAAAAGGCTAAAAATGTGAATATAATAATTTATCCGTTGATAGATGATTAAAATTGCTTGAAAATGTTGTAAAATTGATCAATAAATTATCAATTATTTCCGAAATTATCATGAAGTTCCTAATTAAAAAACTTTTCTTCTAAGGAAATTAATTTTTTTCAACAAATGCCGTGTCTATGCATTTGTTTATAAAAAGAATAAGATTAGTTAACAAATGATGAATTTGTGTCAAATCAACATGAGTTGCCTAATTAATAAAATGACTTAAAAAACAAAGATTTCTGTCAAAAAATTCTGAGTGGTTATTTTGTTTCTTAAGTTTCTTTATAATATTGCCATTAATAATCTCAAAAAGAAATTTATGCATCATTATTTTGTTTTTGTACAATTTTCTTGCAATTTAATTAAAAAAATGTAAGATTTTGGATAATAGTAAAAACGATTCTATCGAAAAATAATTTATGGATGACATTTTTGTTTGTCTATTATATAATATTGGAATATTTATAACTAATTTACTATAAATATTATCTGGTTTATTTATAAAAATTGAAAGCCTACTTTAAAAATGAGACCAGGCAACTCTTAGAAATCTGTTATAAACTTTTTTTTTTAATTTGTTGGTCCAAATTGGCAAATATGTGGGCTGTAAGTTATTTTGTACCCAAAAAGTCGATTTTTTCCCATAGTGCGACGGGCAGAACAGATACAACTTGCAAAAAACATGGTTTAAATTATTAATTTTTGTTTGTTTGTGAAAATAAATAAAAACTATTTTTTCAGATATCTGGCAATTGGTGCGACAACTACCTGAAGACATAGCAATTTCCTAAGAAATTGATCAAGGATTGGAAATATTATTCATTACCATTTGACATGGCAATAAACACGCTTCAAATATTTGTTTGGAGGAGATAGTAGTACCCACATTGATAGAAATTAAATTTGGTAATTTTTGATTAAAATAGCAAAATCTTTGAAAATTTTTCAGAAGATTTCTAATTACCTGACCGCCGACCATCCCTTGTCTGAGTCTGAGAAGATCAGTTTGACTCCAGGCGCTTTTGCTCCAAGGAGCCACCTGTCGCAAATCCTTATCAAAGTCGAAATCGGCGAGTTGATTATGAACGAAATTTCTGATATTCCAGGGAAGGTCATTGTGTCCATCAATTAGGGGAACTTCAGCAAGCACCTGTCGCACAGTTTCTAATCTTTCCCTTGTGGAAGTTAGAGGTGCTATTTCTCCGTCTGCTGGTCGTGGTCCAACTTTGCCGATCCAGCTTCCAAGTGTTAAAGTTATCAAGGTTGCTGTCCACACACGGTTGTGCCCACCACCCTAAAAAACAGAAAGCAAAACAAAAATTAATAGTAATCTTTTACTTGAATCTTTATTTTTAATCCTCAATCAGGATCTTAAAAAAATTTTTATATTTGAACTCCAAAGATACGAGAACTTCAGGAATCAGGAACTCCAATGATACAACCATGTAAGGGGGTCCCACTAATGCGACGCTTATATTTCGGGGGTAATACGTGAGATCGCACAGAGGCCTACTACGCGCAGGCGCACGTGGAATTCAAGGCAAAGTGCGTTCGCGCGGAGCTGACTCACAAATAGGCTAAGGTAGAGGGGACAAAGTTACGCTCGACTTCTCGGGGTCAGAACGCTCGTATTTGTGGAGAAATCACATTTTTAGAGCTCGTACCTTTGGAGTTCGAGTGTAATTTATATTATTTTATAGTGCAGTTGGTAAACAGATAAAAAAAACTTAAAATGTATAGTTAATAATTTTTTCCTTTAGATTTATTATACTCTTACGGAAATTATATTTAAGCTTGATCAGTTTAGAGGTTTTTAATTTTACTATCTAAAAACAAGCATTCGGTAGGTTTTGTAAGAATAATATTTTCGTCAGCGATTTATGTGTCATTCGATATCAATTAAAAGAGTGTCACCATAACAATTTAAAATGTTAAAAATTCTTCGAATTTTCAAAATTATTTTATAGTTCCATCTAGTCAGAAAATGCGTTAAGAATTTCTGTTATTCTCTGATGATAATAAAGATCCCTCAAAAATTTGACTTGCAGCAACTGGCAAAGTAATACGCGTATTTATTAAAAGCGATTCTTTTTTTCGATCCCTACCAGCTCTAGGGAAAAGCACCAGACCGGAAATCGAAAGTTCAGTGTGTCATTTCCCAATAGAACGAAAAAGATCTTTTGCAGGCCTAATAGTTTTTTAATTAAAAATTGAATAGGGATATATATATTTTAAATAAAAATAATGTTCCATTTTCAACAAAAAAATTGAATTTTTTATAAACAAAGTTTCTTGAACCAAAGAGGTGACTTTTTCTTAAATAGATAAACTTTAAAAAAGTTAATCTTAAAAGCCAAAAATAACAATTTTTTGAAGGCATTTTGATTTGTGACAAAAAAGGTAGATTTCAGACAAAAAATAGATCTTTGTATCATAAACTTTGAATCTTCAAACGAAAATTTTCAGAAAGGAAATGCAAATTTTTATCCAAATACATTACTTTTCAAACATGAAATATGAATTTTTAATTCAGAAGGACGAATTGCCGACGGAAAAGTGAATTATTTTACCAAGAAAGACAAATTTGACAAGATAATTTAATTTTCAACCACATCATTAAACTTGTAGCAAAATAGCTAAATCTGGAAATTAATGAGAAAAACTTTCAACGACTGAGGTGAAAGTTTAAAACAATGGTAAAAATTGTCATCCAAAGAGTTGAATTTTATTAAAAAAAAAATTTTAAGAAAGGGGTTCAACTTTAAAACAATTTTTAAATTTTCAATAAAAAAAGTTGGTGTTTAAACCAAATACTTAAATTTTGAACAAAGTGCATCAATTTTCAACCAAATTTCTGAATTTTCTACTGCAAAATATAAATTTTCAACCAAATACAGGTAGTTCAATTTTCAGCAACAAAATTTAAATACGAACAAATAGCTGAAGGGTGTTATTATAGTAAGTAAAGTTATTATTCGGTTATTTAACTAAAATAATTAATCTTCGACCATAAAAATGAATCTTTAGAATAGTTTAACTTTGAACCAAACAGTTGATTTTCGACAAAAAACATGAATTCTTAACAAATCCCGTAATAGTAGATATTTAAAACAATCACTTTTAATATAAAACAAAGAACAATGGAATTTGTTTAATTTTCTACAAAAAAATTAGATGTTTTAACGAATTTTTTTTAATGCATTTTTTACAAAAGGTTTTTAATTTTCAGCCAGAGAGATTTAACGATAACAATTTTATACAAAATAGTTGACTTTTCAAGAACAAAAATAAATTCGTAACCAACTAGTGGAATTTTGAACCAATCGAGGTAAATTCCGAATAAAAAATATAATAGAAGACAAAATAATATTTACGGAAAAAGGGATCGGAAATAAGAAAGCTAGTGGAAAATTTGGTCATCGAAGGATAGATATTGATCGAATTAAGGGAAAATTAAAGAAAAAGAAGGGGGAAATTTACAATAAATTGTTGATATTTTGAATAATAGAACAATTCTTCTATTCCAGTAATTAATCCTTGAAGCAAAGTAATCTTTTTCTTTTCGATTATTAGTGGGGTATAGTGTGGGAGTGGGGCATGATGGCAATTACAAAGAGCGCCTGAGTTTCTTGATTTCCTTATTAAATATTTCCATGCTAAATAGAATTTTCAGAGACTAAGAGGTGAAAAACATGTTTTGAGATATTCTTTACTTTGATTTATAAGAGAAAATTTATTTAATGTTGATCGTCTCTCGAGTAATTGTTTTCCCTGTTCTGTGGGGTATGCTGGCCGAAATGCAAGAACAACGAATTAATGAAATATTTTAGATGATGAGGTAGTTAAAAAAGAGTTTTCATTTATTGCATTTGTAACCTGATAATGTTAGCTTCTTTTTGAAAAAGGGAAAATCATGAAAACTTTTAAATTATCATTTAGAGAACATTTCATTCCAAGCCAGGCACCATACCCCACTCTCTCCTAGAACTAGATTGAATTTTTCATACTAAAAGAGCACAAATAAACTCTTTTAGTGAAATAATAAACTTTTTTCCCTAAACGAGGACTATGATTCACTTCACTCAAGATGGAGAATAAAAAATAAACAAAAAACATGAAATTCAATCAGCTATTCTCTCTAAGCATTCGAGAGCCGCTTTAGCAGGTTTTCAGTGCATCTAAATTCAAGTGTCGCCTTGGGTTTGAAATTCTGCGCTGTAGGCAGAGACAGATGCAGAGGCGCTTTAGTAACCGTAGGGCTATATCATGCCAGAAGTAAACATCATAAACTATTCGTAAAGCCGAGGTGCAGGTCGTCGAGACGAGGCTGGCAATATTTGCAAGTCACAGAGTCCCGAGTGAATTATTCCGGAAAAGCTTCAAAGCTCTGCCGGATACTTCACGAATATGGACTGAGAAGTGCAGCTCGGTTGCTGTAACGAGTCATGGAGAGACGAGAGAGAGAGAGAGAGAGAAAGGGAGAGAGAGGAAGAGAGTTCACGAGGTCCAAGGTTTAATCTCTCCCCTGTCGTAATCCTCGTGACGACATATACGAACACAAGGACATCCTACTTGGTTATACGTTCCTACATTATTCAAGAACATCCATAGTGAGCACTTCGCATGTACATTTTCACATATTTTTAACACGGGATGTAACATAAAAGTTGATGGGAATAAAGGAAAAAAATTCCTTTCCACATGATCGAAAAGTATCGAATATTGATGCGAGGCACCAGTGCATTTTCGATCCATTAGTCTTTGTTTGTATCCTTCGAAATTAGTTGGAAATGAAAAGAAGTAATTAGTCGTAATTGCTTTGCCCACATCCCCTTTCCCTTTAAGTTCGGCGTGACAAACACCTTCACCCCCAAATCCACCAACTACACCATTTCTTCCCTTCTCCACTTCACAAATATTCAAGACTCTCAACTAATCTACACTAATCACCATTTCCAGTAATTACTCTTCACTTCCACCACCTATACAATTCCCTCCCTTCTCAACTGGCCAAGACTCTCAACCAGTCTCCACTCTCCAATAATTTCCATTTCCTGTAATTATTCTTCACCTGCACCTCCATCAGCATCTATACCGCATATACCAGCTTCCCTTATCCACTTTGGAACTAGTCAAGACCCTCACCTAGTATCCATCCTGCTATATCTACTCTCCAATTATCTCCATTTTCTGTAATTATTCTTCACCTACGCCACCATCTGCACCACATACAACATTTTATCTCTAGTTAACTTCTTACCTAGTCAATACTCTCAACGAGTCTTTATTTTCCACATATCTCCATTTTTTGCAATTATTCTTCACTTCCACCTCCACTAGCATCTTAACCACATACAAAATTTGCTCCCTTCTCCATTTCTGAATTGTCAAGGCTCTCGACTAGTCGGCACTCTCCATTAATTTCCACATTCCACTTATCTACATTTTCTGTAATTATTCTTAACCTCCAACTCCACCACCGTTTAGATCAAATACGCCCTTTCTTCTCTTCTTCACTCCTCAACCGGTAAAGACTCTTAACTAGTCTCCACTCTCTACTAATCTCCATTTTTGTAATTATTCTTCATCTTGACCACTTACACAATTTCTTCCCTTCTCCGCTTCTCAACTAGTCAAGACTCTCAACAAATCTTCACTCTACACTCTCCATTAATTTTCATTTCCTGTCATTATTCTTCACTTGCAACCTTACTACCACCTACACGCTTTACAAAATTTCGTCCCATCTGCACTTTTCAACTAGTGTCTACTCTCCACGAATGTCCACTCTCCACTCTTGACTTAAGTCCATTGTCCATTGTAACCAACTTTTCAAATAGTTTCCACTCTACACTTATTTCAATTTTCTGTAATTATTCTCCACCTCCACCATCATCACCTACACCAATTCTCTCCTTCTTCACATCAAAACTTTTTAAGACACTCAACCAGTTTCTACTCTTCACTAGTCTCCACTCTCCACTAATCTGCATTTCCAGTAATTATTCTCCACCTTCACTTCCACCACCACCTACACCCATTCTTCCCTTATGTACTACTCAAGTAGCCAATACTCTTAACTATTGTCCACTCTCTACTAACCTCAATTCCTTGTAATTATTCACCTTAATTAAACTAACAACCCTTAATTTCCATCACTCCCGCACACTTGGCTCAATCAGCCAACTCATTCCTTTCGATTCCATCTCAACCATACCTCTTCTTTTCTCTTATACAACCCTCTGTAATTTTTTTCTTCTTCTGATTTCTCTTATTTACTCCAAACTATAATAATATAATGATTACCAAACCAGGTTTGCTCCAGGTCCAGGAATTATAGTCAGTTAGGGATTCTTTTAAAATATTCCAGGAAAGTCTGAGAATGACGGAGAAACCCTGAGAAAGTCAGGGAATTTTCGATAAGTTTAGGTTAAAATTACTTTTATTATTTTGTCGAATAATTGATTATGTTGTTGAAAAATCTTTTTTTGTTTGGTTGAAAATTCAACTGTTTTATTGAAAGTTCATCATTTTCGGTTGAAAATTCATTTATTATGGTAGAAATGACATCTTCTATTCGTCAAGAATCACAACTGTTAGGATGAATAATAATTTGTTTGGTATATTGAAAGTTCATTTCTTTGTGTTTGGAACCTTTACGATTGCGTTAAAAAACATTTACAAATTGAAATTTTTGTTTCAAATTAATATCTCTGATTTGTGTCAAATTTATTTCATTGTTTGCAAATTCAACTACCTGGTTAAAAATTCTCCTAAAATAGAAATAAATACTTTTTTCAACATTTATGTCTTTTGTTACAAAGTATTATTTTTCCTTGGTAGAAAATATTTATTTAATTAAAATGTTTTAAATTTGTTTTCATAAGAATTCAATCTTCTTGCTCGAAGATTGATCTTTTTCGTTAAAAATTTAGTTATTTCATGAAAAATATTTTTTATTCAGTTAAAAATTCACTTCCAAATTAATCAACTTGTCTCTTTTAGGTGAAAATTGCTGAATTTTGTTGAAGATTCAACTTTTTGGTTAAACACCAATCTTTTTTGTGATAAATTCATCTTTTTGTTGAAAATTTAATTTCCTTGTATACAAATGTGACTATTAGCTTGAAAATTTTTCTGATAATTCTTTCTTAATAGGAAATTTAATTTCTTGGTTTATAACTACTTTTTTAAAATAAAAATTGAACTATTCAATTTTTTCAGAAATATAACCTTTTCGATAAAAGCTTAATTATCATGTTTAAAAATTGTCTGTATAACTATATAATTTCAAATTATTATTAGGAGGTTCAAAAACAATTATTTTACTGCGAATTTAACTATTTTATTTTAAGTTCAAAATTTATCTATAGGGAAAAATTCAACACTGTTTTTCTTAATTCCTATTTTTTTGTACAAAAATAATCTAATAAGTTAAAACATCATCTCTTTTGTTCAACATTCATTTTTTTGGTTGAAGATTCACCTATTTTGTTAAAAATTTATCTGCTCAGCAAGAAAGTAATCTCCTTAGTTAAAACTTCATATTTTTGCCAAGAATGCAATACAGTTTGTTGACTGAAATTTATCATTTTGGTTATAAATTAATTTTTTTAACTCAAATCCTCTTTTTTGCGTTAAAAATTTATTTTGCTCTAAGAATAAGTATATCGTGTTTTATGAACAAATATAATTTTTAATTAAAAGAGTTTTACGCTCAGGAACAATAATTATTTAAAAACAGCTTTTGAAAATAAATTTGTTCATACTCTAGCTTTCTTACAAATTTTTTTTAAATCTTTCAAAGTTAATAAATAGTGGATATTTTTTCGTGCACAATATTTTCCACAACTATAATGTTTAAATTTTTAATTAGAGAAATAATTTTTAAATACAGTTTTTTGTTTAAAAAATTTTTGATTTGTGTGCATCATATTAAACTGGCAAAAATGTAATATTTATTAATGTAAAGATTTCTATTATTAATGAAGAAACTACAAAATTGCGACAAAAACTTCAAATTTTCCACAAAAGAGTTGAATTTTCAAATCATAAAGACAAATTTAAGAAAAATAAAGTTAAATTTACAAAAAAAAGATGAATTTTGTACCAAACTGATAAAGAAATTTACAATTGAAAATGATCACTTTTCTAGAAAAAATGAAAAAGCTACATTTTTGTTAGTAAAAAAAATCCTTTTCTAAAAAAAAGGAATTTTCAACCAAATTTTTTAAATTTTCTAATCCAAGCAATAAAATTTTTCAAAAATAATTAGTTAAATTTTTAACCTAGAAGATGAATTTTCTTCTAAAAGTTAAATTTCTAGTTAAGAAAAATTAATTTCAAATGGAAAGAAAATAATTTTCTTCAAACTATCTTTTAATTATAAATGGAATTTTCATATTGTAGTTAAATTTTCAACTAATAGTTGAATTTTCAACAAAATAGAGAAATTTTCAAACAAGTAGTTAAACTTTCAACTGAATAAGGTTCATATTTAAAGGAACTTGGAATAATTAAATTTTCATTTATGAAACTTAATTTTCAGTAAAAATAGCTAATATTCAAGAGAAAGAAAAAATTTTCATTCAAAAAGCTGAATTTTCCAGAGAGAAAGATTTACTTTTTAAAAATAGACAGGAATTTTTAAGCAAAAACGTGAATTTATTAACAAGAAAATTGATTTTTTCCAGACAGGACAAAGTTTCAATAAAATAAAAATTTTATAACCATATAGTTGGTTTTTTGACCAAAGAAGGTAAATGTTTAAATAATTTTGAAATTTTGAATAAAAAAAAAAGATTTCTAGAATAACATGTTGATTCAATCAAAAAATTGAACAAGTTGTTGGATTTGAAACAAAAGATTTATTTAACCAAATAGTTTAATTTTTGTTCTAACAAAACATTCTCTAAGTCCATAAAAAATGTTAGAAAATAAACCGAAATTCTTTAAGTACTGGTTTACTTGAAAAATTGAAACAGTAGAACAGTTATAAACTTTTTCCTCAAACTAATATTTCACAATTTATTAAAATTGAATCAAATCTTAAAAATTTTAAGAAGCGACAGTAACAAAAAATGAAATAAAAAAAAAAAACAGTCTAAATTAAAAGTTCTTCGTAAGTTTGATAATTTCTTTATTTCAAATTTTTTTAATATTTTTAATTAAATGATCATGAATCTCAATTTTATTTTTCAAATCAGAGAAAAAATATTTTTCGAGATATCTCATTTTTGGCACGAAAACACCTTGATTAAAAAATTCAAAAAACAAGTAATGAATTTTTAAAAGTTTAGGAATGGTAAATGAAATTTGGATATTAAAAATGGTGTTCAATCGATTGCAGTCGAATACCTCTTTTATTAAAAATGTCAGTCTCTTGCCTAGAAAAATTTTTAGTTCATATCTCGCAAATGTTCAGATATTGAGATTCTTTTTAATCAAGC
The DNA here is from genome assembly GCA_035041075.1 of Acraspis erinacei. NCBI lineage: Eukaryota > Metazoa > Arthropoda > Insecta > Hymenoptera > Cynipidae > Acraspis > Acraspis erinacei. Next base: position 80,008,937 of record JAWWLR010000054.1, on the reverse strand, counting down.
TGTTTGCGAAACGATCAATCACCAGGCGATGAAAACGATCAGTCACGTTCGCTCGAATTATCGACGACGTGTCGCATAATTCTGAACCATGCGCCACGAAAAGTAACTTATTTCGAACCTTATGGAATTGAAAACAAACTTATAATCCTGTTTCCGTTCTTATCAAATTTATTCAATTTTAACTTTCAGTATACATATCAGACATCAAAACCTAAAGTAATTTCTTGATTATATTTTATTTTTTTAATCAAACAAACTAATAACC
>JAWWLR010000054.1:79962987-79980160 GCA_035041075.1 Acraspis erinacei | reverse complement strand
TAGAGAGTGAGAAGGGCAAATCTGTTGATGAGGCAGGTGTGGGGGTGGGAAAGAGGTTGTTTGCAGATGATTTTGTAAGGAGAATGAAATAGTTTGCTTCGCTAGTGATGAGTGTCTTATTTTACGGAGTGGAGTTGTGGGGTTGGAAGGTAAGTGAGGTGGTAAATAGGATACAGGAAAGGTATGTAAAGTAGACACTGGGATTAGCAAGGAAGACGCCGAACTATATTGTCAGGAAGGAGACAGGAAGAATGAGTTTAGGGATTATAGCGGGGAGCCGAGCGTGTGAATATGAGGAGAAATTTTTAGAAGAGGGAGAAGTAAGCTGGTTAGGGGATGTTGGTGGGAGAAGGAAAACAAATGTAGGGGTGGGAGGATGGATTTGGAAAGGGCAAGGTATTTTAGAATGGATGGATTGCGGATGGATGAAGTGATAAGGATACACAACAAAGAATGGCAGTCCATGTCAGTGTGGTTGTGTCGACGTATTTTTGTTTTTCCGTTTGGACTTTTAAAAATGTGACAAAACAGCATGAAGTCGAGGGACTACGAGTTGATCTTGAGGAGGCGACTCGTAATATAATTAATTTTTTCTTGTTGAAAATTTATTCTTATGCTTGGAAATAAGCCTTTTATTTGAAAATTATTATTATTTAACTAAATTTCGTATCATTGGCAATTTATTTTAATTTCTTAATAACTTATCTCTTTAACTGAAAATTAATCTTCTCTCATTTTTCTCGCAAATTGATCTTTTCAATGGAAAATTTACACATTTGGTAAACTCTTTTTGTATAGGAAACTAACTATTTTAGTTAAAAATTTTATTAAGAAACAAATATCTAGTTTTTTTAAATTTTTTAGCAAGCAATTAGTTTTTTCTTTATTAGAGAATAATTTGTTTAATTAAAAATTTAGCTCTCCGTTTTTCGTCTAAATTTTTTTTTTCATATACATTTAATCTTTTTGGCTGAAAATCCATGTTATTGCGTCTTGGTTGAACAATGGGTTTATTCATCAGAAAATATTTTTTTAACTAAAAATTTATTATATATTATATTATTATTATTTATTATCGAAATTTAATCTTTTTGGTTTCAAATTCATCTGTTTGACTGCAAATTTAACTTTTTGTTGAACGTTTATTTTATTTAAAAAAATGATTTCTTCAACGTGAAAAAAACTATTCTATTCTTTCAAAAGGTTAACATTTTTAGTTAATAATTTTTCTATCTTGTTTTAGCATTTATAAAAAATTAAAATATTTGGCTTATAAGTCAAGTCTTTTATTCAACATTATTCTTTTGTGCTAGAAAATCAAACCTTTTCATTGAAATATCTTCTTTTTTTAATGAGTCTTCTAATTGAGAATTAATTTTTTTACTAGCAATGTCACAATTTAATTTTCGGTTTAAATGTTCTCTTTTTTGATAGAAATTTAATCTTTTTAGTTGAAAATTTAACTATTTCGTTGTAAATTTATTATATTTTGTTGAAAAGTGATTTCTCAAACTTAAAATTCCACTATTCTATTTCTTTTTTAATATTTGTCCTTTTCAGTTGAAAGTTAATCTATTTTGGTGAAAATTCAAATTTTTGGTTAAAATTTCAAAGCTTTGGTTAAACATTTAACCAATGTTGTTGAAAATTTGTTCTTTCCTGTTGTTAAAAATAAATCTTGCTTTAGTAAAAGGGTATGTATTTCATTATTATTATAAAATCAATCTTTTTTAGTCGAAAATTGAATTATTTTGTGAAAAACTCATCTTTATATTTGTAAAATTAATAATTTTAGTAGAAAATGCATATTTTTGGGTTTTTAATTCAACTTTTTAAAATTATTCTCTAAGACTTAAGAACTAATCATTTTTTATGAATCGAATTTATTTTTACTTTAATTTTTTATGATTAAAACCAAAGTGAACCATTCTATCAAAAAATGATTAATACAAAATTGGTATCTTTTTTTCGTTAGTCAACTTTTCTTGAATTATTTTTTTAGCTGGTTTTGTTCGGCCAAAAAATTTTAATTTTTTACTTTTAATGTTGCTTTTTGCGAATAAAACAGTAAATACGTATCTAAGAAGAAAGTGATCAGAAAAAAATTGATGAATATTTTACTATTTGTTTGAAAATTTCTGTATTTTATTGAAACTTGTTCTTTTTTGGTGAGTTTTTGACTTTTTTCTTTGAAACTGCAACTATTCAACTGTTTTCAGCCATTTTATCTTAAATTCGTTTGTTTTTGTAAGAAATTATTTTTTTACTAAAAATGGAACTATTTCATTTTTGCTAGAAAGTTAATCTTTATCATTTGAAAATTCTCCTATTTTGTTGAAAACGCGTCTTTTTTAGTTAGAGTTTTTTTCTGTATGAATTGAATTTTTTTTGTTAAATTAAAAAGTTTTTTATTGAAAATTAAACAAATTTTTTCCTGGAAATATCAATCATGACACTTTAAAGTAAAGGGGCAACAATGCTTTCCAGATTCTCGTGACACATCAATTTTTTTAGAGAAAAATTTTTATATCTATTCTAGACGGCGTTATCACCTTGAAAATTGAAGGCTAATTTTTAATAAGCCATCCGGTTAGTGCTCCCTTCATTCATTGTTAGTGTAGATATTATTTATTTTATTTGTTTTCAGACGAAAAAAATTGTTTCATACAAATTAAAATTTTATAATAAACTGCGGACGGATAGTGTCTGACCGCTAACAGAGTGACCTACTGAAAAGTAGCCTTGACTTTCTAAAGGGCATAGCGCCATTTAAAATATAGATTACTTTTTTTTTTGTTAATCGTCCGAAAAATTAGTTACTTTTGCGTTGAATGACCCTTAAGCGAATTAAATTGGCCTGGTGTGTACTAAATTGTCATGTAATAAAGGCAAAAATAAAATTGAGATTTTTAAGGAATTTTGGACGTCTACTCAAGCTTTTGGCAGGAACTAAAAAATGAATTTATTTATTTGATATTTTAAAAAAGTGTTTTTCATGACGTCCTCTTTAATGGCCCAAATCATTGGTGATATCTTAGATTATTATAATTAATAATTTATTAAGTGATTTATCACTTTTCAGAAAATTTGTAAAATTTTTTATTATGAAATTTTAAATTTTATACTTTTTTAATACTAGGAATTGAAAAAATCAACAGCTAAACGCGAATGATAAAGAGATCTTTGGCCAGGGTTTTCCTCATATGTGTCGCAGTAAAATGTTTTTGATGAAACAATAACAAAATATTCTTATGTGCAGGCTGCGCCTATTTTCTCTTTTATAGTTTTTCTTTGTTGGTATTTTTATTGAAATTATTGCCTACTCTCATAAATAAATTCATATCTATTTCAATGCAGATTTAAATTATTTAACAAATATTTTAGATGATTTCCTAAAGTTTTTTAAAAAATCTGGAAAATTTTAAGGCCATTTTTATAATTTAAACTTTTTTTTCAAAATTTTGGGAAAAATTCTAATAATTTTTTAAGATATACAGAAAATTTAGAAGTATTGAAAAGTTTCAAACATAATTAAAATTTTTTTAAACGAAATGTACATAGATTTTCCACAGAAAAAATTTAAATCTTTTTAAAAATTTTAAAATAAATTGGAATTTTTTAATTGTTAAAGATTATTAAGAATTTTTAGGAAAATTTTAGTTAAGTGGAAAAATATTGACCAGCTCCAATTTTATAAAGCATGAAATTTTATTTATCAATCAAAAAAAAAAGTTCGATTCAAGTATGGAGAATCAGATTTAGTATTATGTCAGATAGGGAAATTACAATCGAGGGCAAAATGATAAATTACAAATTATATATATTTTTTAAAAGTTTTTTATTCTATTACACTCTTGTACACACTAATTAAATATTTACATTAGGAAAACTAAACATTAATAAGTACCGTCTGCAGCCGGATTTTAATTAAGAGCACTCGCATTTGCTTGGCCTTTCGGCCAATGAAAGAGGAAAACTGCAGGAAACCTTTTTCGAGTGCTGCTGGTTATCGACAGTCGAGTTTGGATGTGGAAATTCCACTAGGATGGTCCAAAAATTCTTTGCAAAAATTTTTTCCAAGCTTTATGAATATTGGTATTTAGAATAAAATATAAAATAAAAAATGGTATTTAGAGGTGTCGCAAACCCCATGTAGGTTTCCGCGTATTTCCCATAAGAAAAAAAACGTTTTTGTAAATTTTATTTAGAATACATGATATTATCTGAAATATCACTTTTGAGATGTCAACTACATAGGTCTGTTTTATAGGATTCCATAGAAACCCCATAAGTGAAAAAATGGGTTTTGAGAGATTTTGGTGCTAATTATTATAATTTTTTTACGGTTTTTCTAATGAAAATTATATCTGGTTTGTAAAATATCACTTGACACTCATAATTAGATTCTTAAATAAATTATTTAAACAATATATTATTGTTTTTAGCAATTTTCTGACAGAATAAAGTCAGCAAGTCGCGATTTATTAAAAAAATATCCAATTGTTGTCAAATTCTTAATTAGAGGGAGATCCATCCATCAATGTTAGCAAGAATAACGGTTTACAAATTTTATTTTTAATAATATTCTGTTAGAATAATGCTTCAAAATTGCAATTTGTAACAAAAATGTCACTTTTAATACGGGTTACAATTCAAATAAGTTAAATAATTAATTGGAGTCAAGAAAATTAATTTGTTCAAACAATTCATTATTATTATCAATATTCTAGAAATCTTTTGTTTTTAACAATTTTCTTTCGATTTTCCGAAAGTCGCGATTTCCTCAAAAATGGTCCACTTGTCCAATTTTTATTATTATTCGATTTGAACAATGCTTGAAAGATGCCGTTTTTTCTTAAATTTTTGGCTTTTTGTTCAATTCTCCATTAGAGTGAATTAATAATTCAGGTTAATAAAAATAATTGCTTCAAAATTTATAATTAAATAAAATACATTATATAATAATAAATAATAAACATTAAAGAATATTATATTTTAAATAATCACTTCCCTTATTGTTAATATATTTTTCTGAAATCTCCCTTGAATTAGTTAATAAAATATTTCTGTGAGGCGCCATAAATACAGAATTTGTCTGATTAAATTGTTTAAACAACTTTTTTGTTAACTTTCATTAATTATTACCTTACTGAGTGAAAAAATGACAGAAATGTGAAAATTTCAGAATATAATCGCATCTATAAGCCATCGATATCGACAAAGATAGTCATGAACAACAATAATTTGTTTAAACAATTATTTTGGCTAATTATAATTAATTATTAAGTCACTCCTGCTAAAAAAAGATACAAACAGTTGAAAATTTCAGAAGAAACCGCTACATTATAACATTAAGCAAATAAATTATTATTAAAAATTAAAAATATTGTTCAAAAAATAAATTCTCTTGACACTTATTAAAGATTTAACTCATTTTATTTGAAAAGTGGACTAAAAGTGCTTTTTTTACCCGAAATTTTCCAGTATTATACCCGGACTTTCTATCTCTAATCTATGAGAAAATCGCCTAAAACAATGATAAATTATTTAAAAAATTTGTATAAACATCCAATTATTAGTATAAAGTAATATTTTATGTATAGAAACAATTTGAATTAAAAAACCACGAAAAATTATAATTAGTGCGAAAATCTGGCAAAACCCATTTGTTCATTTATGGGTTTTTTTTTGGGACCATATAAAACAGACTTATTGGGGTAAAATTTAAAAAATAATATTTTATTCGTATTCTCCGACTAATTTTGCAGAGAAATGTTGATTTCCAACTCGATTCAGATAATATTAAATATTCTGCAGAAAATTTGCATAAATGTCTTTTTTTGCTTATGGGAAACATCTGTTAAACTTCATGGGGCGTGCGGAACCCCTAAATATAATTTTTTTCAAAAAAAAAAAACAATTCACTTATTTTTGTGTGGATTTGAACAAATTTTCGGCAGGTATTTATATAAATTCGAAAAAAATAATTGTTGGACCACCATGGTGTCCACAAACATCCTCGACGCCAACCCCCCGCTCGACAGTCGTTATACTACTACATCTATTGCCGTCGGTTACTTAAAATCTTTAAAAAACCAGGAAAATTGGTGAAATTTATAAAATTTAAAGAATAGGTTTTCGGAAATATCAAGCAATTTAAAAAATTAAAGAAAATCAGAGAATTCAAGGAATTCATAGAATTCTACGAATTTCAATAATTCAAGAAATTTTGAGAATTCAATGAATTTAGAGAATTTGAAGAATTCTGAGAATTTAAGGAGTTCAGAGCATGTCAGGGATTCAGAGAATTTAATGAATTCAGTGATTTACTGGAATTCAGAGAATTTTAGAAATTCAGAGAATTCCAAATAGGTACATAATTTAAGAAATTCTGAAAATTCCAAGATTTCGGAGAATTTGAGGAATTCAGAGTATCAGTGGAATTCCGGGAACTTGAAGAATATGAAGAATTTAAAAAAATCGACCAAGTACGTGAATTCTGAGAATTAAATGAATTTATAAAATTTAAGAATTTCCGAGCTTTTAAGGAATAAATCAAGTTTAAGGAAGTTAAAGAAATTGGGGTGTTCAGAGAATGAAAATAATTTAGGAAATTCATAAAACTAAAGAATTTAAAAGGAAAAATACCTGAAATATCTGAAATCACCTCTTTAAGTTAGGGACCGTAGTTAAATTACGTAACGGATTATAGGCCCTTTCAAAGACCCCTCCTCCCCCCTTGACTAATTTTTCATTTTATTTGATTATTAACATTTAAATACTGTTCTTTTATTCTTGTAATTCTTTTAACGTAGAATCTTTTATAAACGGAATAAAACAGGTATTTCCAACACAAATTTCAAATTTTCAAATTTATTAATTTTTTTTAAACAAAAAAGTATTTTCTACTATAAAGGATGGATTTTAAAAAAATACTTGAATTTTCAAACTAAAAAGATAAATGCACGACAAAAAAGTATCATAGTTTATATTTCAATCAAAAAGATGAAATTTATTTTTTTTAAACGAATTTTTCAATCAAAGAGAAGAATTTTCAACAAATAGAAATTTTTCACTCCAAAAAGGAATAAAATTTTATCAAAAATGTTGAACCTTCAAGCCAAACGACGAATTTTCTTGACAAAAATTTCATTTTCAGCACAAAAATAATTTCTCACGAAAATGATGCATTTTTACCCAACTAAAATGAAAGCTCAATCCCTGAAAATTATATATTTACCAGAAAAGGAGAATCTTCAACTCAAAAAGATCAATCTTAAAAACTGGTTCGACAAAACCTTTCAAACAAAATAGTTGAACAAGTTGAACAGACGATTTTTTAAATAAAAAAGATAAATTTTGGAAAAACTATTTGATTTTTCTGTTTAAAAATACCTCAGTTGACTTTTAACTATAAAAATATGAATTTTTAAACCGGAAATCAGTTTTTACGTAACAAATTGAATTTTCACCCAAAAATGGTCGAATTTTTAATTAAAAAGGCTGACTTTTAACAAAATTGTTGATTTCCCTAATAAAAAGTTGCATTTTTTTCAACTTAATTTTTAACTTTATATTTATTAACTTAATATTGTTTTGGAAACGAATACTTGTGCTCTAGGTCTTGCATGTATTCAGTTGATCTAACCGTATTCCAAGTGTCCCTCGCACGGTCTACTGGATGTTCATAATATCCTCCATGTCCTCCTTGTGCTGGGAAACTATGAGCACCCCTGTTGTCGTAGTATGCATTGTTTCCATGGTGATCTGTATTTGATGGGTATCCGTAGTTTCCATGTGGTGGCGGGGCCCCATAATTGTTTCCTGGCTGTGATTGCATACCCCCATAACCGCCTCCACGGTTTCCTTGCTGAGGAAGACTCATACTATGGCTTAATCCCTGTCCCCCATAACCGCCTCCTTGGTATGATGAATGAGCCCCATGATCTCCTCCTGTGAGTGCTAGCTGACTCCCATACTCGCTTCCTCCGCGTGATTGCGGAGACTCATAACCGCCTCCAAAGTTTCCTTGTGAACTCTGACTACTACTACGGGAGAATGCCTGACCCCCATAACCGCCTCCTGGGTGTGGTGGCGGAGGATGGCCGTAGGGTGCCATACTATTACCACGGGGTAATGGCGAAGCCTGATAATTGGATTCTGAGTGTAATGGCGAATCCGCAAAAGAGCCCTCTGAGTGCGTTGGCGAGTCCGGATGATGCTCAACTGCGTGTACATCCGCATTGTACGCTGGATGTTGTCCGGGGTGTTGTCCGGGTTGTGCGTATTGTCCGCCGGGTGGAGGGTATCCGGGCTGTCCGGGTTGTCCGTATTGTCCGCCGGGTGGAGGGTATCCGGGGTGTCCGGGTTGTCCGTAGGGACCGGGGTGTCCGGTGGATCCGCTGGGTGCAGGGTTTCCTAGCGCTGCCATCGCAGGCCCATAATCTTGTCCTCCTCGTGCTTTGGATTTTCCTTTAAGTATGCCACAGCAACCACCAACAGGAGCCGCTTCAGTCATTAATTCTGCAAAGAGAAATTATAGAAAATTACAAAACCAATCTCTACAAATATCTGATAGAAATTATTTTTTTTATAATCCTTGTTTATATAATTAAAAATTGCTTATAAATATACGCTAATGCAAAAAAAATCTTCTTTCCAGAAATTGCTTAGATTTCATGCGAATGAAGTGATATTTATAATTTCAAAATTTGTTTATGAGTACAAAAATTAAAGTGAATTTGTTTATTTATCTATTCTGGTTATATTTGATAATTAAAAATAATAATGAACAAAAATCGATATATTATTTTCATTGTTATCTAAAAAAAATTGTCTTTTGAATCATAAACTTTGGGAATTCAAAAAGTTGTTGGTAAACAGAGAAATCTAAATAAAATTTTTTGGTAAGTTTATCATAATAACGGAAACGTTTTCCAGTTCAGAAGAAAAGATTTTGAATAAAGGTTTCATTCAAGAATTAAAAAAGAAAACCTTTTTTCGAATATTCAGAACCTCATAACTTGGTCAAAAATAATTTGTCTTTTTTTTGCTTTCTCCTAAAGGAAGCTTTGTAATAGCAACATTTTTGAAAAAAATGTAACTAAAAGTTCTTCGATTTAAAAGTTTCTAATAAAATGTTGTAACTGTGTGGATGCGTAAGTGTGTCACACTTTTTATAAGCAGGATGACTTGAAAAGTCATGCAGATAAACTGATCAAATTTAGAGGGTTTATTTTCAACACTAATAGCTTGAAACTGACAAAGGACTTCTCTAAATATTTATTGCATTTTTTAGCACTTAATAGATTCTAAAAAATCGGTTTTTTGTAATAAACCTTTTTTCATTAACATACTTCAAATGTGCTGCAAAAATATAAAAGATTCTTTGGTTCGAGGCGAGTCGATTGATTTATGCTGATTTATAATAACTGAAACGTCTGTTTTAATTTAAAAAAAAAACTTTTTTCAGTCGAAATAATTTAAAGTTTATAAAAAAGACTTTTTGATAATAAATTTTGAAATAAAGTAATTCTGGCAATTTAAAAAAAATCATAAAGCTGTAAAAGCGATAGGGCGTGACGAAACTTCCTCCTTTCCTTTTTTAGCTCAAAAAATTAAAATTTGAAATAAAACATTTTGAATATAGAATCTTTGTAGCATATGTACATAATGTTTAAAAAATAAATTGCAGACTCAACCTGATTTTAAAAGGCAATTTTTATTTCAGGGATTTGATTTGTCACATATTCAAATTTTTTATTTTGTAATAAAATGTATCTTTCACTGCTAATTTTTATAAACAAACTCAACGCACACACTACTTTTATGTTGAAATTTCATAATTGAATAACATTAATTTATTGCTTTCTTAAAAAAAAGCCTAGTTTAGTCTGAGGACTACTGTACTAGTATTAGAATCTATGAAATTTAAATTAGATTAAAATCAAATTTAAAATTCCATTGAATGTTTAATATTCAGGAATTATATACATTATACTAGTATTGATGTCCGTTAAATTTATTTATTATTAATAATTATTGCTTGAAGGAAAAAAAATTTGTTATACAAAAAAAATGTAAATACACTACTCACGGATAGCGTCTGACTACTAACAGGGTAACCTACTGAAAAGTAGCCTTGGCCTTAGAAATAAGAGAATTTTTTTCTAAAAGTACCTATGGTATAGTTTTTGGTGCGTTTCCAGATAATAAATGATTTTGGTGGGAAATTAATTTTTGTTTGATTTTTTCAGTAAGTTAACCTTTTCGTTTAAAAATTCATCTTTTTTAGTTAAAACTTCAACTTTTTGGCTCGGGCACTTAAAATTTAGTAGTAATTCGTCTTTTTTAGTTCAAAATGTAACTTTCTGATTCAGAATTCTTGAATTTTCGTCGAAACTAGTCTTTTTGGTGATAAATTCATCTTTTTCTTGAAAAATTCATCCTTCATGGTTACAAATTTAATAACTAGCTTTTAAAGTTGAACTACTTTCTTCAAAATTAAAACAAAATTTTTCTTTCTTCCCTAAAAAATCATATTTTTGGTTGAGAATTCTTAAATTTTATTGAAAATTGGTCTTGTTTACTAGTAAATTAATCTTTTTGTTTAAAAATCCATATTTTTTAGTTAAAAATTCAACTTTTTCGTTCATAATTCTTCATTTTTGTTACAAATTCGTATTTTCATTCCAAATTAATCTCATTGGTTTAAGTTTATCGTTCTTAGTTGAAAATTCAACTTTTTCGTACAGAATTCTTGAATTTTTGTAAACATTCGTCTTTTTTTATAGTAAACTTATCTTTTTATTTAAAACTTCACCTTTGTTGTTTACAGAATTAATAACTAGGTTTTAAAGTTGAATTACTTTTTGAAAAAGTTAAGCAAAATTTGTCAAATTTGTTTCGTGAATTTTATTGAAAATTGATCTTTTTTAATAGTAAATGTATCTTTTTGAATACAAATCCATATTTTTTATTTAAAAATTCAAGATTTTGGTTCAGAATTCATGAATTTTGTTAAAACTTCGTCTTTTTTGTACAATATTGATCTCTTTTTAAAAAAAAATCTTTCTTTATTGCAAATTCAACTTTTTGGTTAAGAATTCATCATTTTGTTGTAAAATTGTATTTTTATCGGTAGGAAATTAATCATGATTTTAAAATATAATTATTTTTCGTTAAGAATTAAACAAATGGATTTTGAAGTTGAACTACTTTCTTATAAATGCATTTTTTGGTTGACGATTCAAAATTTTAGTTAAAAATTCATCTCTTCGGTTGGAAATTGTTCTTTTGAAAATTCCTTTTTTTAAATTAATTTGGTAATTGAAAATTTACCTATTCCATTTAATTGAAAATTCAAATTTGGGTTCAAATTTCTGGTATTTGGTTAGAAATTTGTTTAAAAATTTTTTTAAATTAACTAATTGGTAGAAAATTCATATAATAATTTAAAATCAAAAGTTTAATCATTCCATTTTTAAGATTAAAATGTACCTTTCTTACTTCAAAAGTTCAACAATTTCTGAATTAATTCTCATATAAAATTCAATTAGGCAAATTTTGACACTTACTTTGAAAATCGCTTTTTTATTTTAATAGTTGATTCATTACCGAAGTTTATAATTCACCACACGATCACTTAATGATTTAAAGTAAAAAGTTGACCTAATTTTCAATCAAAAATAATTCTGTATATATATATATAATATTTCTTGTGGAAAATTTATTTGTTTGGTTCAAATTCAACTATTAAAAAAACAATTTTGTAATGTAATTTGAAAAAATTCAGGGCATTTCATATTGAATTTTTTTAAAATTATTTTTTCAGTTTAAAATTTTGAATATTATTGTTTCCCCCAAAAAAATCACCCACTGTTTTTATCATACCTGAAACCGATTTTCAAAAAATTTACATAAATTTAAAATTAGATTTTTGCGCAAGCATCTTTTATTTTTGTCAATACTATGCTCATTACAAAAAATGTTCACCAAGAAATATTTTATTTTAAATTATTTTTATTTTAAATTCAAATAATAATTTAAAAAAAAATAAACATTAAAAATAACTTTAAAAATCAAATATTCATTATTGTATTTGTAATCAATAAAAAATATTTATAAAAAATTGTAATTGTTTAAATTCAAGAATTTTACAATTCGAGAATTTTCCAATACGGATATTTTATAATTCGGAAATTTTCTGTCGATAATTTTATTTTTCGGGAATTTTCCAATCCAGTAATATTATTAACTGCCGGGAATGATATTATGCGGGAATTTTCCAATTCGCTAATTTTATAAACTGTCCGTGAATTTTTTTTCTTCCGTAATTTTCCAATTCGGGAACTTTATAATTCGGAAATTTTATTATTCGAGAAGTTTATCATTTGGAAATTTTCAAATTCACTATTTTTAATTTTCCGTGATTCTATTATTCGAAAATTTTAATTTTCGGGAATTTTCCAATTCCGTATTTTTATTTTTCGGCAATTTTATTATTCTCGAATTATAATATGCCGGAATTTTCTAATTCGTTAATTTTATTTTTCGGTAATTTTATTATTCGGGAATTTTATTTTGCAGGATTATTTTTTATTAATTTAAATTAGTAATCTTTATTTGCATTATTTATCTCTATTTTATTATTTATTAAAATTTAAATGTATATTTAATTTTTCTTAAATAATATAAAAAATATTTTATTTGTTTCATTACCTTACTGCACATAATATTTAGTCCAATAAAAATAACTATACTAAAAACTGAAGAATGAAAATCGACATATTATGCATAATAATAATTAATTACAAAATAACATCTGTTCTTGAACGGGAAAGTAAAAGGCACAAATCGAAATAATGATCAGAGATCGATAAAAGTCGAAATCTACTTTTTTATTTCGATTAATTTTATACGATTAAATGAAGGCTACGAGTTTTTATATATAGGAAAAAAAAATTCAGACTTTGTAAATCGGTATTGGTTGGTCATAAAAAGTTGAAAAATAGGCATACCGATGCATCTCGAAGATGCGAACAAATCCACAACATATAGCATTGTCGTATCATATATCGATTTATAAATAAAACGAATAACAATTTTTTTTAGTCAATTTCGGTAACAAATTTATTATACCAAGTTGAATGTACCATTCAAGTAGAAAACGATAAGGTCGAGTTAGGCATGGTAACATTGGTAACATTCGTGACGAGAATCGCAATCTAAAAAAGTAACGTTCCACACGATTCGACAAACACGTCACGATTCTGACACTTTTTATTTCTCTTGTCGAAGTCGAACTTTTCTTATGTGTGTCACGCACAACTATCAATAAAAGTGACGTGCCACCAAGCACTAACAGAAAAATAGGTATATGATTCAATTAGGAATATGTCTATATCGAATTCGCACTTTACCAATATCTCGTAAAAACTTTCTTAATCTTTTCCATTTATATTCATTTTTATGAGATAAAGTTTTTATATTGTGAAAAATTCCTGAAAATAAAACCAAGAATCTTACGACCAAATTTGGACAACCAACATAAAATGTTCCTATTGTAATGAGAAACAAAATTTTTCGCCTAAAAAAGAAAAGGAAAAATCTCCTTTCCTTTTGGACAAAAAGAAAAAGAAATAAAAAAAATATGAGGGCAGCCAACGAAATCCTTTTCCTTCTCTTCTTTATTCCTTTCGCCCCCCCCCTATCATTCTCAAATCACAATAAATAGAACACTTGTAAACAATAATCACTAACGTTTCGGAACTCATACAGCAACCTTATCAAGGCAAAAAAAATCTTCTCATTTTTCTTTCCTCTTTTTTATTTTTCTCAAGAACGGAAGGAGATTTTTTCGATTTTTTAAGAGAAAAAAGTTTTTGTTTTCACATTGCAATAGCCCAAATTTGTTCGTTAGATTCTTGGTGTTATTTTCAGGAATTCTTCACGTTAACTCCATTATTGGACGTTAAATCGGATTTTAAATTTGATTTAAATCTCATTTAAATTTCTTAAATTTTAATTTTTATAAACTAAACTTACTTTTCATTTATTAAAGAAAAAGAATTGAAAAAGCTCTGAAATGGAAACACTTTCAAATCGTTATTTTCATTTGCAAGCTTTTAAAGCAAAAATAAATTGAAGTAAAGATTTTTTTATCAAACTTTCAAAATCATATCTGTTGAAATTTTCTTTAATAGAGAGAAGGCTACCGTCTTGGAAAAAATTGTGTTATCGTAAAAATGAAATTCACGTTTTTGGGCTTAAACTTAACTTCCAATTCATTAACACACGCAGTTTTTATTCGATAAGCTAAATGTTTACCAATTTTTAACTAATTTAAACAATTTGAATTTGTTACATTTTTTTCATATGCCGTCATTCAAAAGATACTGATCTTTATTTAAAGCAATTATCAATTTAAAAAAAATACATTTTTTTAATTTGTTGAAGCTAAATCTGTCTAACCTAAGGCTTTAAAAAATCGAAATTTGTAAATTCTTAATATTTTGTTTTTAGATGAAATTTTTTATAACGATTTTATATAACACTGCAAATTATTCTCAATTGCTAGAAATTGAAATTTATGAAAGCTCTTAAATAATAATTGCTTAAAATCCTTCTTTTCCTTTAAAAATGTTTAAAGTGAAAATGTTTGAATTAAAGATTGTTTTCCTAAATGATAGTAGTTATAAAACATTTAACATTACTTAAACTAAAAAGCTTTGAAGTTCAAGGTTTCCGAATTTTATTTTCTTACGAACAAATGTAAAAATTACAAAAAATACTTTAAAATTTCTTAATAATTTCAAATTTGAGGAATTGGAACTTTTTGCATTGTATTTCTAAATAAAAAGGATTAACCTGCAAAAAAGTAGGATTTTAAAAAAAGATTAAAATTTTTTTTAAAGATTTATATCCTTTAAAATTTGAGGAAGCTGTGAAGCTCAAAACTGTTGAAAGTCAAATTTTATTTCTGTAACAAATATTTTGCACTGTTTTTACAGTCTTAAGAACAACGTTTTATCACACCAAGAATAATTATAATTTAGTAAAAAATTACTAAAATTATAACTGTAAAATCTTGATTTTCCTCTGTAGGCATTTAGAGGAGAAAAAATTTTTAAGGTGAAGGTTTCTTTCTGAAATTATTTTTTGTCGGGAAGCCTTCAGAAATAGAAACTTATAAAATTATTTATATTATAAAATTTTTAAATCCAAGATTTCAGAATTTAATTTTCTTATTAAAAATGTTTCAGTCTTAAAAAGGATACATATTTAAAATATTTTTAAATTAATTTAAGACTTTAAACTCATAGCTTTCAAAAGTCTGAGTTTTTTAAATAAAAAAACTTTGCTTTTTCTGTAATTATATTACGTAAGAGATGCGTGTTTTATAATTACGAATTCTCTCCTCGTGTTCCTTAAATTTATCCAAATTCATTCAAAATTTATTTAATTCGTTGATTTTTTATTAAATTTTTTTGATTTGGTTGAAGGTTTTTTGTTTTAAAATATTTTTTTAAATTGTGTTTTTCAAAAATCTTTATGAATTTCATCTGAATCTATTGAATTCTTCTGAATTCTCTCCAATTTTATTAAAAGTAGTGGAATATATATTTTTTAAATTCATTTTGCAGTCTTGTAAACTCACCTTGAATTCTTAGGCATTTAATTTTTAATAAAATAAAAATAAAATTTTTTAAAGTGTTTTTCAATTCACTTGCATTCTCTTAAATTCCCAGTAATTCTAAGGCACTTAATACATGTGTTTAAACCCCCTTGAATCTTTCTAAACTTATTCCAAATTTAATGAATTCAATGTATTTTTTGAATATTTTTGATTTTTTTTAATTCACTGGAACTACTATAAATTTACTGTAATTTTTCTGAAAACAGCGAAATATATATATTTTTTTAATCCGTCAAAAAAAAGGGAATTCAGTTATTTTTTTCATTTCATTTGAATTGTACTAAATTTCATCGTTTTCTCTCCTCATTTCTCTTAAATTTATCTAAACTCATTCGAAATTTATTTAATTCGTTGATTTTTTTTATTTGTTGGAAGGTTTTTTCTCAAAATATTTTTTAAAATGTTTTTCAAAAATCTTGATGAATTTCATCTAATTCTCTTGAATTCTTCTAAATTCGCACCAATTCTTATAAATGTAGTGGCATATATATTTTTTTAGTTTTTTTTTAATTCATTCTGCAGTCTTTTAAACTCACCTTGAATTCTTAGGCATTTAATTTTGAATAAAACTAAAATAAAATTTTTAAAAATATTTTTCTATTCACTTGAATTCTCTTAAATTCCCATTAATATTTAGGCACTTAATACATTTGTTTTAATCCCCTTGAATCTTTCTAAACTTATTCCAAATTTAATGAATTCAATGTATTTATTGAATATTTTTGATTTTTTTTAATTCACTTGAACTATTATAAATTTACTGTAATTTTACTGAAAACAGTGAAATAATTTTGATATTAAAATTTTTTGTATTCATCCTAAAGTCTTATAAACTCAGCCTGAAACTTATTCCAAAATGAATTACCTCCATGATTCTTTCTTCAATTTGTTGGAATTTTTATGAATTCCATCGAATTCTCTCCTCGTGTTCCTTAAATTTATCTAAATTCATTCAAAATTTATTTAATTCGTTGATTTTTTATTATATTTTTTTTATTTGATTGAAGGCTTTTTGTTTCAAAATATTTTTTAAAATTTTGAATTCTTCTAAATGCGCTCCAATTTTATTAAAAGTAGTGGAATATTTTTTTTTAGTTTTTTTTTTAAATTCACTCTGCAGTCTTTTAAACTCACCTTAAAACTTATACCAAATTTAATGACCTTCGAGATTTTTTTTTATTTCATTTGAATTTTAATAAATTTAATCGAATTCTCTCCTCGTTTCCTTTAAATTTATCTAAATCCATTCGAAATGTATTTCATTTGTTGGTTTTTTATATATCTTTTTTTATTTGATGGCGTGTTTTTTGTTTTAAAATATTTTTTGAAATTTTTGAATTCTTCTAAATTCGTTCCAATTTTATTAAAAATAGTGGAATATTTGATGTTTAGTTTTGACCTCGAACTTGAAAATACACAATATTTTCTCGAAATGACAGTCTTTAGGCGGTTTATTTAGAAATTAATTATTTATCT
>JAWWLR010000054.1:79931304-79942941 GCA_035041075.1 Acraspis erinacei | reverse complement strand
TAATCTTAATTTAATTTTAATCGATTTGAGGCTCAGTTACCAGCGTGGTGACGAGTCTATGCCGAGTTCCAATCGAACCCCGTTTCTGAGGACACGGCGGGTATCCATTATCTGAGGTCTTGCCGAGTCCCAATAAAAGGTGGATTCGAGGAGTACCGTCTTTTACACCTAGATTGATGTATACGAAGGAATTATTTCTATTGAGTTCTACTCTTGCCAGTCGGAACAATGTTCTTCGGTCCTCGTACTACTCTTGTTTTAACAAATTGTGCCCTGAGTAAAAATGGATAAATGTACCAATATGAGGCAGATTATTGTTACATTTGCGATTTAAATAAGCAGAGCACAACTTTCATCGAATATTTCCACTGTGTTTTTGTTTTGTTTTGGTTAATGATTTTACTATTAAACCATATTTTATCTCATTTGTTCAGTGTCAAAAATGTCTCTAACAACCTCCAAAAATAGGTTAATGTCTATAATAGAATTCGCTGTACCCGATTTGCGAGTCTTGGAAAACTAGACGAAAGATGGTATATATTTTAGAAATTTATCCCCCCCCTTCTGTCCATAGTCTTGTCGTCAACCTAATCAATTGCTTTCTTCCCCTTCGATTATTTGTAAATAACGACTGTTTTCGGTTCACTAATTTGATTTTCAACGAAAAGTAACTTTGATTTAATTTATTTATATTGATTTAAAATCGCTTAATATTATTTATTAGTGATCCGTTAAGGATCTGGAGGCCGCATTTCTTCCTGTGTCCTCAGATAAGTTCAACTTTATTTTTTAATTAAAATTAGTGCCGAAGTATAACGGACTAATTTATTTTATTATAAATAGGGTGGGTCTTAATATGGGATATGATTTGTATAATACAAGTTTATTTATATTTATAATTTTACCTATTCCAATTTCATAATTTCAGAAATGTCTTCGATGTTTTTAAGTAATTACTTGAATTCCATCTTAAAATTTATATGTCAAGATATTCTAAGTTTTTAAGCAACTAGGTAATTAGATTATTTAATTTTTAATATTATTTATATTATTATAAATTCAAATCTTCAACAAAATATAGGGCATTAATTATTTTCATGTTTCAATGAAAATAATGTATTATTGCTTTTTATATTATGAACTCATTAACTAACTATTGACTGATTTTTGTTTAAAAAAACTGAACGTAAATTATTTGCCACTTTCAAAATAGGTAAAAATTATGATAAAAAATTGTATAAATTAAGAACTGAGCGTTTTATGAAAGCTTTTGTACAGCAGAAAACGATTTTTGTGATCAAAGTTATTAACAAATCTTTGTGCTTAAATTGTATACATTTTTTATCACTTTTGGACAGTTTGTAAATATTTTAAATATATAAAGAAAAAAATTAGCGAACCCTTTTAAAAAAATGTTAAGTTTCATTCTAAATTCTCTCTAAGTAAAACATTTTCTGTTCAATTCTCTCGTCGATTTTCACTTTGCATTGGAACCTCTCATTATTCATCAGGAAGACGATTTCTTTAAAGAAAATTTTTTAGATTAGCAACTTTTAATTATAAAAGTGTATGAGGCTTCCCGAACGATTTAGTACAACGCTAACTCAAAACGGTTGGCCAAGATTTTGTCACCAAGATCAAAGTGGTTCGATAGCTCAGTTGGTAAGTGGGTGCGGCAGAATACACCGATTTAGGTAGCTTAGGTAGGGGTCAAATTACAAAAAAACGCGTTTTTACTGTAAATTTGGTTTTGGTTAAAACATTTATCTTCTAATATTTATAAATATTCGATTAAATTTTCGAAACTTACGATAATCGTGAGTAGCAACTGAAAAACCTTTTTTGGTTCAAAATGCAACTACTTAGTTGAAAGATAAAATATTGTCTTAAAAAATTATTTATTATTATTAGCTTCTTCAGTTGCAGCTTCAGACATTTGATAGAAACTTTCTGAATTTTGTGGAAATTTTGTCGTTTTTTATAGAAAGTTAATCTTCTTGGTGACAAAATTACCTTTTAGATATCTTCTTGTTTAAAATTTATTTCTTTAGCCTAAAAATCAGTTATTTTTAAAAATTAGTATTTTTGAATAAAAATAGAACTATTTCATGTATCGATGAAACCCAATCTTCTTCAGTTTAAAATTACACGATTTGTTTGAAGATTTCTGTATTTCGTTAAAACCTTGTCTGTTGTAATAGAATATTGATATTCGTGGCGAGCAATTCACCTTTTTGGTTGAAAATTCAACTATTATTTTTAAAATTCCATTAAAAATTAAAATATTTTTTGAAAACTTATGTATTTTGTTAAAAAATATTGTTTTTTGGTATAAAATTAATATTTTTGGTCAAAACTGTATTGTTTTTGGTTCAAAAGTAGTTTTTTAAATTTAAAATTCATGTTTTTAATCAAAAATTTAACCATTTCATTTTTGCAGAAAATTTTTGTATAACCATTTAATCGTGTCGGTTGAATATTTATCTCTTTGGCTGAACACATTTTTTGTTTCGTTATAAACTTATTTCTCTAACTTAAAATTTAGCTATTCTTCTTTGTTGTTAAAAATTTGTATTTCTTCTTTGAAAATTTTTCTAGTTTGTTGAAAATTATTTTTTTTTTTGGTGCCGAAAATACATTTTCGGTGTTAATTTATTATTTTGATTAAAAATGCATTCTTTTTTTAACCTCATTTATTTGTTTGATAATTCAACAAATTTCGTTATATTATTATGTTTTAAATTAATTTTTGTTACTAAAAATGCAGTTATTCCATTTTTGATAGAAACTTGATCTTTTTCAGTTGAAAATTCACTTATTAATTTTAAACCCCGTTTTTTTGCTGAAAATTCAGTTATTTTGCTAAAAAATGCTAAAAAAATTTGTGTGTTGAATATTCAACTTTTTTGTTTAAATAATTCATCTTTATGACTTCTAAACTCAGCGTGTTGAATATTCATTACATTAAATTGTTTAAAATAAACATGTAACAATTAAGTTTTGCATTATTAAATCTTACGTCTAGTTTTCAGTTTAGTATTTTTAGTTATATTATGTACACAAATGTCACATTGATTGTCCAAAAATTGAAAATTTGGTTAAAAATCTATACATCTTGTTAAAATTTAACCGTTTTATGGTGATAAATGAATCTTTTTGTTTGGAAATTCATTTCTTTGATTAATAAATGTTTTTTAAAATTAAAAATTACTTTTTTTAACACAAAATTTTATTATACAATATTTGTCAAAAATTCACATTTTTTTAAATTTATTGAATTTTCTTCTCTAATTATTTATGAATAAGGTCAAACATTGAACTATTTTAAAAATTTATTTTATTTATTTAAAATTTAAAATTAATTGTTTTGGTTGCGAATAAATTTTATTAACGTAAAATGTAGCTATTTAATTTTTGTTACAAAATTTATTTTTTTAGTTAAACACTAACTTTTCATCGTGTGTGGTATGAAAACTCAATTATTTGGGTAGAAACTGCATATTTCTGGGTTATAGGTTCAATTTTTTGTTAAAATATTTATCTTTTTGGTTTAAAGAATATTATGTTTATGGTTAAGAATTTCAATAATTTGTGGAAAATTTGTATTTTTTTAAATTACTTTGTTTTTGATTCAATAATAAATAATGTTTGTAGAAATTCCAACTCTTAAACCTTTGGTTGAGAATTCAATTTTTTATAGTTGAACATTTAACTATTTTGTTAAAAATTACTTTTTCTTGTTTTAAAATTTATTATTTTAACTGATAATATAATTCTACAACTTTCATTAAAAGTTTATAATTTTGATTAATTTTTGGTTAAAAAAAATTGATTTCAGTTTAAGTAATACTCATGTCAAAGAAAAATTTTAATTCCACTAAATATGTCTGACTGGTTAAATAATCAAATTTTGCATTAGATTCCTTCCTTCACTTTTTTTTTAAATTACCCAATCGGTATTAAGGAAAAGTGAACACAAAGCTTCTTAAATTTTCGTAACACATTAATTTTTTAGAAGAAGAATACTTTTTCCGTGTATTTCATTTATATAAAAAATTACTAAAGTTAAGTTATATGACAGTAATACAAAAGGAATTAAAAATAACTGCTGGCCCGCGCAGTTTCTCCGGGACAAGGCGAGAGACAGTTGCGGCTCTCGCCTCGGAATACCTCGGAAGGGTCGGCGTGCGCGTGTACTCAGTCTATTATATTGCGCAATATGGTGCATTTAAGCCAGAAATTTTTCAAGTAGCCATAATCCGATATTATATATCCGTCTGCTTAATCCGCTCGAAAATAGAGATGTTGCGGTCAATCTGCAAGAAGTAGAGCAAGCTTATTTTTTACGGCTACAATAAAAAAATATTTTCTGACTGGAATTTCATGGATCATAAAGACTGAGTAAGGTTCGAGTAATACATTTCGGGTCATATTAAAGGCACAAAAAACTGGCTCTATATTGTTCTTGTTACGTTTTAAATGTTTATCCGATGCAGGAGAAATTACTAAAAAAAAATTTCTACCTTTCTTCTTTTCAGTCGTGTACCGAATTTATGATTCGCTTCGACGAACAAAACTTTTTTATGCGCAAGCCTCTCCCGGCCGCTCGTAAATATTTAATTTCAGGCCACACCTTGCGACCTCTCGAAAGTTTCTGCATAGAAATAAAGCTTTCGACTGGATGAAAAAAAAGCTCTACGACAACGAATATTCCAAGCTGCAATTTTACATATTTTTAAATAGATTCTTAGACTGGAACTGCGAGAAAAGTCACATTTTTTATCTTCCTGGTCTGCTAAATATGCATGGAAAGTTTCATGCATGTTATTCAACGTGATCTACTGAATGAGGAGTTCAGCAATTTTTTTTTTTTATTGTTCAGTGAAGAAGTTCCGCAAGATGAAAAAGTTTTATTAAATGGTTGACCCTCCATTTAGACATTCTTTTCTCAACCCGAAAATTTAACTTGGTAACAATATGTAAAACAATTTTTAATCAAAGGAAGGGTCCGTACAGTATTTAATTTTCTGAAGGGATGAGCTCTTCTAACACGTGCCACTTGTCTGATAAAAAAAAATTCCAAGAAATCTGTATTATCATCAGAGGATAACAGAAATTCTTACCGTCTTTTCAGACTAGTTGAAGCTATCACTTTAAAAATTTTTTATTAATTTTTTAATTGATAGCTCCAGCTTGTCTGAAAAGACGGTAATAATTTCAGTTATTCACTGATGATAATACAGATTACTTGCAAAATTTGACTTGTAACACTTAAAAAAAGGATCAGTTTATTTCCGAAATAGGATGCTGTAAATAGTGAATCTACAGTATTCTGTTGAAATGAATCAGTGAAATCTCACGAATTTCCAGTGAAATGTCACTGGTTGAAACAGCCAGAAGTGCTTCACTGGTAATCAGTGAGATTGCACTAGTTCACTCACTAGTTTAATCAGTATCGCTGTTTTAGTTGAGCCACTTACTGGTTCAACCATTCAAAGTCGGAAACTCACTGGTTCGCCAGTGATAATTCAAAATACTGATTCAAACAGTGACAATTTCACTGTTTCAGTTTAAGTGAGTAGATAATCATTAATTAAATGCAAAATATTCGTAAGAAATATTCAATTATAATTTTAATTTATAAGCACGTATATTGCCCTCAATATTAATTAAATTATGATAATTATTGAAATCATATTTTTTAATCTAAGATTAGCTACTGAATTTTCAAGCCGAAAAGAGGAAAAATGGTCAGAAAATTGTTGAACCTTCTACTCGAATAGTTAAATTTTTAATCAAAATTTTAATTTTTAACTAATAGGGATGGATTTCTAATACAAAAATGAGTTTTTTTATCAGAAAAAATAAATTATTAATCCAAAATAACAAATTTACATGAAATACATGATTTTTAGCCGTAAGTTACATTTTCAACTATAAAAGAAAATATTTGTAACCAAAAATGAAATCGTTAAATCTTCAGTTGTAAAACCAAATTCTTAACAACAACAAAAAAACGAATTTTTACCAAAGAAAAAAGTGTTTTCTACCGAAATAAATAAATTTTTAACAAAATAGTTATTTTTTGCATTTCAAAAATTTAATTTTTTCGAAAACAGTTAAATTTTACACAGGTAAAGAAGAATTTTTAACAAGAATTTGAATTTTCAATCATGAAAGATGAATTTTCAACGAAAAAGTCAAATTTTAAATTCCAAAAGGTAAATTTTCAAAAGAAAATTAAAGAAAAATATTTTTTAATCAAAAACGAGTTTTCAACCAAGAAGAAAGACTTATGTGTGAAAAATTTTTAAACAAAAAGAAAATTTTTGATGTTCATTTTATTAAACTAACTTTAAAAGAAGTGGAAGTTAATTTTGAACACATAAATTGAAATTAAAGAGGTGAATTGTTGACAAAATATTTGAATCCTAAAAAAATTATTAATTTTTAATAAAATTCAATAACTTTTTACACAAACAGACAACTTTTTAAAGATAATACATGGATTTCCTAAACATTTGTATTTTAAACTTATAAAAGAAAAAATTTGGAACAACAGTTGAACGGAAAATGTATATCTTTTCTGAAAAATTATTATTTAACCAGAAAAAATAAATTTTCATCCAAATTGAAAGGAGCTCTAATTTTTATCTAAACAGTTAAAATTTATAACACAGGAGTTAAATTCCAGAAGAAGAATATGATTTTTTTACAAGAAAATTAATTTCCTACCAAGTAGTTTAATTTTCAAAGAAACAATAGCATTTTCAATAAAAAAACAAGAATTATAAGCAAATATGAAACAATTACTATTTATAAATACAAAATAATTTTAATTTTAAATAAAGTAGAGTTAAATTGAACAAAAAAAACAATTTTCAATCAAGGAAGATGAATTTTCAAGTAAAAAAAAAAATTTTCAATCAAAAATGGTATACTTGAATTTTCAGAATCAAAAACAACTTTTCAATAAAAAAAAAAAATTATGGAGGAAAAAGTTTTAACCAAAAATGGAAAAAATTAAGAAAGTACTTTTATTTATTAAGAAATATTTGAAGTTTTAACTTATAAAGGAAAATTTTCCAGAAAAAATGGATCAGCTTCATTGCCTGGAAAAAATTAATATTGAACAAAAAAAAAACAAAGTTCCAACAAGATAGTTTAATTTTCAAAGTAGATAATTGTAATTGTTCCCACGTCAGTCGACTATTCGACCCAAAACCTGATTTTTTAACAACAAATTTAATTTTCTACTAAGCTAAAAAATTTTAAACAAAAAAAAGAATTTTACAACAAATGCATTATAATTTTAAATAAAAAAATGTTAATTTCATCAAAAAATACGAACTTTTCAACAAATAGTTTAATTCTCAAGAAAAACAGATTAATGGTCAGCCAATCAGTAGAAATGTTAACCAAAACGAAAGTATTTTTAATCTAGAAGATTAATTTTCTACAAAAAGGGGCAATTTTGAAAAAATTTCCTGAATTTTTAATCAGAAAAAAAATAATTTTACATTTAATATATCAATTTTGAACTAAAAATATAAGAGTTAAATTTCAAAGTAAATGAAATTAATTATTAAAATAAAGAAGATTTTGAAAGAAAATAGTGCAATTTTTAACGAGAGAGATCAATTTTTAACTAAAATGACGAATCTTCAAAAAAATGTGAATGATCGAAAGTTGATGTTTTAACTACGAAGATAAATTTTCTACAAGAAATATGATTTACAAACAAAATACAGGATTTATTTACCAAGTAGTTTAATTTTTAACTAAAGAAGTTGAGGTTTCAACCAAATAGTAAATATTTCTACTGAAAATGAAAAAATCTTCAACCAAACATGGAATATTTCAACTTTCTTTTATAAAAATTAATTTTTGATAAAAAATTGCACGAATTTTTTACAAAATAATCCAATTTTTAATGGAAGAGATATAGTTTTAACTAAAATGATAAGTTTTCAAAACAGAAAAAAGAAATTCTTTCAAGAAAAGAGTTTAACTTTGAAGATAAGAGTTGAACTACCAATAAAAAAAGTTGATTTTGAGCTAAGAAAATTATTTTTTTACAAAAGTATGAATTATGAATCCAATGCATGAATTTTCAAGCAAGTACCTCAATTTTTAACCCAAAAGTTGAATTTCCAACCGAATAGTTGAATTTTTAATTGAAAAATATAAATGTTAAACCAAAAATGAAGTAGATAAATATTCTGTAAAAAACTCATTTTCAAACAAAAATGAAATTTATTTTTCCAAAAATAGTTAAACTTTTAACCAAAGAGGCAAATGTTTCACCAAGAAAGTAATTTTTTAACAAATTAGTTAAAATTTGAACCAAGTACATGAAATTTTCATCCTGAGAGTTATCTTTTAAAAAAATAGTTGAATTAAAAAAAATTAATATTCAACAAAATCTATCATTTTTCAACCGAGAAAGACGAATCCGGAAGCATAAAAAATAAAATTAAAATTTGAAGAAAAAATTGACTTTTAACCAAAAGTAATGGGGATTTTTTACTGGGTTCTAATACGAGTTCTTTTCAAAGTGAAGGGAAATTACAAGAAAAAAGAGAAGTTTTTTAAAAATATAAAATACAATATAATTTCAAATTTAAAATGACTTTAATTTCAAACATTAGTTTTTAAATTATTCAGTTTTGAGAGCTATTAATTAAAATTATACCATTTTAATGCCTTTGAATTTTAAATAATCCAATGACGACAATTCTGATCTGAAATTATTCAATTTTTCGCCTTTTTAAATTTTCTTTTTTCCAAAAATTTGATCTTAAATCTTCTAATCTCGAGATTCTACAATTCAAAATAAAATTGTTCAATTTTTAATTTTTTGATATGAAAATACTATTTTTAATATTTATTTCTATTTTTATTATTTCTCTATTTTTTCAATTTTATATCGTATTCTGGTATGAAATTTCTTAACTTTAATTTAAAGTTTTCAAATTTGAAACTCTGTTATTCAGTAATGATGGAAGTTGGGTTCCTTTTTGTTTCATTCGAAATATAGTAGGGAAAAGTGGGGCCAAGTGAACCCTTTTTTTAAACGCATTTTTTTAAAATTGTTTGGCAACGTATTCGGTATGATTGGATCAAGAAATTAGTTGGCTAAAAAATTTTATTTATCCTTTTGAACAACGATGATTTGTTCAGCATTTGTTATAAATAAAACAAAGTGAAGGAAAATCTGTATAAAAAGGTTTTTATAATTATTTATAAAAATGTAATATAAATGTAATGAAAATATTTAAGTCGAAAATTCGTCGGTTGTATACAGAAAAATAACGGCTTTCACGGATTTTTTCTTTCTGAATAATCTAATTTCAAAATTTTCCATTTATACTTGTCTGATTTTGAATTTCTTTATTTCAGCTTGGGAATATTTAATTTCGAAATTCTTTGAATACAAAAATTTTAATTTTAAGGCTTTCAATTTGTAATGTTCTTTAATTTATAAAGTTTATTTAAAATAAGTTGTATATTGTGAATGATTGCTATACTAATATTTACTTTTGACTAAGTTTATTAACAAGGAAAATTACGAATTAAACTTTTCATATTGTTTTTGCTAATAAGTTTTATAGAGTGAACTTTTGTTGTAAAATAAATTTATATAAGGGTAGACTTTTAATAACTACCGTCCACGGCAATATCGGACGTGGATATACGAATTTATGTTAGTAATAAAGATTCTGCTGCGTCTAAAAGCAAAAGATCGTAACTTTTGTTTGTGAAGAGGAAAATAACTATAATAATATTGAAATAACTTTGTTATG
The DNA here is from genome assembly GCA_035041075.1 of Acraspis erinacei. Lineage (NCBI taxonomy): Eukaryota > Metazoa > Arthropoda > Insecta > Hymenoptera > Cynipidae > Acraspis > Acraspis erinacei. Next base: position 79,933,135 of record JAWWLR010000054.1, on the reverse strand, counting down.
GCTTCGAGAGAGCTTATATTTTCATTTTAAATAAAGCTTTCCTCACTTTCTTCATAGAACTTTTACTACATAATGAAAAAAATCATTTATTATTATGATTAACTGATCAGGGAGGTTTTTATATTAGCATCAGGGTGTACATTTTTTTCATTTATGAATTATTTATTTTTATTTTTTCAAGTGTCAATAATTTTAAAAATAATACTTGCCTTGAAGTTTCTACTATTTACCACTCGCTTTTTACCTGTTTTTTGTCAAGCGATTTTTTCGATCGTTTTAATTTTTAATTTGACATTTGTTAAAAATTTCGTTTCAAGATCTTGATTTAAGATTATTTAAATTTTTAAACCATGTTTGGAACTGAAAGGTTTAAATTTGTAAAATTTTTAAGAATGCGTTTAACAAAGGAATGTACATTATATATTTAAATTCTTTTAGATTTATTTAAATTATAAATTTAAAATATTTGAATCGCAATTCTGGGTAATTCCAATTTTCATCAGTTTGAAATGATTATTGAATAATATATTTTTTAAGCAAGAATAATGCAGGTATAGTGCCGTTTATATTCTTTTTCGTTTTAAATTATTAATTTTTGAAAATTCCAATTCAAATATGTCACATTTGTAACTTTTTGGAATTGACATCTTTTCAAATTTTAAGCTGAAATTATTTAATTTCGATATTCAACAATTAAGTAAGTAGAATAAACCATTAGTCTCGAAAACGCGAACAATTACATCAAAACTCAGTATTGTTCTCTTCACAATATAAAAAAGATATTTTTTTATGAAGAAGAATAATTTTATTAAAAAATAAAAAAACAAATATTCGTAGGTTATGAAAAGTTCTTAATGGGTGCAATTCATACGTCTCGCAGACGCGAACAAAAATTTCAAATTAGAAGTAAAATAATTTAAACACATTTATAATAATAATGTGAAATTTTAAAATTTTAGTTTACAATTTTTTAATTTTAAGATCTTCGAATATTTTTTTTCGATGTTAAACACTTATTAATTACAAACTATACAATTTTAAACTCTTTTATTTTTCGGCTTAATCTGATATTGTTGGAGTTGAAGCTTTTTCAATAAAAAATTTTTCAGTATATTTCTTAGAAATTTTAAACGTTTTCATAATAAAATTATAGATTAATAGTTGCTATTTTAAAAATGTTTAAACCTTAAAAATCAAAATTTTAATGATAATGTATTTTCAAATATTGTCACGCTTGAAAGAATTTGAAAAAGTTTTAATAAACTACAAAGATAGACAAATTTGGAACCTAATGATAATTCAAAAAAACCTTCGGTCTACTGCAAAATCCCGAAAAATATAATTCCTCTCAATATAAAATTGCCGAAAAATAAGAATACCGAATTGAAAATTTTCCGAATATCAAAATTCTGTAATAATAAAATTCCCGAATGATAAAATTCCTGAATTGGAAAATTGCCGAATAATAAAATTGACGGCAGCTAATAATATTACCGAATTGGAAAATTAACGAATAATAAAATTCCCGACAGAAAATTGCCGACTTATAAAATATCCGAATTGGAAAATTTCCTAATTGTAACATTCCCGAAATTAAACATTAGAAATAATTTACAAATTGAAACCAATATTTCAATAATATTGAAATATTATTTCAATATTTCGATAATATTGAAATATTATAATAGCTGAAATCCCCAGCTATTATAAGCCTGACCTCTTCTTTATTTTCTTCCATCATTTCTTTTAACTCGTCTACTTTCTCCTGCATATCTCCGTTCACATAAACCCCCACTATCTTCCACTTCTCTCCTCCCATCCTTACCTCTTC
>JAWWLR010000054.1:79899654-79917498 GCA_035041075.1 Acraspis erinacei | reverse complement strand
TTTCTCATTATATAAGATGGACTTTTGCCACACATTTGATTGATTTCTGTGCCCGACATAAAAGGCTACTGAGAGAAATTTGTCGCAGAGGTTATCCTTATCTGCATCTACGTCGACAGAATGTCTTTGGAAAGTGTCACTTACTAGGGTTTTATGTTAAACTTATTTTAGCGCGGATACATACAAATTGATTTATATTGACCAAACTTAAATTCTTTAACTATTATTTTTAATATCTGGACTGAATGTAGACTAAACATTTTATTCTAAAATTGCTAAACCAAAAAATATGAAATTCTTGTATCTTTAAGTTAATGTATCTGAAAATTCCTAAATTGCAACAGAATTTTCTAAAACGTGTGTCTCGTGTTTGATTATGTTTAGGAACTGTTAGTGTAATAAATCTTCAGCCACGCGCTTCTGATAATTCCAGATAAATTTATAACAGTCTATTTTATAAGTAGAATGACAGCAAATAAGTTCAATTAAATTTGATTTATTCATACAACACATTGCATATTTTCATAATCCTGAAGGATTTTGTAAAATTATTAGGACTATTACTCCAACAGTGAAAAGTATATATAGCAGTGAATATTTGTAACCTTCCTCACTCACCGTTTATGATATATATATATATATCTAAAGATATGAAAATACGCATCAGCACGGTGTTCCTTGCAGTAGCGGTTTTTTTCCACTTTGGCGGTAAGTATACTCAATATAAAATAATTCTCTAATCTAAATGTCAAATACTGCATATTTCAAGAATAAAAAGTTGAGAAATAATTCTTTAACGTTCAAAATACGCAATATCGAAACCTTTTAAATTAACATATGTATGCTGACGCTCAGAAGCTTTGATTTGTGTTTCTCCTAATTTTGCAGTTATTCTTTTTTACGCCACAAAATGTTTTAATTTTTTTATTTAATGCTCTCAATACTTCCGATACATGAAACTATTTTCCTCAAAAAGCGTTTGTAAATAAATAATTAATTTTCAAACAATTAAACTTTTAAGTGACTTAATTTTGACCACAGCGAAATTAAAATGCTTCAGTGTAAAATTACTGATTAAAACTTCTGCTTCTAAAAATTGCTCAAGGTAGATTATATATTCATAGATTTGAAAATTAAAATTGTGCGTCGTGCAATTTTAAAATGTGTCCACGTATATTAAATCAGGCTGTAGTAAAGATAACATTGAGTAAACAGAAATCAGTTTTCATTGAATATTCGTTTCGACTGTGAGCAGATGTCATGCCAGGAACAGTTTCAAATAAAAATGTGTTTGTTCAACGGGAGTTCTCTCTGCCGAGACTGAAACTGTTTCTTTATTCAGTTTCGGGTGGGTGTCCATCCATGCGTCCATCAGACTTTTTACAGCAGAACTCCATCACTCTTAAACCCTCCTACCGCAAATATCTTTTAGTTTAAGGAATATTTCTAGGCACCCTTTTAGTTAACAAGATCAACCCTGTCTTTTGGGACCCACCTCCTCCCAAAAAACCCCATATATTCCTAGGGATCATCATTATCCCACGCGAGTTCTTTCTGTTTCATGGAATCTCAACTGTTCTTTAAAAAGAAACCTATCCTTTTGGACACCTTCCAAGTCATACCCATCAGGTTGCCTAAAATTCATTAATGCACTCTAAATCCCATGGACTAGAATTGCAGTCCAGGCAATGATCAAACCTCCGATTCTGGTCCAATGAACCGGGAAAGCGGTACATTCAAATTCAATTCCACAATGCATTACTCTCTATTCGGCGCTGTTTATTCTATGTAATGAAACGAAATTATAAGCTTCTCAGGGTAGCAATGAGTATAATTATAAAAAATAAAGTTGTCCAAATACACTTTTACAGTTTAGGCAAGTTATGTTAATTATTTAATTAAACGCAGTGATATTAATTAAACTTTAACTCCAATTCGGCAATACACACGATTTGATGGAATAAGAATTAACCATAAATTTTGAGCTTGATTAATTTTAATTCCCTCTTATGTGTCTCCAAAGAAAACGCCATAAGTGAATCTTTTGAATTTTACGTAATACTGTGGTTTATTGACGTTTTTTAAATGTTAAAAAAATAAATAATCATTAATTCGTAATTTAAGAATACTCAAGCATTTATTAACTAATACTCAATTGTTTAAAATACATTCATTTGTTTAAATATTTGGAATTTTTCAGTTAACTTGCGAAATGAACATATTTTCTAGACTTTATGAGTTATTTACTAAAAAAGGAGGAGAAACATTTTATCCAAATAAATTTTCGAGAAATTTTAATATTTTTAAATACTGATTTGTTTCTTATGAATACTCGTAGATGCCTAAACAAATTTAATTTTTATTTGTTAAAACATTTAAGAGTATTTTTAAAAAGAAAAGAAGAACATAAAAATATTTCTATCTTTCGAAAAGTAGCAAGAAGGAAATATTTAAGCAAAAATTGTTTAAACGTCTGTGATGATTCATAATAAACAAATTAGTACTTAAATCCATGAAAATTTGTAGCAAATTTAGTAAGATAAATTGTGTCTCCTGCTTTTCTCAAGACAAAATATATACTTGAAGAAAAGCGTGTTATTTAAGTAATTGTAAAATTATTTCATGAAATTATTTTATTGCTATCATTGGTGAAATAACTCATAAAGTCTAGAATATACGTTCATTTCACGATTGAACTGAAAAAAATAATATTTAATCAAATAAAATTATTTGAACAGTCGAATATTATTTATCAAATGACTGGGTATTCTTAAATGACTTATTGATGATTGATGATACGTATAATTCAAATTTGTCACTCATGGGGTTTTTCTTGGGGACCCAAGAGAATCAAGTTATTCAACATTTTTTGGTTTAAGGATCTCCACCTGACGGGATACTGGAACTTCGATTTCAAGTATACATTCATATTAAATCATTTTTTAATCATTTAAATTCGTAATTCTCTTGAACAAAATACATAGTACAAAAACATTTAATTCGAAAAATTCAGTGTTGTTAATTTTTTCTCATTTCCATTATTTTAACAGTTTTTTTAGAAGGCTTCTTCTTCTTCTGATTCTTCTCGATGAAGTTTTTCTCTGGAGTAACGGTAGCGATTATACTTTTCGCTCGTTTTTTCCTCTGAGTTGAAGTCTTTCGTCGTTTAGCTTTTGGGAATCCAAGCCTTTCTCTGGTTACTTTCCTTGTTGGAATGAAAATCTGTTTCGATTGAATGAGAAAATCCCGATTTTAGCTAATCCTGATTTGATGATAGGTGGATTTATTGCAGAAACGTGACTAAAAAACACGCATTCTGCAATTTTATAGATCGTAAGTGGTTGTTTCAATGACTTGATCATTGAATCGAGGGAATGATTTGCGGCGACTTTGAATGGACTATAGCAAGTTTTGTCTAATTGCTGCATTAATCAGAAGTGTGTGGTAGCAAAATCGAAATTGTGACACCATTATTTTAGCCAGATCCAAAAACCCGAGAGACAAGTGACTTTCGTGATTATTATGAATCAAGAATTTCGGATTCAGCTTTGTTAAGTTTGAATGTTTTATGAATTGCTACATAATGTCCAAAAAGAGATCCGCATTCCCCTATTTTGTTTTCTTAGCAAGACCCAGCATGCTTGGAAAGCAGTTTTTGAGCATTTTCGGGCCGCTATTCACTCGCGGAAGCACCATAGCAGGAAGCAAAAAACTTCTAGCAGCGTTGATAAAAGAACATGTTGTTACCAGTGTGCATCTTTCTCCACTTGTACTTTGAGACACTTCTTTAGCATTATTGGTAGCGATGCCATTTGGAGGTTTAGTGGGAATACTTTTTGGAGAAGTTTCATCAAGATTGAAAACATTTTATGGATCCGAAAATGTGGGGTCGCGATGGTAAATCAAGTGAAAATTGTCATAAACAAATCTTGACGTCCTGAGCGTTGAATGACGTAGGTCGCTAAAAGTCGCAGTTTTCTGGTTTCTTTAGGCTTATGATTGGATTCCTTCTTAGAAATACAAGGAACCAATCTTTTCATGCTTTTTGATTCGCTTGCCATGAGTATGGCATACGGACATTGTTTGACAAGCCTTGCTCGAAAGCGATTTTTCGGCATTCCACGTTGCTCACACCAAAACCCGTTTGTGAGCAACGAATGAGATATTCACTGAAAAATTTCTGGATATTTAGAAAAGATTCAACGTTTTTTGAAATCGGGAGTGAACTTTGTATCCTCCCCTTCTTTTATTTTCTTGACATAAAGGCGAAAAGTAGGGTAAGAAATGCTGTGAGGTTTATGTGCTTGTCAAATGCTGTATTTATCATCAAAATAACATGGCATCGCTGCTTTCATGCTTTCGCTCGCACCTAAACCAATTTTTGTTTTCCGTTTATAATTTCGAACCAAGTTGAGGTCCTAATTAAGAAAACAGAAAAGTAGCAAAAGTAAATTGTAGTTTATGTATCCCCACCAGAAATGGATTATTTAACCCCACAGAACGTAAACATTTTACAAACGCTCTCAAAGAGTTCAAAAATTTTTTATGTCAAGGGGGTTCTAATAGGTATCACAGAAAAGGAATTTACTTTCAATGGTAATAGATTATATTAAGTTGGAGACCACAGCTGGTCAACAACAAACTTTTTCAGAAAAAACGGAGTCACGAATTCGAAGGTTTCAGGCACACAAAACCTTTTCAGGTACATAAAAAAGACAAAACACGTTTGATGTTTCACAAATTCATGTGAGGTAGGATTGATGATAGTGCTAAGAGCACGAAACATGGCGGCGCAAAAAGTTCTCGTAAAGAATTACAAATTAAAATAGTTGTGTTTTCAGTGATTCAGTTCAGAGTTGTTGAAAAGTTAATGTACAGATTGATATTTACCTTTTTAAATGAAAATATCTTTTTCTTTACAGAACTGCATGCAACGGAGCCGGAAGAAGGTTCATCTTCTATAGGGCGACGCCGAAAGCGACCGAGAAGTCAGGTAATTCAACCTCAAGAACCAGATCCTAAAGACGGCCCAGCAGACAGAACAGTCTGGTATGAGGGGAACAAAATTCAAGTATGGATAGATGGGCGTTCTCGAGTGCGGAGAGCTGTGTATCCGGAGAATTATATTCCTAACGCTGGATATTATACCTTTTACAATTTTTTGATCCGTGTTATGGAAATAGATGGCGTTAAATTGGTGGCATATATAAATCAGCAAGGTGGTCTTATAGGAGTCAGAGGACCGAGAAGAACAGGTAAATGAATGTGAAATATGCTTTTTTGCATACGTGGAATGAGAGAGTAACAATGAAGGATTATCGAATCAGAAGCACGCTTTAGATGGAAGACAATCTATGCGCCACTGAAGAGAGCGCATGGAGAGAAATGGAAGGTCGTTTCAGCCATATAAAAGCGCCGAGAGACCACATTGGAGGGTCGATTATGGGTCAGTTCTTGAAGATATCTTAAGCGACAATCTCTAGAAAGCTAAAACAAGAGGTCCTAATCGACAATCTCAGAGACACTTCGGATGGTCGATTCTATCAGTTTAGCTAGTCAACTTGAGTTTCCCGAAGCACGAGTTCAATAACCCTTGCCCTTCCATGTGTCCCGATATGAATCTCAGCAATGCAAGGATGTGAGAACTGAAAAACAAAGATTGAATTTTAAAATAATACATATAATTCAAATTTCCCCCAAATCGATGAATTCTAGAATTAACCATTATTAGTGAAATAATGACACTCTACTTCAAATTGATATTAAACTTCCAAAAAATTATAAATAAATGTGTAAAATGGGTGATTAATTATGAACAATATTAAACTTACAAATACATATGGAAAACAACTACTTACAGAATAATATCGGTTAAAGTGAATCTTCAACAGCAGTAGACACTTTAAACTATAATGGAGGGTAGAAACTTTATTTTTTACACATTCTCAGCACAAAATGGTCTAGAATTCCGTTACGATAATTGGAACCAATTAACGATTCCCTTTAATTTTTCACGCGTATGATTGACGCGCAAAAAATCAAGCAATTGAACATACGCTACGGCTTATCTGCTCCTTCGTAGATGGTCAAAATCAGTGAAAACGATATGCTCGTACTGACTATTGCGCAAGTGGTTTTGCTGTTACTTGCTATTGCGCAAGTGGTTTTGCTCCTACTGACTATTGCGCAACATTGGTTATCCCTAATATTGATTCTGATATTCTTATAAAACTAGGACTGGCCATAAAATAATATTCTGTCTGACAATGTCGTAAAAATTGGAAGGACAGTTCGATCCTCTAGAAAGACAGTCTGGCTCTTTAAATTTCGACCCTCTAACTTTGATCATCCATTTTTCTCCATGCGTTTGCCTTAAAAGGCGAGGCCGTGCAATTTTAAATTTGTGCAGTATCAAAAACAAGTCACTAAACATTTATTTGTGATAATTCAATAAAAATAAAAGGAAAATGTAAAGGCTTAACTTGTGATGGAACACACTTTCCTCGATATGATCCTGTGTTGCAATTGAAATGTCCCCTGTATGGAACAGGTATCTGTCTTGCTGTGAAACTTGGATCCAAGTGTTTTAAAAAAGAAATAAAATTCCTCTAAGTTTATCATTTAATAGATAATTATCAATAACTAAATATGAGAGTAAATTAAAGAAGTAAATCATCCTTTGTTACTTTCATTCATCCAACTTTTATTTGTTTATTTTTTATATGCAATAAATACATCTTAAACCAAAAATATGAATTTTTAACCAAGTAGCTTAATCTCTACGAAAAAAGATGAATTTTCAACTACGAAAGGTAAATTTTCAATAAAACATTTTTTTCAGTTAAAGAAATTAATGTTCTTCTAAAGAAATTAATCTGCGAGTGAAATGATGGAATATTCAATTAGAGTTTCAGTTAAAAAATAATAATTCTTAAAAGAAAAATTTTGTCAAAAAATGTATTAATACTAAATAAATTATTTAAAAAATAGTTACACTTTCAAAACAACTGATAAATTTGCAACTAAAATGATAAATCTTCAACATGAATAGTAAAATTTATGATCTGAAACACGTAGTCTCAAAGAAAAAAATCTATCCATTGAAAAGTTAAATTTTAAGTTAGCAGGAATTAATTTGCCACGAAAAAAAATTTCAACCAAAATTATGAATGAACGACTAAAATTATAAATATTTAAATCGAATTCTTGAATTTTCAATAACAATGACGAATTTTCCAACAGGAAAATCAAATTGAAAACGAACAAGACATAACCAAAAAGAAAAAAATAATAACATTTTAATATTGTGTATAAAATATTTAATAAGAATTATGCTAAACTTACGTTTTTTTAAATTGATAAATATATAATTGTTAAATTAAAAATATTCTTAATCTCTTATTTACTTTAGAAATTATTATAATAATTATCTATTTATTATTTCGGGGGCGGGGGGGGGGGGTCTGGTAAAATGTGCAGTTCTGAATTTTTTATATTTTAGGCTCTGACCTAGTATAAAAATTACGATAGGTTGATTTCTATCTTCCCGGTGGTGCAAAAGATATCTTCACTAAACGGTGGTAACTATCTCTGAGGATAATACAGATTCCTTTAAATAGCTGAATTAATCTAAATTCTCTGATTTCCCCGAATTTCCTGAATTCTTCTGAATTGTAATGAGAAATATTTAAAAAATATTTTCAAAAATTCAGTGATATCACGAGAATTCAAAATATTCAAAACATTTTAAAAAGTTCAAATTTTTTTTTAATTTAGAGAATTGAGAAGTATTCAGTAAATTAAGATGAATTTAAAGAATGAAAAAGAATTTAGAAAATTCAGAAGTATTGAAAGACTTCAGAAGAATTCATAGTGTTCAATAAAATGTCGATAATTTAAATGAGATCAGAAAAATTAAAAGAGTTGAGACAATTGAGATAAAAAGATTCATAGAATAAATTAGAATTCAGAGAATACAAAAGACTTGGACAAATTAAAACTAGCGTGTGCTTCTAATTGCTTAATCCTTAATTGTTAATTACTCATTAATTATAATCTTTAAACAAATCTTTATTATTATTTTCGACTTCATGTTTTATGAGAAGTTCAAGAATATAAAAGTTACCTTGAGTACTGGGAGACCCTGTATATAACTATTAATATTGAAAACAATTTTTTAAAAATTATATCAGTTTAGGATATCAAAATAAGATCCTTTCCTAGTTTGGAGAATTACACAGTGGAAAATTTTATAATTGAAATTTTTTCGATTTCGATATTTTTACTTTCGGAAGTTTTCGATTATCAGTTGTTTTATTTTTATGGGGATTTTGTAATATAATTAAATATTGTATCATCCGTATTCTTACAAATATTTTCTTGATTCGACTATCATTTTCTTTTCATGTTAAAACGTCTATCATTTTTTTAGCGCTCAAAGAAGAACTATTCCATTTCACCTGTTAAATTCGTATATCCTGCTCTCCTAAAAAAAAGATACAACTGAAATCTTAGATGAAAGATTTTTAAAAGAAGTCTTTTCCAATTTTGGGCTCTTAATGAATACTGCAATCGTCCAATCTTTAATTTTCAGATTTCTTTTTAATATTTTTAAATCTACAAAGCTTTCTTTTCTTTTCAAGGGCAACAAATGGTTCTGGAACCTACTGCATCATTATGGTATATTAATTATGATGCCAAGCACTTTAAGCTAGAGGTTAGAAACTCAGCCCCGATTGGAATTAGCCTTATGCCTGAAAATGTACACGATCCGAGACAACATTCATTCGAACATGTTACTGTAGCTGGCATAAAAATAAAGGTGTTCAGAGGGCCTACTAGAGCCATTATGGGCGCTGAGCTTTACTCTTCATAATTGTATTAGAATTATACATGATAAACTAGAAATGATTTTTAAATGATTTTTTAAAATATTTATTTTTAAAATTGTGAAAAAATACTGGCTAGCTCCGCTGGGATTCGAGCCCGGGTCTTTCAGAATGCTTAGTGGGTTATAACATCAGACCGACAATCTGAAATAGCTGGGCTCGAATCCCAGCGGAGCTAGATAACATTTTTTCTCGATTTTAAAAATCAAGATTAAAAAAATATTGATTTTTGACCAGTAGATAAAAAAATAACAAAAATTTACGTAAATCTTATATAATATTCTGTTATTTTATTTAACAGCGAACATGAATGTTTACAGTGGTATTAAATTGGTATGTAAACTGAATTAAAGGAACCCAATTAAAATATTTTCAGAAAATGTGTTGTTTTACTTATAAATTAATTCTCTTGCTCGAGAATTTAAATAATCAAGTCCTGTCTTAAATCAAATCTTTTTTAGTTAAAAATTGAGCTATTTGATTGAAAGTTCAATTAATTTCTTAAAACTTTATTTTATTGGTCTGAGATTGAATTATTTCGCTAAAAATAAAATGTTGAATTATAAATCAAACTATTCCATTTTTGGGATAAATGTTGATCATTTTTAGATCAAAATTCAATTATCACATTTTTCATTGTAAACATTGTATTTTTTGCATGGAAAATTATTTATGTGGTTAAAACTTAAACAAGTTCGTGAAAACTTCATTTTATTGGATGATTCTTAAATTCATCTGCTTTTGGGTTAACATTAAAATCTTTTATTTTTATTGTTTAGCTGCAAAAATGATCTGTCTCATTTTTTATGTAGAACGTGAATCTTTTTGGGTTGTAAATTCTCTTAAGATATTATTACGGTATTTTCCCAGTAATATTGGATGTTTTTACAAAATAAAATCCGGTATTTATAATATATATATCACTTTTTCACATGGGTTGTAAATCCTATAAGATTTGATATGATGATAAACGACTTAAAATTTACGAAATATAAGTAAGTTTAAAATCAAATTTTTTTCACGAAAGGAATTCTTATCCTTTGAAGGGAAAATGTTTTTTTTTACTTTTTTCACATTATAATAAGAAAATTTTAAGGTCGTTGTCCAAATTTTATCTTTATATTCTTGGTTTTATTTTCACGAAGTCTGCACGACAAACGACTTTTTAAATGTTTTTTGAAAAGTAATTTAGGAAAAAATCTCTGCGGTATAAACTGACGAATTTTAAATAAAACTTCACATCATGTGAAGAGTTCTTTTTTAAATTTTGCAAATAGCTAAAATTTTAACTGAAAAATTCAGTTTCAAGATTGCGTCCATTGGAAAAAGGTTCCCTTTTATAATTTCAAATTTTCAGGCTCTGCAATTTTTTCTCCTAATGGAGGACGATGAAAATTGTTTACATTTCAGAATTATTTATAAATTATGTTCATACTATTTCAAATTCCATAATTGCATCATTCAATGATAATAATTTTAGGCATAAGTGAGATTAACATAATAAAAGCGAAAAAGACAAAATAAATACAAAATAGAAGGAAGGATGTTGGGTGCATTCTCCTTTTTATTAACTCTTTTTTATTTTTGTCCATAAAAGAATTTTTTTTCTTTTCTTTTTTAGGAAATTTTTTTAAATCTTTTTTCAAATTTCAATAGGGAACTTTTATATTGCATTATGAGAACAGTTATTTTGTGCTTAAAAATTTTTATTTTCCCAATGTGACATAGAAATTAAATATTCTTTAGATTTATGAGACCATTAATCAATTGACCAATGGAATGCTTATATTAAATTGAAAACATTATCTAACTCAGGGCGTGGTATAAATAATATTATTGAACGCAAAGAGCAAAAGCCAGAAGTGACTTGGGATTGGTAAAAAATTGATACTAAGGTATAATAAAAGTGTAACCAGGGCAAGAAGCTATAATTGATATTCAATTAATAACATTACTTAATTATGATTATTTAGAGGTAACTCAAATTAATCTCAAGAAAATAATAGCATCAAGAATTTAATCTCAATGATAAGGTATCCTAAGCGATTAGAAGATTTTTTAATAAAACATCATGTTCTGTGAACATCGAAACATCGTCATCGATGTTCGGCAAAATCGATTTTTCACTTTCGATGTCTTATCACAATGAAAGAAACGATTAGTTGGGACAATTAATAAAATTGTTGGGACAACTATTTTAGTTATTAAATAATTGCACTGCTATTTAGTTAGTTGTGAGAACTATTTTTGTCAGCTGGGGCATGAGCAGTTGTCGTCACTATGTAATAAGGTAGACTTACTACTTCAGCTTATCAAAACCACTATCTGGAAATAGTTGATCCTACTAATTCAGTTAGTTATGCCTACTAACGCGAGTATAACTATTTTCTTTCTGCTACCCTAACTATTTAAATTATCTATATTATTACATTTTTTTGAGGCATCTTAGTTACTTTGATGTCAGTTCAGCTGGTAAGGCGTTCCAAAAAAAGATTTCCCCATGTGTAATAGAATCTTTGTATTTGCAAATGCAAATGTATTTTCAAATGCTTCGACATAATTTTCTAAACCTAAACTTTTCAGCACTTCTCATAATACCATCGTCTCTGAACGTTCCCTGCCATTTTTTCGCAAATTTGTTGGCATCTTTGTCGCGTTCTCAGTCGTATCAACCAATATAAAAAATAAAATAGTTACGTCCACTGCTTTTATTTGTTAGAGAAGTCAATTACTGGTACAGATGACCAAAGTATTAATAACTCTGACTACTAAAATATTACTAACGTAAATTAGTTACGAGAATTACAAACGGTTTCCTAAGCCGACTATTTGATTAGTCGGCGTTACTAACTGAATAGTTTTAGGAACCAATGAATTCTTTACTAATAAAAAGTTAGTAGCTCCAAGTATTCATTTTCCCAGTGCACTTTTGTATTCCATCATGATTCTCACCGCAAGCCGAACTTGCGTCTATACGCGTAATGAAAAATCTAATTTGCGGAAGACGTACCTCGAGAATGCGCATATTGTTACTTAGTTCTCTAGTGGACTACAGCCAACTTAGACCAGGGTGATGTCACCATTCAAAAAAACGACAATTTAGATTCATCTTAAGAAGCATGTAAGTCGCAAGTTCCGACCCGAATATTGGGAAAAATATATAAAAGGTTGTTGAGAACTAGGCAAATTTTCATTCCCCAAGCTATTTTTATTTGTACAGATAATAGTTTAGGTTTACTTAAGATATGAATACAGCTGTTATATTATTAGGACAGCAATACAAGGTTTATTACATTCTTTTTCAATTTCCACTGTTTGCTCGAGTCTGCAACATATTTCCATTCGACTTCCTCGTAGTCTCCACGTATTGGATAGTTTCACAATTCCGTTTTTTTTGTCATGCTCATGTGCAATCCAATAGTGATGAGTTTTTGGATATAGCAGTGTATATGTTCAATCTTTCTCACTCACCGTTACAAAATCTATCTAAAAACATGAAAATCCGCATCAGCAATCTGCTTTTTGTCATATCGATTTTTCGGAATTTTTGCTCTCAGAATAACAGGTTAAAAGCTATTGATCTAACGTTCTGCATAAGCAATTATAGAAACCTTCTTAGTTAGCATATGCTGGAAGCAAAGACGCTTTGATTTGCGAATCGAGTAATTCTTGATATCGTCGGCGGATAATTTTATTTTATTCCTGAAGCTACTACAGCAACTAAATCGAAATAAAAACAGTTTTGTATTTAAAGCTTCAGTTCAAACTTCTTTCTGCTAAAAATTATTGACGTAAAATTGTTATTTATAAAGATATACTTTTATAAATATAAATTATTAATTGGGTTTAAACTACAAGCACATTTCAATATCATACTGCAAATATAATGCATTAACTTATCTTCGTTTGTCCAATGTTCCCTCTGCTGAGGCTTCAAATATTTCTCAATCATAGATGTCACAATGATCCGAACGAAAGAGATAAATTTTTAAGTAAACATTTGCATTCTTTATTGAAAATGTTAAATTTTCAACGAAAAATATAATAATTGACATTTCAGGCAAGAAAGATATTTATGTAGGCGAGACCACGCTACACTAGCTAATTATCCTATAGTAGATAATTACACAGGTTTACAAAAAAAATTGTTCTGGATCTTAGGTCAGACAATATGTTTCTTATGTATTTTTACGCTGAATTCAAATCTATTTTTAGTTTTCCTCTATTAGGTCAGGATTTTTACCAAAACCCAGAAATATGATGGAAAAAATACGATTATTTTTGAAGAAATTCGACAAGCATAGGACAATACTTCAGGCTCGCAAAAAAAATGAGTGTACCATACCAAACAATGCATTCAGAAAGTTAAACCACCTACCTTTTATCCAACCAAGTCCACCTCAACACCTACCCTAACCCGATAACCCTCTAACAGCACCCCGAACAACCTACAAGCAGGCAAACCCTCAACTAAGGGAACTGAGATTTTGATCGCTAGTATTCAATGATGCAATTGAATTAATAATACTTGAAGACTAAGGCACTTACCCTCTGACCAACAAATCCCAACCCCCATTCCTTTCACGATCGGCGTACTAGATAAACGGTAGTCCCCTTGCTTCTCACGATTAACCCACTCAGCCATGTTTTTTACTTTTAGCGTTAGCCAGGAACAACGGCGTGGACGTAGTAGAAATCTGTTCCCTTTGGTGTGCTAGATTAACGTGAGTCCCCTCAGTTCTCACGACCTCTAACTCTGTATCTATTTTTGCTCTTCGAAAGATCGTCTCATCGATTTTCTCTTATGAGTTTTTGTAAAGTCAAGTCAAGAATGAGTTCGTAACGCGTTTAAATTTCTTTGAGATCTTGATGAGCACGTTCATCTTGCTCTTCGCTGACAGCTCCAATTCCCAAATTTTGGAATTTAGCAAGCATATTTTCGACAATAGTTTCACACTGAGAATCCTTATTGGTTTCTAAAAACTTAGTGACTACTTCAATGAAACTTCTCCAATCTTTGCTTCCTAAATCTGCCATTCTTTCTTTAAAATCCTTATCTTTGAATAATTCTAGTATCTGTGGACCATACCACATACTTTCCTTGATTTTCGCTTCTGATAACTTGGGGAATTGGGTACTCAAGTAGATAAATGCATTACTATTTTCAACTATCATAGCTTTTACGAACTGTTTTATTAAACCTAACTTTATGTGTGATGGTGGTAATACTATATTGTATGGGTCAACTAATTGTTTTAACATAATGTTTTGATCTCCCGGTTTTAACTGTTTTCTTACTGGTCAATTTTTTATGTATTGCTGTTCACGATCGCCACTATCCCATTCGCAAATGAAACAAGAATAAAAAATATCAAGATTACTATTGGATCTTCAGAGGAATACCAAATCAATCCACAACAGAAAATCGATGATAAGATTTTTCGAAGAGAAAAAATAGATATAGAGTTAGACGTCGTGAGAGGCGAGGGGAGTAACGTTAATCCAGCACCTCGATCTTGAGAGGCAAGGGGGCTCACGTTAATCCAGCGCCCCAAAGGGAACAGGTTTTTACTACGTCCACGCCGTTGTTCCTGGGTTAGGTGTCTTAGTCTTCGATTAGTATTAAATTTAATTGTAGATGAAAATTGCAGTTTCCTGGGTTGTGGGTTAGCCAGCTTGCGATTTTTTAGGGGCGCTGTTAGGGGGTTAGAGGCTTAGGGTAGGTTTTGAGGTGGTCTGACCCAAGATCCAGACAACTCTTTTTTTTATAAACCTATGTAATTAATTATAAGCACAAACACGAGTAAAATAATCTATTGTAATTTTCATATTTAATATTAATATATAGAATTGAATTTTTCTATAAAATGATGTACCTCCAATGAAGAGAATCTTTCATGAAAAAAGAAATTGGACGTTTTAATCTTGTGTAGTCTAAAACTTAATCATTAAGTTGAACTGAAAAAAATTCCTTGATTCAAATTAATTTTCTTTGTTAAAACTTGGTCATTTTAGTTGGAAATTCAATTTGTAGATTATAAGCAGCTTTATTAATAAAGTTTGATTTTATCATAATATTAGAATTTTCAACGAAATAATGAAATTTTTAACCAGATAGTAGAATTTAGAAAAAAACGAGATAAATTTAAAAAGTAAAATATAATACTGGTCTTTTAAAAAAAAACCTTTAGCGAACAATAGTTCAATTTGCCATCAGGTTGTAATTAATTTCGCGTTTATGCCAAAACCCGGGATACAAGGAATGTTCCGGGAGAACAGAGTGGGGAAAAAGATATTCTTAAAACAGGGCGAAGGGGTGAATAGGGAATAGAGTATGAAGTCTGAAATTTAAAAGTAATTGTCAAAATTATTAAGTTTTTTTAAACTGCCCTGTTGCAGTGGCCTGTTTTGAAAAATTTTCAACCTTTGTTGAAATTGATCATCAGAAAAAATCCTAAACGTTATCTTTTTGACAGAACTTTATAAATGCATAATTATTTTCTAAATTACCTTACAATAAAAGACTAAAATCTTTTTTTCAGATATTCTTCTCATTCGCGCGTTGTTATTCTAAGAGTAGAATATTTATTTTCCTATTTTTTTATGGATTAAACAAAGTACCTTAAAAGTCTCTTTTTAAATTTTTTACGTATCATATCAATATTGATAAATAAAGCATACTACTTTCAACTAAAAATACCAAAATAACGAATACAATTGAAAAACGGTAAAAATAAATTTGGAAGGACTTTTCAAAGGCTAAAATTGCTCTTCAAGACTTTTTCTCGAATTTTGCATCGTTGGTCTCGAAATTTGAATCCTGGGAAATCCAACTTCGAATAATTATAATACTTTCCCAGTCATGAATTATGAGAAGGTAATAAATTAAAAGAAATACGAAACTCCTCTTTGGAAGAGAAATTTTTGTCTATCAATTTTTTTTGTGGCCTTGTCTTTTTTTCACAAATGTCTCATTTTCATTTTTAATAATGTACTAATTAAAACCAGAACTACGCGTCCTGAAAGAAGGGATTTACCAAATATTTGTAGATACGTTTTAGGTGCCCAAATTTTGTTCACCAATTGTTCTTCGTAGCTTTTGTCGTTCATCAAACAATTAATTTTTTCGTTTTCAATGATTTTTTTTTAAACGATAAAAACCAAAACTACGCGTCCTATCAAGAAGTAGATATAAAAAATTTTCTAGATCATTTTTTGGTCAAACCTTTTTGTTAACTCATCTTCTCTCTTAACCTGCATAGTTTAACCTAAGCATAATATTTCTTTACCTTTATTCATATCGTGCTTCATTTGGGTTAAAATTTGGATTTTCGATTGATTTTTAAAATTGTATAAATGAACTCTAACCAACTAAAGAAATTTCCTTTGATCGAAAGATCGAAGATTCAGGGGGTCTCGAAAAACGTGGATATCCGTTGAAAAACTGTGTTGTCAAATTTCGGACAATTCTGATACTTTCTTAATCATAAATGATGAGAATATAAAAAATATATTTCAGCTGGTTCAGGCCGAAAATATAAAAGACCTGGGCTTCTAAAATTTGTACGTTTTTCAAGTAATGAATTTAATAATTTTTAGTTCCATTGAAGAGACGGTATATTCTAAACTTTTTCTTGTTTTCGAAGTTCTTAAAATTAGAAAGATGTAAATTTATAATCGGCTCCTTACAAAATTAAATTCTAATTCAGTTTGTAAATGTAGAAGATGAGAAAAAAAAGTAGATAATTAAAATGAAAAACCTCAGAATTTAATGTCTCCACAATGAAATTTAGTGTCAGAAACTTGCACCATTAAAAACACAGAAATTTCGGATTACAGATTTGAACATTTATTGTCTATAAAGTTAAAATTTAATTTAGGAATCTAGAAACTTGAATGTTAAACTTTACTAAGCACCGCAATCAAAATTAAAAATTGTTTTCAAGGTTATAAAAAGAAGAATGGTCCAGGTGAAAGGAAATTGCAATTTATTTGGAATATTCTTTCTTTTTTTCCACCCTCTTTAAAATTACTTTCAATTTTTTGTTTTGTAGCAATATCTATCACTTAATTTGTTTCTTCTGGTGATGATTACA
The DNA here is from genome assembly GCA_035041075.1 of Acraspis erinacei. Classification (NCBI taxonomy): domain Eukaryota; kingdom Metazoa; phylum Arthropoda; class Insecta; order Hymenoptera; family Cynipidae; genus Acraspis; species Acraspis erinacei. The sequence goes on along the minus strand of JAWWLR010000054.1, from coordinate 79,900,514 downwards.
GTAGAAGAAAGGTCGTCATAGTCTAAAATACAATACTTATAATAATTTTCGCCAAACACTTTGTACACGCGCAAATGCTCGGCAAACAAGCAGTCTAACCATTTTTGGCAAATAATTTTAAATTCAACATTTAAAACGAGATTTGTGTGCATAAGAAAAAATTCTGGACCATCCACGCAAAAAGTTGTAACAATAATGATGTTGTAAATCCTATTTCATTAAAAAACCTCGACAGTCATGTAAACTCTAGAGAAACTCTTTCAAATAATTTTAGCCTTTAGACTATTTCTTAGAAAATATCGCTTAGTTCAGAAAATAATTTTGGATAAGAATTAATCGACTCTTTTCTTAGTTTCTATTATTTCTTCAAAGTCATTGAAACCCTTGAAGACTTTTCTCTCTGTCCAAGATTTTTCAAATAATCGCCTAAATTTTTCCGTCTGCAGAACTGAATGCAATAAAGCCGGGAGAAGGTGCGTCTACCACGGGCAGATCAAGATCAATTTCGAGTTGCAGATCTTAATGAAGGTCAGGAATATTGAAACTTATATTTCTGGTTTAACAATGATTCTATTATGAATTTAATTGTCGCCCTGCACTGACAACATCAAACCGAAAATTGACATTACTAGGAATAGATATAATGTAAACAATTATATTTTTTCTAGCGTAGAACGTATTTTATGCTTGAAAATCCTTATTTTTTAATATGTTTCATTGTTCCTTCCGTCATATTTTCAAATTGGTAGCGGATGCGGAGAATTTCCGTAGCGGACTTTAAGCTGTAAACTCAGCGAATTTAAGCCATAACCTAGCATCTTAGTCTACTTATGCTATTACATATTTGTTACTTACAATAT
>JAWWLR010000054.1:79835778-79847147 GCA_035041075.1 Acraspis erinacei | reverse complement strand
TTAAGCTACGTCTGTTTTAATACCAACTCATGTTATGCATTGTAATAATATACATTTATGGAAATGACATACGATTGTAGGGACAGATTCGAGTGAAAAGCACGAGATACGTGATGAAAATGTCTTCGTTAAAACCGAAGGAGCTTTAACAAAAGAGAATTCACAATCAACAAATTAGATTAGAATTTTAGATTAGATTTTTTTTACTTATGATTCTACTTTTCATAATTAAAACAAAAACTATGCATCCGATCAAGAAATTGCTCGTGACAAAGGCCTAGGGGGTAAGCTTGCCAAAGATACCTACGCAAGTATCAAGTTCATATTACCAAGTTTGATGGGAATTCATGTGACATAACATTCCTCCAAAGTATAACTCAAAAGTTTTATTCTTAGGGGTTAAAGTCACCCATAATACTATTAGAAAAAAATTTGAAATTTTTAAAATAAAAATAGGGGTAACAAAAATGTTAAAAATAAAATTTTTGAGTTATGCTTTGGAGGAATGTAATGTCACAAGGGTGCCAATCAATAGTGCTAATATGAACTTCATACGCCCGGGGGCAACTTTTGCATGCTCACCCCCTCGGACCTTTTTAGCTCTTTTTTAGAAAAGCATCTTTTGTTCATGCATTTGTTTTATAGCCTATTTGTTGGTCCAAAACATTAATGTTTTATTTTGAATGTTCTTTTTTACGAATTAAATAAAAACTAACAATCCTATCAGAATGTCAAAAATAACAAATTTTTAGCTTTTTTGATTGCATAAATTTGGTCGAATCCTCATTTTTTGCATTCTCAAAGTTTGAACGGCACATACGCAAAAACCAGGTTTTCGGATTGCAGTAGTCTGAAAACTTCAGTTTTAACTCAATTTTTACACAAACCTGAAACCTTCTTAGGTAAGAATCTAAAAAGTGACGATAACTATTAACTTACCCATCAGTGTGGCTTACGTGCTTTACTCTAAAATAATGTTGAATTGGACGACTCGGGCCTACTGGAACTTCCTTAATTTCATCTGGGGTCAATGGGGTGTGCACGCCGGTCACCATGTTTATTTTTACTCGCACTTTATATCTGAGACGAGGATTATTCTTATAGATTCCAGCAAGTGTAGTATCACTCGTTAATATTGCAAAGATATCACCATCGTTTGTACATAATACAATCTGTTCTTCGGTTGGCACGGGCAGATATACATTACGCCCTTCGAGTATTTTTATTTGCTGATTCGCAGGAAAAGTGTATCTTCGAAGTTCGAATTGCTGGTGCGGATTTTTCGCGGAAGTGAGCTGAATAAATTGTAGTGCGTGAAGTCCGTATCCAAGTCCGTCAGAAGAAGGAAGCCTGATAGGTGAATCGCGATAAATGGACGGGGGAGACCGTGACCTTGTCCGTTGAGGAGAACTGACAGGAAGAGAACTGGCTCCAGAACTTAACTCTGCCAGAAGAAATTGGTGATTAAATTTTTTCAAGGAACGAATTTTTTTTATCACTAATAATAATCTACACAAGTATACCTGATAGTATTAAAATTTAAAAAAATGTATATAGTATAGTATTATATTCACCAATAGAGCTAAGAAGCACCGTCAAGATAAACGACTCTGTATAAACGATTTTCATTTTTTGCAATTACAGCTAAAACTTTTTTACACGTTGATGTAGAATTTGATAACCAGTGCATCTAAAAAATATCATAATGTTCTATTAGTGTATATATCTGGTATCTTAATCGCAATATAATGTCTCTTAATCGTCAAGGTTACACTTCTGAGATATGAATGTTTATATTACATAAATCACTTCGAGGAATGATATGTAATTTCCTCCATAGAGGCTACTTTGGGAGTGTAATTATTGACTGTTTTTTTGTTATCCATAAAGTGATAAGATATTAAGAAGACTCTAGAAGCTATATTCATTTTTAAAATTAATATGGCAAACATGGAAAGTATAATGAAATAGATTTGTCCATCTCATTAGACGAGACTTAGCTCATATGAATCAGCAAATAAGAACTAGTAAAAATATGTAAAGACAGTTAAGATTTATAGATATTTGCAGATTTTACGAAAATTCAAAAATGAGTGGAAATGATCTTGTAGGGTGTTCAAAATGGAACGTTTTTGTTTCTTTGAATGTTATCATACCGTGCGTTTTTTCGCTTAAAATGTTCATTTTTGATGTTTTTTTTATATTTTGTAAATGATATAACTCCTGTAATTTTTGTTTTTGTCGAGATAAATTCTTTAAGAGAAATTGTTCATCTTTTTGTGTACTACCAAGAAACTTAGAGAAAAATTTTTAAATATTGAAAAAATGGTGTCAACAATATTGAAATAACGAAAGTACGAATGGCCAAACCAATAGATTAATTTTTTCGAAAGTTAGAGCAGACACAGACATACATATAGACAGAAAAATTCGTAAAAACCTGCTTTATGGATTCAAGGGGTCTCAAAACATGGCTATTTGACAAACACCGAGGGGTCAGTTTTTAGACAAATCTAATAGCCTCTCTTGATGATAATGTAATAATATCACGAGTTCTATCCACGAAATCAAGCTAGAAGGAAGCCTGGTAGCTGGATATATATAAATAATGATTACACTTTTTTGAGGAATGAATATTTCTGAATCACTAATAATAATGTGCAAAAGAATAGCGGAAAGTTTTAAAAATTTGTAAGGAAGAAAGATTTACTATAGTATTACATTGACCAATAGAAATAAGAAGCACAATCAAGATAAAAAAGTCTGTATAAACGATCATCCTTTTTTGTAATTAGAGTTAAAAATGATTTAAACGTTGAGGAAGAATTTAATTATCAGTGTATTTGATTAATATTCTCGTTTTTCATTAGACTACGTATCTGGTATCTTAATCTCAATATCATGTATCCATAGAGGCTAATCTGTGAGTACAATTACCGACCTAATTTTTGTTCTTATCGCCAAAGTGATAAGATCTCAATAAAACCCAAGCAGCTACATTAATTTTTTAATTAATATGGCAATCACGATAAGTATAATTAAACGCATTTTTCTTGCATATTAGACGAGAATTATCTTCTATAAAACAGCAAATAATAAGTTGTAAAAATCTGTATAAGACCGATTACAACTGGAATCAGTCTACAAACTACAAATGAGTTGGCCTCACAACAAATTCATAAAATGAAACATAAAATAAAGAAATCTTTTAGCGGAGAGCCTTAGTTGGTGCAATAAACTTAATCTAAGATAAAATCGAAGGACATTTAATATTATTGTTAATAATACCGTGAAACAACAGAGATCAGCAGTTAAGAACCTAGAAACAAGTTTCGGAATATTAACTAAGGCTCTTATTGCATCGCAATCCTGATCTCTTCTGTCCATGGGCATACCCAATTGCCTAGCCGCAAATCGGGGGCAATTTTATGTACAAGGTACTTAGTTGACTAGATGATAGAGGTATATTCTAAATCAGGTCGAACGAGTGAAAAGTACAAAATGTTTAGCGTAAGGGTATTCCTAAATTTCAAGGCATTTTTCGTGACAAAGCTAAAAGATCTTCCAGATTTACTGCAGCCTTAGAGATTTGATCCTTTTATGTAAGCTCAGAATCTAAAATTATTCTAGGGTCTAGCACCTGAGTGACTCTAGTCAGTTCGACCCCTTCGATATTTTAGTGATGTATTATATTGTATTTCTTCCTGGAGAACGTAATTGCTGAGAATTTTTTTATATTAGTTGGCATACGATTCAGGTTGCACCATTCATGCACGCGATCAAGATCCTTTTGAATTCCGTTGCAATCCAGATGTGAGTGAACTAAAAGAAATATATGGTTGTCCGGAAATAGGAGAAAGAGACAAAATCTAATAAGTCCACTAATATCATTAACGTAAAAAAGGAACATGAGTGGACCCAGGTGCGATCCCTGCGGAACCCCAGATGTATAATTATCTTTTGCTGTGGTTAATTTTATCAAAAGCCTTCGAGAAATCCGTTTATATCGCATCGACCTGCGAGCCCTCCTCAATAGATTGTGATAAGTAATGCATGTATGTACACAAGTTTTTGATCTTGGACTTATAACTCATGAAACCGTGCTGCTCGTCGATGATAGTATTGACCGAGGCTTGGTAGGGTTTATCACAAATGATACAGTTGAAGATTTTAGGGATGGAGCAGAGCATAGTAAATGGCGTATAGTCTCGTACATCATGGCGGTTACCTGATTTTACAATAGGGGAAGCTATGCCCCTTTTCCATACCCAAGCAAAGTAACCCCCAATAATAGACTTATTAAAAATTAGATATAACGGACGGATTAGCGAAGAGCAACAAATCTTTATGAGGTAGGGGAGTATCCTTTCTGGACTGGCCCCTTTATTAGCATCAAGTTTATGTAATTTACAATAAATGTTGTCCTTACTTATGTAAACATTCGAAAAATCTATGGAGAATGTAAAAAAAACTTTTAAACATAATCATAAACGTTTCGGCACTCATAAAAAAAAAACAAAAAATTGTAATTGCAATGGGCACATTTTATACTGATTGTCCAAATTTGGTCCTTAGATTCTTCCTTTTATTTTCAGGAATTCTTTATATTAACTTTATTATTGGTCGTTAATTAGGATTTTTAAATTTGATTTTCAGCACATTTAAATTTAGTAAGTTTTAATGAGTTTTATAATAAATGTGAAGAATTCAATTTTTTTGTCAATAATTTAAAACCTTTTTAGCTAGACAAGACTTATATGCTTCATTACATACCGAATTTAATAAAAAGAGGAAGCACGTGTTTCTTTAAAAAAATTTCAAAGAAAGATATACATCATGCATTTTTTGTGTGTATATATTCCATCTGTATGTACAGAAAATTGCTTTTATTTAAACCTTAAAAACTAGATGCCAAACAACAAAGGCCAATAAAGTAATTTCTGTTCTCCTTTTATTATGGATAAGGATTTCAACTAAAACTAGAAAAAACAAATGTTTAACAAAACAAGTTCAATTTTTATGTAGTTGAATTTTCTATCGAAAAAGGTATTAATTCAACATAAAAAAATGATTGAATTCAAGCAAAACGAGCAATTTTTAACACAATAGATAAAATTTAGTCAGATATTTGACTTCTCAGTAAAAATATAAATTTGTAACTAAGAAGATTAATTATTTACAAAGAAGACGTAATTTTTGACAGAGAAGTGCAACTTTCAACCAAAAAGTTTTTTTAATAAAAAGATTCATTTTTCATCAAGAAAATTAACTTTCTAGCAAGAAAGAAAAACTTTCAAAATAATGAAATATTCTTTAACTAAATAGTAAAGTGTTTACCTAAAAAAAATCAATTTTCAAGCAAAATGGAATAGACAAGTTTCTAGTTGAAAAAGTTAAAAAGTTAAACAAAAATTAAAGGATTGATTTTATACCGAAAAAGACAAATTTTTAACAAGAGACATAAATTTTGAACCCATTGTTTGAATTTTAAACTAAATAATATTTATTTCAACAGAAAATGGAAAAGTTGATTTTTTTTAAAGCAATTATTTGTCACTTAAAAATATCCATTTTTATTAAAATAGTTAAATTTTAAACCAATAAGATGAAGCTTCTAAAACTAAATTTTAACAAGTAATTCAACTTTCATTCAATATGTGGAATTATTATCTGTAAATTTTCATCCAAAAAGATGTATTTTTAAGCAACAAGAATAATTTTCTACAAAAATAGAAATATTCAACTGTATAAATGGATATTAAACCCAATAGTTGACCCTCTAGGAAAAAATAATGAATTTCAAGACTGGAATAGACAACTTTTCAACGAAAAAATTAATTATTTACGAAAAAAAATTATTAATGATCTTTTAAAGAAATGAAATTTTGTAGCACACCAGGCGCATTTTTATTTAAAGAAAATAACTTTAAACAAAAGACAAATGAAATTTCAAATTCCAACAATAAAGATATTATCTTCAAATCAAAGATTGCCGAATTTAAAGAAAAAGTGTAAGTTTAAAGATAAAAATAATAAGAATAATATCAATTTTGAAGCAAAATTTAATAGTTTAATTTTTAGTTAAAATAATTATTTTTCAACTAAAATAAAATTTAACCAAAATCATATATAAAACTTTTTAAAATAAATTATCAGAAATTAGTTCTCGTTTGTTTGAAAATTTAATTCTTTTACTAAAAATATAACTTTTCCACTTTTAAAAATTATTCTTTCTAGCAATGTAACTATTCTATGTGTGGTTGCAAAATCATATAGTTTTTAGAAAATTCGTCTTTTTTGGGAGAAAAATAGTAGACGACAAAAAATTTTTTTATAATCGACTTTTTTGTTGAATTTAACTTTTTGTTATTTAGTTGAAAATAATCCTTTTTGTTGAAATCTGAACTAATTTTTCACCAAAGAATTTTTTGTTTTAAAGTTCGTCCTGCTTGCTAGAATGTTAATTTTTCGGTTGAAGAAATAGTTTTGTTTGTTCACAAAGGTAATCGTTTGTTTAAAAACTGATTCGACTTGGTTGAAAATTCAAATAGTTAAAAGTTTACTTACTGAATTAAATTTTTTTAACATTCTCCTCTAATGAGAAATTGAACTTTTTAAATTAATTGCTTCAACTATTTGATTACCATTTTGTATTTTTGTTAAATTTGACTGTTATAAAATTCGTTGTTTCTTTATTGAGAATTAATTTTCCTACCTGAAAATTTGGGGATCTCTCGTAAGGTTTACAGAAGATCATGTTTGCTGACAATTCATCTTTTGGTAAAAAAAATTCGTCTTTTTGGATAACAAATTCATCTATTATGCTAACAATTTCATATTTTTGGTTGCAAATTTAACTTCGGGAGACATTCAATTTTGTTAGAAAATGGTTTTTGAATTAAAACTTAATTAATTTGTTAAAATGCAATATATTTTGACTTTAAAGCTTAGAAATTTAAAGCGCTTAATTTAGAAAACACAAAAGTCCAGGGGCGGCTGAATATTTCCTCAGGTAAGGTATTCTAAAGGGAGATCAAGGTCGTTTTTCAAATAGATCTTGAAGATGACCTTCAAGGTTTCGTCAAGGTCATCTATTTTACATCGGCAATCGATAGAGCGAAAAATTATATGTTCAAATATTTACCAAAGTCATAGGTACATTGCAACCATGAAGGTCACGCTAAGGTCATTTCACCTTGAGCAAGGCCTGTGTAAATCTGGGTCAAGGTCAAATTAGAGCTATGACCTCATGAAGTATTTGAACGTAAAATGTAGTGCTCTATCAATTGTCGATATCACAAAGAATATTCACATTTTTTTATAGTTGACCTTGAAAAAACCTCGAGTGTCACTTGTAGGTGATTCAAACTTAAACAAGGTTTTCATAGCCCTGGTAATAGAAGTTTCTCAATTTTTTCCTTAAAGACAAAGGTTACTAACCTTAAAAAGCCGTATTTAGCAGTGATCTAAAGCATGATCTTGCCGAAGATCTTCAAAGTCATCTCAATGTCATCTTTTTCGATTTGAAACCACATTTTTAGATCAGTAATTGATAGAGTTGTAAATTTTACTTTCATGGTTGCAATGTAGCTATTACGTGGGTATAAATTTAAACGTAAAATTTACTGCCTAAATATCTCCCATGTAAAAGAAGAACGGTGTTTATATTTTTTGAATTTGACCTTGAAAAAACTTTCAAGGTCATGGTCACTATGAAAATAAAGCTCATCACTAAATTCCCGGTTTAAAGTTACTTCGAGAATGATCTTGACATCTCTGAAAACCATCTCAACTGATGAAGTATTCAGCCGTCTCGGGACTTGTCTGACACAATCCGTAACTATATAATTACAAATTTTTCTTAATGCGCTCATTGTTTTTTATTATTTCTTTTATGAAAAGGTATTTTTTCCAGATTTAATTTTAGAAATTTAAATTCTAGAGTTAAAGCAATATCAAGTAATGTAAATCCACTCGCATTTTTGAACATAATGATTGCGACATTTTCGAAATGTTTCGTTACATCCAGGCATTGCCGAATGATTGAAGTCTTGGGACTGATAATACCTTATCATTTTCTTATGATTTAAAATAAAAGTAACTTGATATATTTTAAAACAACTTCGGATTATAAATAATTTTTAATTCTGGTCTTAAATTTTTATTACTGTTCTGGAGTGTTTTGGTTGACCAGGTATACTATAAAATAATTTAAGATTGGACGGGTGGGACCTACTGGAACTTCTTCAACTTCGATTGAGGTCAATGAAGTAATCATGCCGCTTTCCATGTTTATTTTTGCCCGTCCTTCAGTTCGCGTACGATGATTAAAGGCATATATTCCAGCAAGGACATCACCACTCTGGAATATGGCAAAGACGTCACCCCCTACTGTTGATAAGACAATTTGTTCTTGGATTGGGATGAGCATATAGTGACGCCGTTTTGAAAGTATTTTTATTGGTGTATCCGCAGGAAAAGTATATCTTCGAAGTTCAAACAGCCTGTGCGGATTTCCTATGTAGCAAAGCCGAATAAAGGGAAGTTGATCAAGTCGATATCCAAGTAATTTAGAAAACGGATGCGCAGGGCGAGACATGGACCCAGATGGAAGACCAGGCTCGGCAGCAGAATGAGATCTGGACGGCAAATAAGGACATACGAAATCAAAATTAAGATGAAACAAAATTGATGAAATAAAACAAAAATTAATTTCGGTCTATCAATACAGAGTTAGATCAAGCTATCTCTTGGAGTGAAGGACAAGAATTTTCGAGCGTGGATTGCGATGGGATGTAAGTGAGAGGCGTGATACTGGCGAAAGGAGGGACTGCTCTGTCTATCAAATAGGATAGAAAGAGATAGCGGGCGGAAGAGTGATTTGAAGGAATGGTGGTGAAGAAGGTTGAATGATTTAGTAGCTGGGCGGTTGTTTTTTATTTGGACTTTTTTCTAAAAAAACGGTGCTAGCGAAGGAGAGAGAGAGAGAGGAAATGAATTTGCGTGAAACCAAGAAGAAAAACCACCAGATGAAAATTAATGTTTTGTACGTATATATTTAAAGTATAATTACCATCTTTAGATCTAATGACGGTTAAAGGTATGAAGTTGTAGATGGTAACCTTGAGAGAGTTATGCTAAACTGAAGAGGATTGTGTAGGTGTGCGAAGAACGGCAGTGGCTTGCGTTCCAAACCTATGGCTGGTTACCAGCTGTATGATTTGCTTGTAAACGTAGTGGTTACCAGTTTTTAAACAAGTGACGTTTCGGGCCAGTGCGCACCGTTATATATGGAAATCCGCGTGGGCGTTGCGTGAGAGGCGTGCAGAAAGGGTAGAAAATCGGAGGAGGGAGATGCGCGCGTCGAGCTTCGCTGGCGTTCTACACGCGTTCCTCGCCGCCACTCGCTCTGCCGCCTTACTGACGTCATGGTTGACGTTTCTTATCTGTCTCTGTTTTACTCTAAGCTCTAATATCTAGTTTATATAATTTAAGATATTTGCCTACTAAATGAATAAAATTCCTCTGCGAGCGTGTTTTTAATCTATCAATTAAATAGTCTCGCTCTATGCGAGCCACGTACAACAACTTCATCTGCACAAAGTTTTGCAAGTTTGAGCGCATCTAGGGCGCGCGCCTGTTGGCGCTCCGGTTTCGCGCCCGATAATATATTTATCTCGCTCCTCGCATTCGATAATATATTTTCCCCACATTTGTGCATAGAACTTCTACAATTATTATATTAGACCTTTAAAATCAACAACTGTAATTTGGAGATTCTGAATTAACTGCTTTTAAAGCTCCTTCGGCTCTAACGAACGCATGTTCATTACGTATCTCGTGCTTCGCACACGATTTTGTCTAAAGTGTGAAGGGTTTGCTGTTTTTAAAACAATTTTAACAAATTTTCTTAATTTATTTCTATTACTTGAAGGAATTTCGTAGACTTTTGAAATGACAGATGCGCAGGCACATAAGAAAGTCCAAAAAGGCCGACGCTAGTGTAATGTGACGATTGTTTCTTTTTCGCCATATCTACTAAAAATCAGTGCTTCATGAGCTCTCGATGAATGCAGTCAAATTGTTTACATTTTAAAATTTGTCAATATTTTTACAGCGAAAATTAAATCTTCTGAATGGAAAACAAGGAAATTCAGACAGTCGCGTTAAAGATAAATTAATTTGACCCTTTAGTATCAAATATTATGGCAGAAAATTAAGTTACAATTCATTTAACTACAGGTGACATATCAAATATTTAAAATATCATTTAAAATTGAACTATCTTGCTTGTAATTGTCGCGGGGCGGAGGGTGGTCTGTTCGCATTATTTATTTTATTGCGATCGTATTCAGGAATTTTTCAACTGCAAATTTTTAAACATTTTTTTTTTAATTTGATAAGTTTATTAAGTTAAGTTAAGTTAATTTGATAAGTTTGTGACGGGGCATTATAGACCCCGCACAAAAATAATAAAACTAAATACTTACCTGTCAAAATTACTGGGGAAATGAGCTCAATGTAACGAATCCTCTAATTTCATTTGAAGCCAACCTCGAAATTCCTGAATGAAAAACCATTTATTTTATTTTTTTTAATTCGTTTATGAAACTTTCATTCCATATGCTACGGTGGAAATATTAAACGAGTGGACCACCACCCACAAGAACAATCTGTGAAAATTCAACATCGCCTGAGATGCGAAGTCATGGACTAAGAAGAGGAGGTTTCCCAGTATAAGCGCAGTGGACGTGAGTCCCACTACGCTCAAGAGTACTGGGAAGCACAGGAACAATCAGCGGCGGAGACTCGGTGCACTGATTGGATTCAGCACACCCCCTGGAAGAGCAGCAATGAAAAGCAAGCAGCGTCGAATGGAAATGCATGCATTGACGGTGCCCCACCATGCTGCCGGGGAGCCAACTGGCGGCTGTCTCACTCCCTCTCGGTCCCTCTCACTCCACCAATCGTGATCTAATCTTCGGATACTAAGGGAGCTCCGAATCACGTTTGAGGTGAACGGTGAGACCACTCTGAGAACTCATTCGTTACTCAGAGCTTTAAACAGAACGCATAAAACTTGCTGTCCAGGAAAATCCTTGCCTTGAATGCTTAAAATACAACTAAAAAGAAAACCAAAGAGGAAAATGAGAGGAACAAACCGAGGAGAGAGGCAGTTGCCAGGTAGGCATTTGCTTATTCCTCTGTGTCTCTCTTAAATGTCCATTGATAGATTTTTTTGGATCGAAATTCCTTCTGCCGGGTTGCCGGGGTTCAGGCGCTGGTTCTAGGGCTGGGGGCTAGCCAGTGAAAATGAAACAGATCGAGCGTCACCGTCATGGAAAAAAGCGACATGCGGCGCACTATAG
>JAWWLR010000054.1:79804103-79826608 GCA_035041075.1 Acraspis erinacei | reverse complement strand
GAGTGTTTTGAGGCACAGAGCAAGCTAGCGACAGAAAACCGGGTTACTTTGCTTTGGATCGCTGGCTAGTAGAAACAGCAGCAGGAGAAAATTTTACTCGAACCGAGTCAGTTGTAGACATTTCCGAAAGGTAAGTCACTGAAAAAATTAACAGCTGGCTGACAGATGATCCGCAACATGAGTGGCGATTGGTTGCCGGTAGACCAAAACACTTTTGGGCTGGAAGCTAAACTCAAGCCAATCGAAGGAAATACTAAAGATCGTGAGTAATGAAGTGAAAGTCCTAACATACATTTTTATAAGTCTTGTAAACCTATTTTCAGAAACCTGTTTAGATCAGGTGCCTATTTTCTCAGAAAATTTGTCAGAAACAAATTTTATTATTATTTTATTTTATATTACTTTTTTATTACATTTTTTCCTAGAGACCTATTCATGCTGTAGTAGTTTCTGTTCGCTATTCCCTTATCCCCTAAACGTAATGTGCTCTTTTTATTTCGGTAAAAGGCTTGTAGACTTTTAAAACAAATTAAACGAATATTAATAAGGAGTTACAGAAGTTTTGGAATTCGATAATCTTACACTTTATAACTGTTTCAAAAATTGTTTACAATAGAATACAAGCAAAAATTAGTCGTGTGTATTTAATTATATTTTCGTCTTAAATTCTGTACATTTTATTACAAAGAAGTACATTGTTTAACGAAAAAATACAAATCTACGAATATTGTACTTTCTGGTTCAAACTCTTTCTAATGGCGAAAAGCTTACAAATAAAATAAGGAAGGATTTGTAGGGTAAACAGTGTGAATTTTGAAAAATGAGTGTTATTTTCAAACTTAATAAATTATTAATAAAATTTGCCCCAGCCGCTCTAACTTTCGCAAATTCACAAACTCCCTACAATTTATCATAAGGAAACATACAAAACATTATATAACTTCAAAAAATTCCTTCCACTGACTTCTCCCCCACCTTCTCTTGTTTTCGACGGTATTTCTTGTCTTTTTTCTTACAAAAATTTCATTTTCTAAAAGCTAGCGAACCTAGCGAACCTCACCTATGACTAAGGCAACATCACACCGTTTCCTATCGGTGGGAGAGAAAAATGATGGAGAACTGAGGGAAACGGGAAAACAAAAAATGGCGTAAGGACAGTAGGGTTAATGATGAACTTGGAAGTAGGATTGGATCGGATAGGATAATCTAGAATAGATGAACAGAGAAGAGACAGGAGAAGTCCACAGATTATTCGTTTATTTAAAAAACTTTCAATTAAACGCTAGTGCTTCCTAAACGCTATATTTGAAATTATAAGCTCGTAAAGAATGATATGCCTGAATGGAAGATTCTTTAGTTTTTAATTTGATGTGATTATCAATAAAAGAGCGAACCAGCATCTCGAAGATCATAGTTTTGTATCTGCCAGACTGATGTGGTGTAGAATTAATGCGTTTCACTGGGGCTTGCTATGCTACACTTTAAATGACACAATAAGTATGTGCGATCATGATCAAAGAATAATTTTGCTAGGAGATATGAACGGATGATGGGTGGGCATCCAAAATCAGAACAAAAAAGGAGTACTAGGTAATTTTGGGAATGAAGAAAAGAACTATAACATAGACAGATTATTTGGCTTGTGCTTATAAAAGGTCCTGTTTATTACAAATACTTGATCTATATGCATAAAATGATCCACATTTACACCTGGTTTAAAGGAAATAGCCACAGTATAATTGACTTTCTTGTTGCGGATGAAAGACTAAGAGACCTCGTCAATGATACAAACATCATGAGCGGTTCTGAATGCAATAATGATCTTTATCTTCTGGTCTCCAACGTAAACTTCGGTTAGGGATGGAGAAAAAAATAAATGGAAGTGCGAATAGATTTTCATGACAAAATAAACGAAGGCATATATAAAGCAACTTGATAGGTGCTTATACGCAACAAAGCTATAGAGGGGGCATATCATATTTTTCAAGATAAAATTTTCACATTTACCATCGAAGTGTATGGTACTGAGATTGTAGAAAAATATTTTTTAATGCATCGTGGAATGATGAAGTTAAGGCAACTCAAAAATAAAACAAAGAAGCGTACAACTGAACTGAGGATCTAAATACCAAAAGCGCGTAATTCCATTAAATATCTTATTTTGACTCATTTGATCTTATTTTATATATCTTGTTTTGACTTGTGACGTTTTGCATGATTGACATGGACCTGTGACTTTTTGCCTAAAGTCACCATGGCCTTCTGTGGCTTTGCCTGAACAATAGCAAAAACCTGCCAGGTAGCTTTCGATGATTTTTGTATACTTCCTGATGTTATTAATATAACTGCGCAGAAGGAAACAATAAAATATGCCCTGAAAAAGCGTTGAGAGTGATTGTTCGGAAAAAACTATGGAAACATCATCAGATAGATAACAGAAAAAAGTCCTGAAACAGTACTTTGACTGTGTCAATATTATGCAACGCATTATGCAACGATGCATTATGTCCTCATGGTAATTCATTATATTCATGGGAAAGTGTTTAAGAATGGCGCTCTTCGACGAAGAAGTGTTAGATCACGAAACTGTAAGATTTGTGTGCTAACTTTCGCAGATGATAGGCTGGTTATGGCAGAATCAATCCAATATTTGGACCACTGTTGCGAAATTAACGTGTATTTATATAAATAACACGAAAATTATAGATCAATCTAAAAAATCTATACCACTTCCTCACATTAATCTCTTCCCCACCTTTTGCTTCTGTGAAAACAGATTCTCTGGACGGGCTACCACATAGCACACTTTACATAAGGGATAAGGCGGTTCAAGTGTGGTTAGATTTTTCTAGATGACATGTTCTGAAAGCTTGGTATGAGCCGGACTGTTACATTTTCCAACTTGACTATTGCAGAACACACGATTTTTTAATCCGAGTTGTTATAGAAGATGGCCTAAAATTCGTGGCATATATATCTGAAAATAATTGACTTATAGGAGTCCGAGCACCGCAACAGCCAGGTATACTATTTTCGCAGGCGGTTTTGCTACATTTATAATCCAAGCTTTACCAAAATTTTTTTCTTTAGTTCTTTTTAGGGCTATCATATACATATAATAATCTTCAGAATCATCTAATTACGCTATCCACATGGAAAACAAGGTAATGGAACTTATTTCCGCGACATTCAGATGTGTGAACAATTATAAGAATTTTCAGAAAGTAAATCAACGCTGTCATTGTGATTGCTCATAAGTCAAGAATTATCAATTGTGAAACAAAAGCAATTGTATACATTTCCATTTCGAACCAAAAAAAAGTAAATTAATGAGAATGCTTTCACTTTCTAGACATATTTTTTAATTTCTTTATTATTTGATTATATTTTAGTATTGGAATTTCACTTCCCAGTTGGGAAAGTACTATACTCTGCTGGAATGTTACAAAAAATTTTCGTAGTTTGCGATGAAATTTCCGACTTCCGTCAATCAAAATTTTAAATGATAATTAAAAATCACATTTTCTGTCATTTTGAGGAATTATAAAATTGTCTAAAACTAAAAAAGAACTAAGTATTTTTAACGAATGATTTTTTTATCATTTTTGAAACAAACTTTGACATTTCCTTTGATCATCAGTTTGCAAGTAAAAAACCATTACTGTTGTGCAGTACCGTGCTAGAAATATCCTTAATGTAAATAACTAAAAGAACAGTTTCTTATCAATTGTTTACAACTTTTTTTTAATTTTCCAGTTTCGTCAACTTTGCAGGGAGAAATTTTGCAATAAATTGTTGCACTATCCGTATTTTTAAGGATATTTTCTGGATTGAACGCTAATTTTCTTTCTGATTTAAAATTTCTAGAAATGTGTAGCACTCAAATGAGAAACTATACGTAATTCCCTGTTTAATTAATATTTCATATTCTTGAATTTAAAATGATTATGCATTTACAATTATAGAATTCAAGTAGTTCTTACTGAAATATATATTTTTTTCAAATCACAGAAAAACATCAGCTGTTAAAGATCTCATGTAAAAAGGCCGGTGGAAACCTCGGCAAGCAAAAAATTAAAAGCCACTAATTTATCATTTCACCTGTACCAATTTTCATTTTTTTGTAGTTATTCTTAGAATTTTCGACTGAAGTGTGTTCTATCCTTCGTGTTTCATGTGTTCCTGAATTCTTAAAGTGAAATATTCCGATTATTGTACGCTTTACGAAACTTTTTATTTAAAATATGATATTGTCAAAGCCTGTTTTTTCTTCAACCTCTGAACTCCTAAAGATGACCAATTATGCTTTTTTTAAACTCCCAAATTGTTTATATCTTTTCAAGGTGGGCCGCAATTTCATTTAGAACCATCACCATCAGTATTCTATATTATTCACTCTGGCGTTTCCTTTAAGCTAAAGTTTAATACTCAAACAATGCGGGCATCAGATATAAGCCTCATGCCTAAAAATAAATATAAATTTTGGGAAGATAACGAACATGTTACAGTAGCTGGAATTAATTTTACCTTGTTCAGAGGAGCTTATCACCAAATTACGGGGGCTGAGCTTGGATTTCAGAAATTGCATCAAGATTCCGCTACAATAAATATATTGAGCAAACGTAGGAGAACTGCACTTGTAAAGGCTGAACCTTCACATTGAAAATTGAAGATTTTCATCATGTGTATTCCTGAATAAATACATAAATATAATAAACTATAAATTTTTCCT
This sequence comes from Acraspis erinacei, assembly GCA_035041075.1. NCBI lineage: Eukaryota > Metazoa > Arthropoda > Insecta > Hymenoptera > Cynipidae > Acraspis > Acraspis erinacei. The sequence continues at coordinate 79,821,876 of JAWWLR010000054.1, read as the reverse complement.
ATAATGGTCTATTATGTTTTTTAAGAGCGAATGTAAATGTTCACGGATGTGCTCAATTTCTGAAATTATCAAAAAAAAATCTCGTCAGATTCTTGCAAAAGATAATTTTCACAAATTTAAACAAAATTTGAAATACGTTTTCGGAAATGATTATTGATGCTCAAAAGCACTTTCTTGAAAATTTCGCACAGCTGCAGTTTGAATTTGTCAAAATTATATAAATTTTTGGAAATTATAATGATGCACCATTTTTACTTAAAAGAAAATTTTTAGATCAGCTTCCAACCATACATTTTGTAACAATAAAATTGATTTTTCTTCCAAATTTGCAGATCCTTGAACCAAAAGCATAGAAAATACGAGTTTTGGAGTGTTTAATAAGGCGCCATTTTGAATTTTTCAAAATGTTGACATTCATCAATTGCCAAATATGTTCCTTTGCAATAATGTAGCCTTTCAATTGACACCTAAAAAGTTGTCACCGAGAAACAAAGAAATATGGAGTTTGAACAACAAAATTTGGGAGGCCATTTTTTTTAATTTTGAATTTTGATTGCCTTCACGTTGTTTTTTGTCAATGAATGTGCGACTTGTAAAAATTTAATGATATTTCGTTATTAATGGTGGTAGTTGTAATTTTGGTTCTAATTTATGGATCCGCCCTTTTGTAAATTTTGAAAACAAATCGGACTCCTTCAATTTTGAGGTTTCTAGCACCAAAAAAGTTTTACTGGCATTCGTAATCCAAAATTTCCCAAGCGGCGAAGGACTGATTGTTTAAACAACCAATTTTTTGCTGCTAAAATTGTGTGATAATGAAATTATTAAATCACGTTATGGGTGCCTGTTTTTATATAATATAACTTTTGAGATATAGACGAAAATGTTCAAACTCATAATAAAAAATTGTCTAACAATTAATTTATACAAATATGCCAAATTTGAATTTCTAAAAAAATATTTTGCACAAAAGTCTTTGTTTTTCAATCCACCCTGTGCATCTGAAAAAAAATGGTCACTTGTTGTCCTAAGTAGACTAATATAAGATTTGAATTTGAATATAAAGCTAAAAAGTAAAATATAATCCTTTTTAGTTCTGAAACACACAATAAATAATATTTATATTAATCAATTATAAGAATAATTTCTTGAAATTTTTGCTCATAGTTTACAAGCTTAAATCAGATTTAAAATGACCATTTTGGGTAAACAAATCAGTAAGAATAATATTATTCCTGGGTTACCGGAAAACTTTATTTTTAATTCTACCCAATTTCCCACTAACCAATTTTTCATTTTACCTGATTTTTCCCTAACTAATAAAATTCCCTGACTTAAGAAAATTGTTTTTAGCTAGATTCCTTTTTTATTCGCCAGTTTTGTTTGGCGTGTGGTATTCAAAAAAATTATGTACATGAATAAAGGGCCTCCCTTACGTAACGTTTCTGTTACCATTTAGGAATTTTAGGAAAATATTCGTAATTTTGCATTGTATCTCACGAGAAGGGACGACGGTTGGGGCCTCCTCATCCCGAACCCTTTTTTTTATATTTTATTTTCTCTTATATTTCTTCTTATATTTCTTTATACTTTCTTATATTTTAAATTGGAGTTTTCAACTTATGAAATTAAAAAATTAAATTTAAGAGAAAATAGCATTTGGAAAAAAGCAGTTTTCGAACTTCAGCTATCATATCCCCACACTCGTATGCTTTTTTCAACCAGTTTTTTACTAGCTATGAACCCTAAAGAGGTGAAAATAATCCAAGAAAATGCATTAACAGATGCATCAATCCTTTCAAGAAGAATCATTGCAATACGCTAACTATACGCCGTATTTCTGAACGACTACGATTGCAATTTCCTGCACTATTTGAAGCTCCAAAAATTCTTGCTTTTGTAACGGTCCGTTTATACCTACCTGCTTGGTGTCCCCCCGGATGCATCAGTCTCGACAGGGTAGCGGGTTTGGGACAGGATTTATGAATAAACGAACAGCGGTTGAATATTAGAAAACAAAGAAGTGAACTATATTTTACCTGTAATCTACAAATTTTTGGCGGTGACAATTCTAAGTGGACTTGTAGTGTGTTTCTAATTGAAGAATGCGGGGTGTGTCGCTGCAGTGTATGTTGCGATTTTGGATGAAGCTGTGAAGAAAAGCGGGCGTGGGAGCAAGTGGAGTAAAGCACAAGGGAAAGGGCGTGCTGGTACGGTTACATCGGTCCCTAGAATCGAGAAAGGAAAGCGGTGGATATGGCGGTTCGCATATCGAAGAGCGGGGACGCAGCTAGTCCTACCGGTATGCGCGCCGGCATTGGCTAGTGCGTGGCGGAGGCGTCCGCGGCGGGCTATGTTCGGTCGCGTCTGTCGGGTCGTCGTCAGGTGTTAAGCGATGATTCTCTTGCTGACCCAGAGCGTCGCCTCCTGGACCCGTCTCTCTCAGAAAAACTGGTACGGTGCGGAGAGAGAGAGAGGGGAGGGAGGTGATCTGGTGGCTGTCCGATGTGCGTGGCGTAGGTCACGTTCGGCGCGGAGCCCGACGGTGTTCAGGCGCTCGCGGGGGCTTGTCTTCACGTCGATCGGGTCAGTCAGGACGGTGTTCGGCGTACCACAAGCGACGCGGGCAGCAGACGACGGTAAGCCTGACGGTGTCCAGGTGCAGGTTGTTCGGATCGATGTCCGGTGTTTACAGGAGCGGCTTCATGTCGGCACAGGGTAACCTGGGTGTGAGTCCGAGGCACCCCTTGGCTCGATAGACGAAATTGCGAAAGGTAGTCGGCTATCGAGTGGCCTGTTAAAGCGGGAGCGGGGCAGTAAGCCGGAGGGTAGCCGCGGTTAGGCCGGTCAGGTGCGTCTGACAGCGCCGTACGCTTATCTCGCATGTCGACCACTGACCGAGTCGGTTACGGGGAACGGGATCTGCGGGTGGTTAGCCGCGGGTAGGCCGGTCAGGGGTACCTGACGTCGACGTACCCTAGCCTCGAAGGGCGGCCACAGGGGAACCTTTCGACCGCCGATCAAGTCGGCTACGTGGAAAGGACGGGATGGAACTAGGAGGTGTGGAAAGTTGTCTGGTCGCCTACTGGGAGTGTAAGACGGCCAGAGGAGTTGCACCGGGTGAGAGCTCCCCGAGGTTAGTCGGTTCACTGCACACGACGTACTCCCGGTTGTCTCGTCGCGCGTCCTTTTTAAAGTCCCGCGGTAGATGGTACTGCTCGTCACACTTTATGTAAGAAAGAGCTTAGTCAACTGGAATAAAAACGAGCATGAAATTTAGTTTACACCGAGCAGCCTCTTAATGATTTTCGTGCGGATGAAAACTTTGATGACGTTAATACTAATAAAATCATCATATTAAATGATAATGATGATCCAGACTTCTCCGAAGAACTCGAGATGAATGTTATGCTGTGTATTGACAAATATCATAAGGCTGCAGTTGAAGTTCTTGATCAAATTAAAGAGAAGTTTAAATGATCAACGAGTAGAGTCAGAAAATTCAACTTCTCACACTTGCTCCAAAGTCTTCGAGTTTATACTTCCCAAAAGAGAATAATCGGAAAGATGGAAATGAAGTGACAACAACTTTCATTTAAAAAAAAAACGAAAGGAGGAAAAAAATGCAAATAGAACACCATAATCACCTTAAAAAGCTCTCCGAGCTTCAATTTCACTTAATGCATACAACCAATTTTTGGAATCGAAATCTTATTCAATAACTTGGTTTTCCAAAACTTATTTTTTTCCAAATTTATCCGTGAAATTTACAGTCTCAGTTCTGTAAAATGGAGAAAGCCTTCCAAAAAAAATCAAATTTATTTTTGAGCACGAAAATCCCAAAACTTTCTACCCCTCCTTCTCGGTCAATAACTATCACAATGAAAAAAATTTCCTCGAGATATAACGCCCCAATACTTACATTTAAAATTGTTTTTAATTTTTGATTATACCATTTCAACAGTTCTTACTGACATAGTTCTAGCTTCAGTGCTTTTTAACTTTACTTTTTCAAGCCTTGTTATTTGTCAAATCGAGAACTCATTAAGATTACCATATTAAATGTTTTAAATTTTTATTCTTTAAATTTGGAAGTAGTCAGTATGTAATTTTGAGATTGATTTCTGTTTTTCTTAAACTGATAATTCTTTCATCTCTTTTCAAGGTGAGCCGAAATACCCACTAAAACCTACAGCATCAGTATTCTATCTTACTTATTCTGGCTCATCCTTTAATCTAACGTTCAATACTGAAACGAAGAGGGTGAAAGATATATGCCTCATACCTCGAAACAATCATCAATTTAAAACTTGGATTTAAAAAATTTAATGGAAATTCTTCTACAAACAAGATACCGAGCAAATGTCTGAAATTTGAAAATGTGAAACCATAATAATGAAATTAAAAATTTTCATCATTTATATTGCTGAATGAATATATGATAAAATAAAAATTGTTCCTATAATAAAAATATAAATTGCCTCTAGACGCCACACAGTAAACCTCAGGAATAACTTTTATCCTTAAATTAGATAAAAATGCTGCAGCAAGTTTATCTGACAAAGTATAAAATTTATCTGACGAAAATGTATATTAAAATTTCCTCCGTAAATTTGAAAATCCTCGCGATATTCATTTCTTAAATCGTCTGACTTTTCTTTAAATCATTTTAACAAAAAAATAATTCACCTACACATACAGAATACATAGGCTGCACTGTGGTTAGCTTATACTTTAGACTGTTTGTTTACAATTTTTTAAGTCTTCACCAGGTTTGACAGAAACTAAAGTGTTGTTCAACAAAAGTAAAGGACTGAACTTGGCTAAGTATTCATTATACAGTATAAACTAACCAAAGTGCAGCCTATGTATTCTGAAAGTGTAGATGAATTATTTTTTGATTAAAATCATTTAAATAGAGTGAGAAGATTTAAAAAATGAGTACCGAGAAGATTTTTAAATTTTGGATCAAATTTTTTCGGTGAACCTAGAGGCAGTCGCAGGGAGCGTCAAATAGTGCGTTATGATTTTCTTATTTTTCCTAAATAATAGTTCAATTTAACCAAGCGAGACGAATCTTCAACAAATTAGTGGAATCCTTAACCAAAACTGATAGATTTTTAACCAAATAGTTTTAATTTTCATCGATAGAGATGAATGTTGAACAATATAATAGAATCCTTCACGAAAAACGATTGATTTCGCACTAATAAATAGTTTCTTTTTTGACCAAAAAAGAATTTAATATTCAATCAAAACCAGTTGAATTCATCAAAAAAGATAAATGTCCTACAAAACAGTCTAATTTTCCAAGGACAAATACTTCACTTAAAAAAAATAATTGAATTTTCAACCAAATAGTAGACTTCTCAACCCAAAAAGAATACTAACAGTACAATGATACTATTTGGAAACTTTAAAAGCCAGGAAGACGATTTTTTAGAAGACTCCTGAATGTTCAACAAAAAAGTTAACTTGGGTTTAAGAAAGATCAATTTTTGACAAAAAATGTGAATGCTGAATCAAAAACGACGAATTTTCTATTTATAACAGTTGAATTTTTGTCAAAAGGATTATTTTCGAACAAAATAGTCGAGTTTTTAACTCTATTATTAAATAAACAAGATGTCTGCTACAATAACGAAAGAATTTTCCAAACAAAAGGACGAATTTTCGGCGAAAAAGATTCTTTTTCAACCAAACAGTTAAGCTTTTAACTTGAAAAGATGAACTTTTTAACCAAATTTTCCAATTTTCGGACAAAATATTATAAACTTTAAACAGAAATCAAATAGTTGAATTTGCAAGACAATAAAGACCAAAAATTTTCGCAGGCAGTTAAATTTTCAACAAAAAGTTCGTTTTTAAAGACGAAAAGGACAAAAGATGAAAAATTAATTTTTAACAAAAAAATTAATTTCTAAATAAGAAAGAGGAATTTTCAATCCAAAAGAACGAATTTTTTTGAAATAATTCATTTATCAATGAAAAAGATCAGTTGGGTTAACAAGATAGTATATTTTTGAACTCGCAAAGATAAATTTTCAACGGAAAATTTCATTACTAAATAGGAAAGAAGTCTTTGCTACCAAAAATGGTGAATTTTCAATTAAAAATGATAAATTTTCAACGAAAAAAGATGCCTTATTTAACAAATAGTTGAACTCCTAACTTGCAAAGATGAATTTTCAATCCAAAAGAACGAATTTGCTATTCAAACCGGTTTGATTATTGCTAAGGCATCATCTTTTATAACATAAATGCTTTCCCATCGATTTCTATATATTTAACAAAACTTTGAACGTAATTTTGTTTCTTGAATACGATGAAAAATATTCAAAAAGTATTGATTTAATGCGTTAATTAAGAATCGTGCATATAAATATATAAAAACCCTAGCTAGAGACACTCATGTGGAAAAGTTAATTAGGGCCATACTGGCCCCAACTAGATTACCCAATTAATAGTTGGGCCCCAAGTGGGCAGCCGAATCACTGCCCAACTAGGTTACTCCCTGGGTTGTAAAGGTCAGCCCAACAAACGCCCAGATTGAAGTAAGAAGCTGGGCCTTAGTTGGGCAGCCCAACATTGCGTCCAATGAAAAGCCAATCAATAAATAACACAGATCGGCTCTATCAATATAAGTTTTGATAAGTAAACATTCGGAAAAAGTGGAAAAGTTTCACGATTCGGATGGGATTGCATCCATTGTAAATAAATTTTTTAATTAATTTCACTTTTTGTTATCTGGGCTGCCCAGTTGGGGCCCAATTGACGCCCAATTATAATTTGGGCTAAGTTGTGGCGATTTCCACATAGGCAGCATTCTTAAAATCTTTTTAGCCATATACAATTCATTATTGAAGATTTTCTTCTGCCAGAATGTTCGCCCTTTTATTACACACGCCCATAAAAAATAAAAGTGGTCTGAACTTTACAAATGACTAGGACACCCTTATGGATTTTTGAGCCTCTAAAACCGAATCGAGCATAGGGAAAACGTGCAAAATCTTGGATGTATACCACTTTTGTAAAAATTTCGAAATTAATTAAAAATTTGAAATTATTTATAAAAATTGAAGTTTAATAGTTTAAAAGATATTAATAATATTTTGAATATTTGAAAAATTTTCGAAACTTCATCAAATATTTTGAATTGCCTTGCAAATTGCACAAGTTCCAAATATCTTATAAGTTCAATTATAGTTTACATAAAATTTTGCTAAATACTTTCAAATAAAAAAACATAAAAAATTTTCTTGATTTTTTCTTTAAATCTTTTCATTTTTTTTAAGTTTCTTAAATTTTTTCAAAAAAAGATGTAAATTATTCTTATGACTTATGAAAATTAAAAAATAAACCTAAAAAAATAATTTTTATTTTAACTTTTCAAAAATTATTGGCCAAGCAAAAAAAAAGTAAACGCATGCGTAGCTCGCGATTGACGATTCTAGTTTAAAGAAAAGGATGCTCAATATTTAATATTTTATTTTGAGATTTCATCCTTATGTTGTATTTGTATAAAATAATAGACTAAAGGTATTATCAGTTACATTGTTGAGTTAAGAACATAAAAAAACTGAGAAATCAGCCTTTTCTCTAACCAAGGACTTTCTAAATTACATAGAAGATAAAAGTTTTAGTTGGTTTTGAAACCGCTTGAAAAAAATGACAGTCATTTATTTAAGCTCTTGCTCAAATATTATTTTGAAATTTTGAAATTAATAAATCAGTTTTTTTCCCCTATGAAGATTTATGAATGAATAAAAAATACATTTATGATAAAAACTCAATTTATTTAAAAAGGTTTATGAGTATTATTAATATTATATTATTATTTAAATTATTTACAATTTTTCAGATTAAAAATGTATTTTAATATTATTCTTCAGCTATCTGGAACGAATGAAAGAAATTATTTGTAATATGGTTTGATTAGAAATTAAATCATATTACAATAAAACGTAAAAATTATAATATTTGTTTTTAATGAATTTTTACTTTCATCTAATATCTTTTCTAGGTTTATAAATTATGTATCTTTCGATGGGAAAAAAAATTTTATTTTTGTATTTATTTTGTAATTATTCAAGGTGCAAGGTCTGTTAGATCTTATTTTCAATTTTAGCTGTTTGTGTGGCCTAAAGTTGCCGCAATGCTTCTTCCGCGTATTCTAGGAAAATCGAAATTTATCATGATTCTGCATGTTTTTTGAATCATAGTAATTGGTACTGCACGAAATACAGATAAAAAATGAAGATTTATATCAGCAATCTGCTCCTTGCGATCAAGATTTTTCTCCGTTTTAATGGTCAGTTTACTCAAAATGATATAAATGTCAATTTAAAAATGAAATACAACATGTGCAAGAATTAATTATTTTAAAAAATCAAGCTAAAAATTTAAATACGCAATTATTGAACTGTATTTAGTTACCATATGTTAGACGAAATACGCTTTGACCTGGTATTTGCTGTATCTTGCAGTTTTTCATTTTTAAACTTCAAAATTTATATTAGCTTGTTCCGTGCTCTTAACGTTTTCGGTAAATCATATATTTTCAATACTAGGGCTTCTGATAAACAATTATTTAAATCCGAATGCATCGAAAATTGTAATTTGGTGATTGTGAATTCTCTTTCGTTAAAGCTCCTCAAGCTTTAACGACAACATTCTGATCACTTATCTAGCGAATCGCACTCGATTTTGTTGAAAATGCGAAATTTTCTACATTATGTTCCACACTATTATGTCAAATGTATATTACATTTATTTCTGTAGCTCGGACTAAGATTGCTTATTCAGATATTGCAAAATAATGTACAAATTTTATTTTACATGACTACTTTAACATTTTTTTTTATTTTGTATTACATTTTATTCTTAGCCACCCTGAAACTTGTATAGTGTTTGAGCGCGCCTGTGGCATGCGACTTTTGGTTCTCGCGCTTTGCGCTAGATACTACATTTATCTCGCGCTTCGCGCTCAGTGTCAGTATTTCCCCCGCACTTGTGCGCAGGCCTTTTCAAATTAAATTTCAAGAAATCGACAATTGTAAGTTAGCTATAGTGAATTCTCTTTTGTTAAAGCTCTTTCGGATTTAACGAAAACATTCTGAGCACTTGTGACGTGTTTCGCACTCGATTTTGTTCCAAATCTAAAATTTTCTACATTATGTGCAACACTATTATATAGAATGTATATTATAATTATTTCTGGACTTTGGACTGGTACTGCTTATTAAGATATTGCAATGTAATGTAAAAGTTTTATTTTTCATAATTACTCAAATATTTGCTATTTATTTTGCACTAATTTTTATTCTCAGCTATCAAGAAAAATTTCTCATTTCAGTCAATTTATTTGATTAAAATTCATAATATTTATTGATATTGAATCATACATATTTTCCTTATCTTTTTTTTGTTTTTTAGGTGCGCACCATATAAAAAAAACAATTTCATCATAAAATTTTTTAATGTAACTTGTTTCGTTCTTCCATAAATTTAATTTTTTATTTTCAATTAAATTTTTAACGATTTAAGCAAAAAATGCGCATCCTAGCCTAAAGTGTCTCCAAGAAAATTGATAGATATAATTTAGGCGAATTTTTTCATTTTGAATGTATTCTAATAAAAAAAGTTGCCACAGCATAGTTGCACATCATATTGAAATTAAAATTATTATTAAACATTTTATTGCAACTCGTGTCCTTTTGCCATAAATTTAGTTTATTTTTTTCAATGTTAAATAAACTGTTATTTTAGATTGAATCCTTTATTCAAAAAGTTAATTTTTTGTATTTTTAATACATTTTTATAAGCAAAGTTTTTAAGAAACTTGTAGATACCGTGGGTAAATAAATTTTGTCTTAACTTTTTTCGTCTCTTGTCTCGTTTTTCTAAACAAAATATATTTTCAATCTTATTTTTTACGAATGAAAGAAAATCAACTCGTCCTATCTACAGATTATAAATGAGAAATTTGTAGATCGTTTTTGTAAACAACTTTATGCCTTGCGCCGTATTCCAAAAAATTAATTTTATTATTTTAAATTTTTTTGTTATTTTTAATGTTATTTTTCACTATTAAAACAAAATTTACAAGTCCTATCAGAAAATTATGCATGACTTTCTACGATTAAAACCGGAACTGTTAATTTCTTCAAAAAATGGCGCATAACCAATCTTTAGCTATTTTTTAAGTGGACAACTTTTTTTGAGTTTTTTTTCTTAACTCATATCGTTCTTTAAAAACTTGATTTTTTATATTTCTAATGTTGTTTTTACTAACAAATAAAACACTACGTATGATATAAAAAATTTATAATAACAAAATTTTGGATATTTCTTCCATGCACAATTTTGGTTGATTTGTGTTTTTTCGTATTTTAAATTAAAAGAAAAATTATTTCATCAACTGAACATTTAACAATTCCACATATGGTTGAAAATTTGTCTACTTCGGTGAAAAATACAATTATTTGGTTGCAAATTTATGTACATATATTGTTAAAACTTAATGCTTTTAATTACTTCTTCATTTATTTGGTTACATATTTAAACAATTTTGTTAAAAATTTGTTTTTTTCTAGAGAGTTGTAGAAAATTGACTGTTTGATTAAAAATAATATTTTGGTTTTGCAAAGTAAACTAGAATTCTGGGATTAAAATGCAAGTCTTTTGTTGGAAAATAAAACAATTTTGTTGAAAAGTTATCCGTTTTTGTTGAAAATTCAACTATTTCGCAGAAAATGTACTTTTCGTTGAAAATTAATATTTTGTTTTGGAAAACACTTCATGACTTAGAAGTAGAAGAATTCAACAACTTTGTTTAAAAATTTTGGTTGAACAACTTTTTTGAGAAATTTTTTTTTTTTTTTTTGAAGATTCATATTTTCAGATGAAAAATGCCCTCTTTGTAAAAAATTGAATTACGTTTACTCATTGGTTGAGCATTTATCTGTTTTGTTACAAATTAATTTTTTTCCTCACAGTTCATATTTTTTGTTGAAAATCCAATTTCTGTTAAGATAAATCTTCTTTTGACTGAAGCAAATTTTGTCTTTGAATGTTTTTCGTCTTTTGTGTCGTTTTTCCAAACTTTTCCATTTTCAATCTTATTTTTTAAGACTGAAAGGAAATCTACTGGAAATATCTAAAAAATATAAATAACAAATTTTTTAGATTCTTTTTAGTAAACAACTTTTGTCTTTTAATTTTTGTCCATACCTTGCGTCGTTTTCCAAACAATTTAATTTTTTTATTTTTGTATATTGTTTTTTTATTAATAAAAAAAAGCTTGTTGTATTAAAAAACTATTTTTGACAAATTTGAATAAGTATTCGATGCTTTTTGGACGAACAACTTTGGTCTATTCAGTTTCTTTCAAATCTTGTGTCATTTGTCCAAAATTTGTATTTTTTTATGATGGTTGATTTTTAATTAATTTTGTGCAATCAAAATTTGAATCCTCGACAGAATTCAAAAAGTTTCTATGATAATCTTGTGTAGCCTTAAAAAATGAGCGTTTTTTGTTTCTTGTCTTTTTTTTCATATCATGTGTTCTTTGGCCTAACATTTTAATGGTTTTTTTTCGGTTTTAGTAAATTCTATAACTGAATATTTTTCATTTATCGAAAAAAGTTGCGTGAATAAATTTTGAAATCTTGAAAAAAATGGTCCCCAAAATTTTTAAAATACTCTCACTTTTTGAATTTTAATCGAAAATTGCTGGTTAACGAACTCGGTCTTTCTCTACTAGATATTTAAAGAAAATAAACAATTCTTTCTATGTTTCCCAGGATATTGGGATATAATTTTAAAACTTTTTAAAAATACTAAAACTTTTTAAAAGATTTGTAGAAATATCGATAAAAAGTCTGACCGATATGGATGCCATTTCTTTAAATTTAAAAGCTGTGTACAAATTTGAGGAAATATTCAATTCATTTAAGATGACATGTGCATTTTTTGCCGAAAATTTGAAATTTGAAAAGATTTTAGAAAATTGAAGAAATTTAAATTTTTGAAAAATTTTAAAAAGAATTTGCCAAGTTTTTTTAAAGAATTTTGAAGGATTCCAAGATCTTAATATTTTTTAAGGTTCCGCGGAAAGTTTTAAATGACTTTTTATTTTTAAACATTAATTTGAAGAGAAAATATAAAAAGATACAAAATTTTGTTTTAAATTGTCAAGACATCATCTTAAAGAGCCAAGGCCATTTTTTAGTTTTCAAATAAATTTCAAACGGTCTAGAAAGTTCTCGAACCGTTTAAAAAATATACACCGGGTTTTTAGGGATTCGCTAAATACTTTGATATTTTAAAAGATTTAAATAATTTAAAACCAAATCTTGATTTTTTAAAAAGATTTCCGAAAAAAGTGCAGAAGCTTTTCAAGGTCTTTAAAATTTTTAAACACGAAAATAAACATTTCTTGAAGATTCTTAAAAAAATTTTAAGTTACTTATTATTTTGAAAAATAATGTGTACAGGATATTTTTAAAGATTTTAAAACAATTCAAAAGCTTTCGAAAATTATCAAGTAAGCATCTCGAAGGTTTTAAGGCAATTTTAAGAATAACTTGAAGCAGTCTCAAACTTATTTATAAATTTTAAAATGTTTTTAAGATATTATTAATATTGGAACACATTAAAGGATGCAAAAAATAACAAAAGTTGTTCCAAGTGATTCAAATTTCCCAAAAGAATTTCATTTAATGTTTTTGAAACTCAACAAGAAATAAAATGCTTATTTTATACAATGTTAAGTATTCATTTTTTTCAGTCGTATGCAGATGAATTTTAGAATATAACTTTAATTTAGTTAATTCTATTTTATAACTATTATTAATATTGTATTAATATTTCAATTGTTTGCAATTTATATATTTAAACAAAAATACTCTTGATATTATTTTTCTAGTATCTAAAAGAAAAGAAGCAAATCATTTGTATTATGATTTTAATATAAATTCAGTTTGATTAAAATTTATCATTACAAAACACTAATATTTGCTTAAAAAGAGATAATTACTTTAGCCGAGTATCGTTCTGATCAGTGTAAAATAAATTTTTTTTCAAATATTTGAAATCACTTGATTTGAATCACTTGTATGCAGCCGAAATCCTAAAAATCAAAAGAATATTAAATATTCTATAGTTAGGTATTTGAAAAATCATTTTGAAGTATTTTCTACAAGTTCATTCTCTGAAAAAATTCCATATTAATTTTTCACACCGTAAAATGAAAGTATGAGGCTGAAGCGAAAATCCAATAAATCTTGATAAATTATAGCGCATAGTTAAATTTTTATCAGAAAAATTTATACTCAGAGATGAATTTGTAAACCAAGAAGACAAATTTTCAACAAATGAATTAAATTTTCTAAACGTCAATTACACATATCCATGTTTTTAAGGTTGATCTTTTCAGTGGAAAATTCTCCTTTTTTTGGTAAAAAAAACTCATTTTATTGGATATCTTTTTGGTTTTAACATTCTTTTTTTATAAATTTATTAAAACATTTTTTTTAGCATTTTGTGGAAAATTCAAGTATTTTAGCATAAGTTCATGTTTCATAGTATAAAATACATTTTTTTGTTTAAAATAAATTAATGAATTGGAAAATTTTAAATTTGACCGAAATTTTAAACTACGGTCCCTAAATAATATGCTTGGGATATAGTATGTAAGAATTGACAGAGCTTATGCTTTTACAGAAATAAATGCTGTGCGGGTTAAAGAAGAAGTTTCAGCATCCGGAACAAGTCCAAAATATGAAGACGATCTTAGTTTAGTAGAAAAAAGTCCTCATGATGGTCCACATCACGAAACTGTTTTCATAGGGCAGCAGGCAATTCAAGTGTGATTAGATGATTCTGGAAGAAACGTTATAAAAGCTTGGTATCCGAGGGACTGTAAAATTCCCAAAAAAAGTTTTTTCCAGAAATATGATTGTTTAATCCGTGTCTTTATAGACAAACGTCTCAAAATAGCATTGGTGGCATATATAGATAAAGACAATGTACTTATAGGTGTCCGAGCACCGCAACGACCAGGTAAATGATTGTGGGTTATTATTCACTTTCAAAAAAAGTAAATTAAAAAAATGCTTTTTGAAAATGTCTTTTTTAGTGGAAATTAATTATAATTATTCCCAAATAAACTAAAAGAATGCAAAATAGAATGACTCAGGTAAGGAATAGTATAATAGGAAATATATATCGTAGGTGTTTCGCTTAATAATGTCGATTTTCTCGCAGAATTTGGCCGTTTGTTTACATAACAATAATAATTACCTTAATAATCAAAGTATTGGCCAACGTTTTCAACAACTTTTGCCCATCTTTCTGGCAATGTATGGATTCCTTTACAAAAGAACTGTTCATTTTTTGAAGCTAATCATTCTTCGAGCCAAATTCTCACTTCTTCCTAAGACTGGAATTTTTTTTCTGAATTTCCGTGCTGCCTCGATCGGAATAAGTGGTAGCCCGATGAGAACATGTCCGGTGTATACGGCGGGTGGGGTAGGATGTCCCATTTAATGTTTTCTAAATAGTTTTGGACTCGTTTCGCAACATGAGGCCGTGTATTGTCATGTTGAAAAATTACTTTCTTGTGTCTTTGCGCGTATTCTGCTCGTTATTCCTCCGATGCTTTGTTTAATTTAATTAATTGTTGTCGGTACCGTTCGCTAGTAATTGTTTCACCGGGTTTCAGCAGTACGTTAGATACATCTCTCCTATTGTCCCACCTAATTCACAGCAAATCCTACTTTCCATTTATATTACGCAGTGGTTGCAACGTTGAAGGCTGGCCTGGGTCTAACCACGATTTCCTTCCCTTTGGGTTATCAAAATGGATCCACTTTTCATCACCTGTCACAATTCGTTGCAAAAATAATTTTACAAATGGTTTTTCGCCTTCCAATATCTCTGTCTTTCAATTGATATGGAACCCATTTCCCTACCTTCTGGACCTTCCCCAATGCGTGCAGACGTTCGGAAATGGTGGATTGGCCAACATCCAATTCATTTGCCATTTGCTTCAACGTTCGCCTTTAGGCTTCATCCAATAAAGCTTCAAAATCTTCATCTTCAAACTTTTTGGACTGACCTCGACGCTCCTGGTCTTCTGTATCGAATTCACAAGTCTTAAACCGTTAAAACCATCGTTCACAAGTTTTTTGGGTTATAAAATTTTCCCCGTAAGCTTCAACCAATAATCTATGGCTTTCAAAAGCCGTTTTCTTCAAATGAAAGAACACTATTGAACTTCCCCGCAAAACTGCTTTTTCTGATAAGTAATTGGACATTTTCAAAGCTATCAAAAAATATGTTCTTTGTACAATGACAATCCAGAACAAACTGGCTTTTGGTGGTGTCTGTCGAACCTTCAAAACGCCGTAGACTCCATGCGTCCATACCGACAAACTTATTAGTAACGTCATCTATGAGCAAAATTGACATTATTAACCGAAACACCTATTACTAGGTATAAAAAAGAATTTTTTATTTATTGTATAAAAAAGATCTGAACTATTTAAAAAAAATTAGTGATGCATCGATCGACATGATGCGAGAAACGGGCGAAATTTTCATTTGCCTTGTTTGGTTAACTTCAAATAATATTTAAAAATCTCAAACAACAGGAACCCATAATTACATTAATTTAACTATAATTTACGTAGGCTGAACGAAATATTTCTGAAGGCAAAAGGTTAAAATTTCTTTAATAATTACAAGAGTGACTTCTTTTATTTTAAATCTTGAAGTAAGTATGAGAAAAATTGAAAGTTTATTTTTCAAAGGAAATTATGTAGGTTAAGAATACAATGTCTATATAATTTGCATTTTTACACATTGCAACCTAAATTATTTCTCTACAAAGGAAGTAAATTAATTTAAAACTGGTTTTTTAGATACGAAATAAAATTCAGACCTCAAAGTTGAAAAAGTTGAAACTTATTTAGTCGTTCATACGGCAAAAATTCACAAATTACGAATATCTTAGAATTTTCAGACAGTAATAAGCATTTGGTTAGTGGAATGAATTAAAAATATTTTTAAAATTATTTTAAAAAAATCGCGAAATGCTTATAAATTATTTTTTTGCATACTGAACTTTGCTAATTATTTATTTAGATTAATTCTTAATTCCTTATTTCTGTCCATACCTCATATATATTTTACATAGATATAGTTCGAACAGTGAAATTACTCATTTTCATAATGATAATTAATGTTGTCGTTTATTATTATATTATTAATAATTGTATCAAAGAACTCAAATGCCATAAACTTCAAAACTTTATCAATTTTATAATAAAAACTCAAACTTTTAAATGGAAACCATCTTCTTCTCAAAATGATACAGTGCTTAAATTTATTTTCTTATTAATCGTACGCTGCGTTGCGACTTAACCATGAAACAGGGAAAGATCGGAAAAAGACCGGGAACTTAATTTTGAAAAACCAGGAATTTACTTCTGCTTCGTTGAAAATTAATTCCTTCAACTCATAATTCTAATGTCCATGTTTGGTTAAAAATTAATCGCTTCTTTCTCAACATTCAAAAATTTGGGTAAAAGTTTGTCTTTGTTAACTGAAAATTCAAATTAAACTATTTCGTTAAGGATCCACATATTTTGTTAAAAAACGATTTTTTTCAAAAGAAAATTACCCTTTTCTTTGCACGTTAATCTTTGTGTTTAAAACTTCTTTTTTCGGTTAAAAGTTCAAGTATTACAGTTCAATGTTTATCATTTTAGTTGAAAATTCATCTGTTAGGTACAAATTAAAATTACTTAACTGAAAATTGAACTATATTGTAGAAAATTAATTTTTTATCACGATACATCATTTTTATTAAAAATTCGATTTTTTGGTTGAAGTATGAGCTATTTGTTAGAAAAATTGTTTTTTCCAGTTCCATATTCCATATTTGTAGATAAAAATGCATCCTTTTTGTTTAAAAGTTAACAATTCCATTTAAAGATTTATAACTTCCTTTGCAAATGGATCCCTTTAATTGAAAATCTATCCATTTTTAAAGTTATTTTTTTTGTGGAAAGTTAATTTATTTAGGAAATTAATTTTGTAACTGAAAATTTAAGTTATTCTAATTGAACATTCCATAATTTTAGTCGAAAATTCATCTATTTGGTTCAGAAATAATTTCTAACTTCAAATTTAATTATTTATGTTTCGGTTAACAATTAATCTTTTTCAGTGAAAATTAATTCTTCAATACCCTCAAATATTTTAAATCCTTCGAAAGTCCATTTAGTTTCAAGATTCCTTTAAAAAGTTCTTGGTAATCATTAAAAATAACATACAATATTTAACGTCCTTTTTTTTGACCTTTCGAAATTGTTTAAAGATATTAAAAATGCCAAGGAATTAAAAAAATACTTTGAAACAGTTTAAATCCTATCATCAATAAAGGAAAAATTAACAATAATTCAGGCGAATAAGACTTAAGATTTTTATTAATTTTTTGACGCCTCTATTTTGTCGTCTTAGCTCTGTTTTCTTTTTTTAACCTTTCACCTTTTTTTTAAATGTTGAGGGTGGATTAGATTTTTGACTTTTACTTTTGTCCATTTGTTTATTTATTTTTTTTAATAAAACTCAGTAAAAAATGTTTAAATTGATAACTAATTACCATTTCGAAGAAAAGCAGTTCTAACTGATTACACAGGCCCACAAAAAAAACAAAAGTGTCTGTGCAATTGACCAGACCTATATATTCTTATGTATTTTTCGA
>JAWWLR010000054.1:79791509-79804003 GCA_035041075.1 Acraspis erinacei | reverse complement strand
GAAATTTTTGTAAAAAAAAAATCAAAACATGGTTTTCGATGTATTTTTTCCCGTAGAATTCGATTCTGAAGTCAAAAGAATAAAATTTTTATTTATTTTTTTTTTATTTAAAAAAAAACCATGAAAAACCCGTAAAAAAGGAGGTCTTTCGAGCAAAACCCCATAAAAAAGTAGCTGGACCCTACTTTTTTATTGCAAATTCGGATTCAGTGTCGAAAAATACTTAAGAATATATAGGTTTGGTCAATTGCACAGACACTTTTGTTTTTTTTGTGGGCCTGTGTTATAAATAAATAACAGGAGGATAATCAAGCAAATCAATGTTTTGTTTAAAATTATTTTTTTTAATGACAATGTCAACTGAAATCTTTTTTGAATCCGATGTATTTTTCTAATAATTTGTCTCTTTTATTTGAAACTTAATATTTTTAGGTAGAAATATTGATGATTTTTCGGAAAAAAATGGAACTGTTTTCTTGAAAAATCTACTTTTTTGTTGCAAATTTAGATATTTCATGCAAAATTTGCTTTTGGTTTGAAATTTATTTTTTTTGGATTGAAAAAGAAACTGAAACATTTTCTGAATAAAAATTGAAAATTGAAGAAACATTTTTGTAATTTTTTATTAGAAATTCATTTGTTTTAGTAGAAGATTTCATCTTTCAAGGATCAAAATGCAACTACTTTGTAGAGAATTCAAATATTTTGTAAAAAATTGATCCTGTTACACTTAAAATTCTATTTTTTTCGTAGAAAATTATTTTTCTTTAAAAATTAAAACTTTGATCTTGAACAATAATCTGTAATGTTTTTTTGGATTGAACTTCAACTATTTTTTTGAATTTTTTTCTAATAAAAATTTACGTGTTTTAAGAGAAATCACTTTGTTTAAAAGACAACATTTTCGGTTAAAAATTCGTCTTCTTGAATTGAAAATTCAATTTTGTTTAGAAAACTTATTTCTTGCTTAAAAATTCATATTTTGATTGCGAAACTTCAATACAATTTTTTTTAACCGAAAATTCAACTATTTTTTAGAAATTTATCTTTGTGATTAAAAAATTCGTCTGTTTTAGTAAAAATTTCATTTTTTAAACTAAAATGCAGTTTATTGGTTAAAAATTCTTCTTCTTTGCTTGAGTATTCAAACTATTTTCTTTGAAATCAGTTTCTTAAGAAATCATTTTTTGTTGTAAAAGATTTATATTTTTAATTAAATATTCATGGATAGTTAAAAGTTGAAATATTTTATTGAAAATTAATCTTCTTTAATTGCAAATTCAATTACTTGGGTTAAAGTATAACTACATTGCTAAAAAAATTTTTTGCTTATTTAAGCATTGCCTTTGGTTTAAAATTTAAATGTTTAATAGAAAAGGTTTTTTTGTAAAAAATCACTTTTTTATTTTAAGATGTAACTTCAACATTTTTTTCATTGATCTTTTTTAGTTTAGAAAATTAATTTATTTCTGAAATCATATTTTCGGGTTGAAAATTCAATTTTTGCATAGAAAATTTGTCTTTTGACTTGAAGATTAAAACATTTAGATAAAACTTCATTTCTTTCTTGAAGGAGAAAAGCTTTATTTGTTGAAAATTGTTTTTTTTTTTGGTTTTAAAATATTTTCTTTTTAGTACGAATTTAATCTTTTTTGCTCGAAATATAAACTGTGGCGCTTTTTCGTTGGCAATTTATGGTTTCAGTTTGAAAATTCAAATATTATGTTAAAATAATGTTTATAAAAGATTTTCTGTTTGCTTTTATTGGATAAAGCCAGCTGTTTTTAATTTCGAAATAAAGTTCTTTTTTTAATTTTATCTATTGCATAAGTTGTTAAAAATTCATGTTTTTAGTTTGAAAATTAGTGTCCTGGTTTGAAATTTAAGCCATTTTTATTAAGAGCTCAGCGTTTTTGTTTATTCTTAATTTTAGTTCAAAATTCATTTGCTTGTTTTCGTAAAAATTATATTTTTTTCCTAACAATGTAAATAGTTTCTTAAAAATTTAAATGGTTTCTTGACAAAATCCACTCTTTTGTCGAAAATTCGTACTTTGGGTTTTCAAATTTAACCTTTTAGTACAAAATTTATAATTGGTTAAACTTTTTTATATTTTGTAAGAATTCCTATTTTTTAGTACAAAATCAATTTTTTCTATCCAAATACAATTGTTTATTCTACAATATCAAAAACAAACTATTTGAAACTTCATGTTGATTTATTTTAAATTTGAGTCGAAAATTTGTACAATATTAAATTATCTTTCTAAATACAAAACTGTCAAGTTCATTGGGAAAAATAAGTCTTGACGTAAAACACAATACATATTAGTTTCTAATTTATTATTTGAAAAATCGTGAAAAATATTTGTTTACAATAAAAAATGGATTTTATAAACATATGCATGTTAAGTTAGTATTTTATTCCTATTTTATTAATAATATAACATATCTGTTTTAAATTTTCAAGGGAATTACTTTTAATTATACTGATACAAAATTTTGACAATCTATAAGTTTCGCAAACATCTGCCGATTCTAGAAATATAAAAAAAAATTTCTTTAACTAGTGAATAAGTGCCTCGAAGCTATCAATTTTCTACAAGAAGAAAAAACATATATTATTTAGTCTCCATGTCTTTTATTATTCAATAGTTATTATTTGGATGGTTCGAAGTTTTTAATTAAAAAATAGTTTTTTATTTTTTAATTCACTAATAAAATAATTTTTTTTTTGGTAGTTTAAATGCTAAAATAAAAATGAATTCTAAATGACAATTCTAACCATGATTTTATCTAATACGCAATATTTGAGGACTTTTGTAATATTCTCATTTTTTTGAATACACAAAAAATACAAAGCAATTTTTTTGAAAGTTTGAAATGTTAGCGAATAAAATTAAAAAATAAACATCATTTCTGACTATTCGATTAACAGTTTTCATATTGTATCAAGAAACAAAATTCCCATCAAAACTGCAGTTTTTAAAACTTTTCAGTCTTTGGACGAAAATTACAGAAAATACGATTTTTTGAGTATGTCATAAGGAGTCATTATAAAAATTGTCAAAATTTTGAATCTCACGCATTACGAAACACGATTATTTATAATAATGTAGCCTTCTAATTGACAACTGAAAAGTTGTGATCGAGAAACAAAGAAAAAGTGGGTTTAAAATAATTGGGTGGCCATCTAATATTTTTTTTTAATATGGCGCATTTTTTATCCTTTCTTCGAATTGAAAATGAGTATAATTCAGAAAATCCATTTTTTTCATTTTCTGGACTTTTTAATATTTTAAAATAAGGTGATAATTGCCTTTCTCGTTAGTATCTCGTATCCTTCAATTTTAAATAATTTTGTAGTCGGAATTGTTTCAATTTAAAAAGCTTTAACTCACATATCTGTTCTTGAGCGTCAACAGAAAATACAGGATGTAGAAATCTTTATAGTAAAATAAAATATTATTTATATTTCATTTCATCTGTACCGATTTTCATTTTTCTGCATGGGAATATCACTCCTAGAAGTTTGAACTGAAACGCCATTTTGCTTTTGTTTTTCATTTTTTGCTTAATTTTTACAAGTGAATTCTTCCAATTATTTAATGATTACATAAACATGTAATTTGAAGTAAACGATTGTCAAAGGCAGTTTTTTTCAATCTGTGAAGTCTGCAAAAATACCGAATTAAGTCATATGAATTTTCAGTGCTTAAATTATGAAGCGTTCAGTATTTAATTTTTAGCTAGATTTTTGCTCTTTTTTCAACCTAATTTTTTTTCTAGATGGACCGAAGTACGATCTGGAACCTACTCCAACACTATTCTATATTATTTACGCTGGCCGTACTTTTGAGGTGCCATTTAATGAGTTTGAAGAGAAAGTTATAGCAATATACCTCTTGCCTAAAAATCTTTATCGAAACTATGCAGACAAAGTTCCTGCTGTAGTAGCTGGGATACATTTTACCGTTTATAAAGTAGCTCGGGGTCAAATCTTGGGAGCTGTGCTTGACAAATTGCCTGAAGATAATTCCACGCACAACACGATGAACAAACGTGTAAAAATCGAACACGTGCCAACTGAACATATGACAAATGAACATTCAACAACTCAACCTGTGAAAACTGAACATGTGACAAATGAACATGTGACAACTCAATATGTAAAAACTGCACATGTGAAAACCGAACCTTGGGATTAAAAGTTTA
Organism: Acraspis erinacei; assembly: GCA_035041075.1. Taxonomy (NCBI): domain Eukaryota; kingdom Metazoa; phylum Arthropoda; class Insecta; order Hymenoptera; family Cynipidae; genus Acraspis; species Acraspis erinacei. The sequence continues at coordinate 79,799,789 of JAWWLR010000054.1, read as the reverse complement.
AAATTTTCATGTATATTACTGAATACATTACGTGTGCTAAATAAAAAATTGTTCAAAAATAAAAAAAAGTTTGGGACTATTCAATACCTACACGGAGAGAAGTTTGGTAGAGCCGCTCGCCCAACCCGTAGAATTGTCGCACCAATCACGCAGTGAAAAGCGCCACTTCTGGCTAGCAGAAGGGCTCCGCTGATTCGGGAGAACCATTACCCCGAACAGGCCTAATCGTTTAACCAAAAGTATAGTCTAGTCGTTTTGAACACGCGGCGCTTGCGGCACAGTTCTGCGCTTGCGCAGCTTAGGAAAATGTAGCACCCACCTTTCAGGGCGGCTGATCTCCGTAAGTTCGGGGTAATTAGTGCCCCGAATCTGGAGTAGAAGCCAAACTAAGCTGAAGTGCAGCGACTCTCTCATAACTGGCGCGACTATTGTCATAGTGTAATTTTCACTAGCACTCGATTAGTGAAAAATTACCAATTAAAATAGTGAAACTGATGTAACAGAAGAGACAGGCCAGGTCTGACCTATCTGTCTTGCAGAGAGAATGTCGAGAGAATTTCAATATTATTTTTCTGATATCTTAAACGAAAGAAAGAAATAAGTTGTAATATGAATTCAATATTATTAAGCTAAACCCAGAAAATTAAAAAATTTTGTTTCATAATAAGTTGCTACACTAACTCTCATTCTTCACCTTCAAATTAAATTCAAACAGAGTCTCCAGATATCGAAAATTATCATGAATCTGTAGATCCTATGGGTAATAGTAACTGATAGTGATCAGTATATAAAGAATTGAACATGTTTAATCTTTCTCACTCACCGTGTACCAGATCCGAATAAAAAGATGATAATTTACATCAGCACTCTGTTGCTTGCGATCAAGATTTTTCTTCGTTTTGATGGTAAGCTTCCCCAAAATAATACAAATCTCTATATAAATATAAAATATAACATATGCTAAAATTAAATTTATTTAAATATATTTCGCTAAAGTTCGAAGTGCGCCATTGCCCACGTGTATTAAATTAACATATGGAAGACTAAACACGCTTTGATCTGGCTTTTGCCAAATCCTACAATTTTTCATGTTCAAGCTTGAAAATATTTGATTTCCTTATTTCAGGTTTTTAAAATTTTCGATGTATCAGATTTTTTGTACCTAGGGTTTTTCTTAAATAATTATGTAAATACTTAAAATTGTCAGTAGCCTCATTTGGAAAGCAATGAAATTAAAAGGGTTTATTATATAATTCCTATCTTTCAAACCTTTTATTCTGAAGATTATATTAGTTAAATTGTTATATATGTAATAATTAATTTGAAAGTTTTTGTAATACCTGTTCTGAATTGCGTAATCTTAAAAAGTGTCGACGTGTCATAAATGAGTCATAGTCAGCGATAATGTTGAATCAAGAGAAATTTGTTTTCCTTGAATCTTGTTTTAACTGTGAAGAACATATTTCTAAATGAAAGATTCCTTGTTGATTCAACATTATCTCTGCTATAGCTGAAAATGTTTCTCAATCTTAAGCTCTTTATGGATGATTTTTTTTTTAATTTTCTGCTTCAATATTTCATTATTTAGTTTCAAATCATTATTCATTTGAAATCCTAAAATTTTAATAGTTTCAATTTTATCCCTGGAAATCAGACTTTCCGCGCGATGCATCGCTAGGATTTTGTATTCATTAATTTTCTTAATCCCTTTTAAAATTAAACTAAAAACAAAAGAGTGCACATTTAGGGGTTGAGAAGACCTAAAAAAAAATTTAAAAATTGGAAATACCACTAATTATAAAATCATTTTTCATTGTATTTTTTCTATAAATTATACTTTACAAAAGAAAAATCACGTATTTTCTTGAATGATAAGGGGTTTATGTAAAAAATGATTTTATCATTAGTGGTATTTCCTATTTTTGAAATTTTTTTGGGGCCTTCTCAGCCCTTAAATAGGGGTAACTTTTTAAATTTTTAAAAGACGAAAAGCGATGCTCACTTTAGTTTTTTAATGACGTGTAATTCGATACCTGTTACATATTTTTACATTTTTTTCACTTTGTATTATTTATATATTTATATTATCTCAACAGCTGGATTAAATAGAACATTTTTATGAAAACCAACTATTTATAAAATATTTTTATAAATTTTTATTAAAATTTTTAACTTGAAAAGGGCCTAAATTTTGCATTTTTATAGAAAATGTTTAGAGAAACAATGAATCTTATTAACGCTAATTTAATTTAATTGATTATAGCTTTCGAAATAAAAATAATTTTAAATTTAAATTTAAAAATAGGAGCTTCTAAAGTTATAGAAATATGAATTTTTACTGTATTTAAAAAATTACGATTTGACGGTCAAATTGATTAGACGAAATTTTCTAAAATAAAAAAAAAATTAATTCATATTTATGTCGCCATTCTAAATAAAAAAGTTCAATTTTAAGTCCAGAAAATTAAATTACGTTAAAATACGTTCAATATAAAAATTAATTTTAAATAAGAAATATTAAAAGATAAAAGATAAACCTCATAACATTTAAACTTAGACATATCCGTGATTTATTCGAGAGTAAATAAAATTTGGTAAAAAAAAATATTTGTATAAAAACCTGGTTTGAACTCAAACTCTGTCAAATTGCTATTAATTTAAGTGAATTCAGTCGTTCAGAAATGAGCAATTTTCAAATGGCCAATTAGACTTTTCGAAATTTAACGAATTCAATTTGAGATAATTTAAAATTTAATAATTTTAGATTTAAATATTCGAAACAGTTTAGTTTCAATTTTAATCACAAAACAGTTTCTGTTTTCTTAAATGTTTTGAAAACGGAGGGTATCAAAATGAAGGAGTTCATAATTACACATTTTGAAAAATGCAGAAAATAGTTTTTCAAACGCAAATTTTTTTTTAACGGCCGGATATCCTCTGCGGAGTTCCCCTGTTGCTCAACCTAAGCAGATATGAGATTTCGAACTTCAAATTTTTTTCTATTGAAAAATTTAATACTTTCTTTAATTTTAATGGTTTCGATTTCGGAATTCAAAAGTTTCATAGTAAACACTAAATTTTCGATTCCTCGCGGTCACAAGTTTAAATAATTTTATGTTAAGAACAAAATTTGTTTTTGTTTGAACTTCCGAAAAATGGGTCATAGCTTTCTTTTAAATACTCGTGAAGAATCGTGCATAAACGAACGTGTGAAAGTTTTTTGAATTTGTTATTTAACTTAAAAGTTGCAATTGGATATATTTTCTATATTTCCTTAGCCCCATTCATTGATATTTATGCAAAAAGGTATATAATTCGTAAATTTACTTTTTTTTTAACAAAGCTTTACCTTGTAAATAAATACGTTGAAAAATATTTTCCTGTGTTATAAACAATTTTTATAAACAAATTCACTCATTTGGCATTTATATGCATAGAAAATTTTTCTTTTTTTGTGAAATTATTTATTTTAATGTGAAGGACAAGAATGGTATAGATTAGAATTCGATGAAATAATATTTTACATTTTTACAAACAATTTTTATAAAGAAATTCACTGATTTGGTCCTTATATGCTTGAGAAATTTGTTTTTTCTACGGAATCATCTACTTTCATGTGAAGAACAAAAATGGTACACATTATTTATAGGAAAAAATATTAGGCTATGTTATAAAGAATTTTCATCAACAACTTCACTTATTTGACACATATATACATAGAAAATTTCTCTTTTCTACGGAAGCATGTTTGTTTATGTAAAGAACAAGAACAGGACACATTAGGGTATCATGAACCAATATTTGTTATGTTTATAAACACTTTTTATAAACAAACTCACTACTTTGGTATTTATATGCCTAAGAAAGTTATCTTTTTTGTGGAATCATTTATTTTTTAGGTAAATGACAAGAATGGTACACATTATAATTCCATAAAACAACATTCGACATTGTTATAAACAATTTGTATAAAAAGATTCACTCATTGTGCACTTATATGCATAGACATTTTTTTTACTGAATTATTTCGTTTCATGCGAAGAGCAAGAACAGTACACATTAGAGTTAAATGAAACAGCATTTGTCATTGTTATAAACAATTTTAATTAACAAATTAAATTATGATAGTGTCACTACCATTGCTTATATTGCCATAAAACTTTATACATAGATATGCCAAATAAGTTAATTTGCTTATAAAAATGAGGAATATTGGTTCATGAAATTATAATATGTACTAATCTTGTATTTTACATAAAAAGAAATGATTCCAAAAAAAAAATAATTTGTTATGCATATAAATGCAAAATAAGGGAATTTGCTTCTAAGAATTGTTTACAACAATGACGATTATTGTCCCACTATACTTTAATGTGTACCATTTTTGTTCTTCACGTGAAAAGAAATGATTCCGTAGAAAAGACGAATTGTGTATGTACATAAGGTACATATAAGTGAATCTGTTTATAAAAATTGTTTAAATAAATAATTATTATTGTTATTTGGTGCTTTTTTGCTGTTGAAAATTGATTCCTTATATTTTTGTTTACACAACCTATTTAAGTTATGTATTCGAATTCCGAATTTTTAACAGCTAAAAGTTGCATTAATTTGCATTTTTTTGCATTAATTTGCATTATCATTTGCATTATCATATAATTTGCATGCATTAATTTTTTTATAAAAATTAACAAAATGTCGGATATTTATTTAAAAGTTACATTTTTGATAAAAAAGTAAATTTACTAATTATATATCTTTTTGCAAAAATATCCGTGAATGAGATTAAGTAAATATCGCAAATATAACCAATTGCAACTTTCATGTTAATTAACAAATCATTAAATAACTAATTCAAAAAAAGTTGCACCCCTACTTTCAATCATGATTCTTCACGAGTATTTAAAAAGAAGCTTTGATCCGTTGAGGATTGAGGATTTGGCTGATGTTTGTCCCATAAAGTCCTCTTTGATGACATATAATACTTTTCCCAAAAAAACTACCTCTGTTTCGTACACACATACCCCTCATGTTCAAAAAACTTTTAAAATTGTAAAAATAAACCTTGAGCAACGTGAAGATATTTCAGAACTTTAAATTAAATACTGAACATTCCAAAATTTATTCCTCTTATAAATTCTCCCGAAGACGACCCTTGCACGTAAATGTATGTAGCGGAATTTATATATACCTAAATTAAACTCATTACAAAATAAAACTTCCCCCTCATTATAGTTTTCCTCAAAAAAGATACCCCCTCACTTGAATATCTGCAGCGGAAATTACACAAGTATGCAAAAACCATAAAAAATAATAACATTTAGAAAGCACCTTTAGGGGATATTCTTTGCTCTTCTTTCTTCTCCAATGACATATTATAGAGCCCCAAAAAACTACCCCTGAGTCATAAATGTCTATCCCTTGACATCAAAAACGTTTTAAAAGTGGAATACCAACTTGTAAAATTTATAGATAATTTAGAACTTCAAAGCAATTATTTGCTACTTACATATATTGCCTCATTATAATTATCCCAAAAAACTACCCTGCGCCGCGAATTTTTGCAGTGGAACTCATGTATGTATATGAAAAGCATTCACAAGAATAGAATTCAGGAACCACTGTAACTAGATATTTTTTTCTCACTTTTTCCTCTATGATGACATATAGTATGTAACAAAAAAACTACCCTTAAATCATACATACCTAACCCTCACAATCAAAAATGTTTCAAAAGTTGGAAAACGACCTTGAGTAATGTAAATATGATTAAGAACTCCAAATTAATTACTTAAGACTTACAAATTTCCCTCCCATTATAATTTTCAACGAAAACTACCCTTTCACATGAATGTATGCAGCTGTGACTTGTATGTGTATGTAAAAAGCATTAAACATAATAAAAAGTATTAAACATAATAAAATTCAGAAACCACTGTTACTGGCTATTTTTTCTTCTCTTTTTCTCCTCTTTTTCTCTCCAATGGCATATGATACTTGCTACGAAAACGACCCCTAAGTCATCTATATCTACACCATGTGATTAAAGATATTTCTAAAGCGGGAAAAACACATTGGAAAATGATAAGATGATTTGGAACTTTAAATTAATTACTTGAACCTTGTAAAATACAGTTAATGGATATTTTTCGCGTTTTACATAGGTATATGTGTTCCGCTGCATATACTCACGCTGAAGGGTAGTTTTTTTTTAAATTATAATGAGGTGAAAATTTTCAAGTTTCAAGTAATTATTTTGGAGTTCTAAATCATCTTTACATTGTGCAAGCTTGTTTTCCCAAGTTTAAAACGTTTTTTATCACGAGGGGTAGATATGTATGACTTATGGGTAGTTTTTCGGACCCGTTTTATATATATTTGTATTGCAAAAAAAAGAGCAAAAAATATCCAATAACAGCGGTTCCTGAATTTTATTATTTTAAAAGTTTTTACATAGATATATAAGTTCAGCTGCTCACACTCACGTGGAAGAGTAGTTTTTTGCGAAAATTATGAAAAGGGGGAAATTTTGAAGTGCCAAGTAATTAATTTGGAGTTGCAAATCATATTTACATTGGGCAAGTTGGTTTTAACACTTTTAGAAATTTTCTGATCGCAAGAGGTATTTATTTATGACTTTGGGGTAGTTTCTTGGGCACTGCATATAAACATATATATCCACGGTGAGGAAAAAAGATGAAGAATATTCCCTAACAGTGTTTTCTGAATTTTATTATTTTTATGCTTTTTAAATACGAATGTAAGTTCCACTGCATATATTCAAGTGAAGGGGTAGTTTTTTGGGAAAATTATAATGAGGGTGAAGTTTCCAATTGTGAAATTATGAATTTGGAGTTCTAAATCATCTTTAGATTGTTTAATGTGCTTTTTTACTTTCCAAGCATTTCTTATCACTAGGGGTATGTACATATTTCATACAATAATGAATAAAAAACTTCAAATTTTCAGAAACACTTCTTTACTCTTTAAAAAAAATCTCCTTTTACAATTTTACAAAATCCTGAAACTTTAGCACCAAACTCAATAGGAATATATTTAATTAATTTATTAGTAATTATATGTTGCTAATTACTTTTTTGGCCCCAAAGGTAAGAAGATGCAATAAGGTAATAAGAGTTACCCTTTAAAATTTCATTAAAAAATCTTTTTTATTTTCGAATATATCGCGCGTTAAGTTTTAAAAAACATATTAAAAGACTCTTCGAGCTCGAATCTTTCGGTCAGCCACGCTGTCCACACAAATATATATTTTTTTTTAATTTCTTCTTGCCTTTTTTATAGTGTCATGAATGTATTTTGACGATTGAAGTATCCTGAATTTGTAACGATTGGAACAAACTACGGAAGAGATGTGCTTTAATCTAAGGGGCGAGGGGCCTATGCCCGTCTACCAGTTGCCCTACTTTGCCCCATTTAAAAAGTGGCGCTGACAAGGCCCATACCAGTTTTTCTATTTTAATTAAAATTAATTAAATTATTATGGGGCAAAAACGGGACATGAAAATCTAAATATCTTTCATCAATTATAAACAAACTTTTGTTGTTCCGAATTGAAAATAATAAATTGACTCCCACATATGTATATCAGAATTTTTTTGTGGAGTTTTGCGAAGGCTTGCCCCAAGTCGGGAATTCACGAATGATACTCTGTTACGCCACACATCTGCCAACTGTTGCTCACGGAGGAACGCTTGGACAACCTAAGATAGTTTGAATGTTTGGTGAAGTCATGCATATAAACTATAAAATACCTATTATTTTTAGTAAATAGTTTTTTACAAATATTTTGTACGCTTATGGCTAAAACATAATTGATAAGGAAAGAAAAACAATCTAGGCCTAGGTCGAATACGTATTAATAAACATTGTGCAAGAAAAGAACTTAATTTATTTTCATTGTGCTAATAAAAATTAGATTGCTCCCATTAAAGTAGTCAGCAACGGGGTCAACGAAATATTACGCAAAGAAAAATTTTAATCGATTTAAATTATTTATTTAAAAATGATTTTCGTTGAGATTCCTGTTAACAGTTCGCGTATCTTAAATTTACATAACGCCGTATAATAATAAATAATTAGAATAAGAGAGCTTAACATTTGGTACTTTAACTTTCCTGAACTGTACCTTATGAGGATGGCTTTTTCACCGAGTTTTAATATATGTTAATATATGTGACCGTCCGCGAGAAAAGGGACCTAATGCGGAAAAAATCGATTTTTATTTTTTTGTTCCAATCTAAAGTTTCTGAGTTACTCTTT
>JAWWLR010000054.1:79735648-79750052 GCA_035041075.1 Acraspis erinacei | reverse complement strand
TGGGGGGGGGGCAAAAGTCCGCTCTCTTCTTTGGAGTCGTAACACTCGCATCTCTGGAGCACTCGTTTCTTTGGAACTCGTATCTTTGGAGTTTGAGAGTTTTAAATTTTCAAATGGATAAGAGGCGTCTGAGTTCGTTTATAAACCTCCAGGTTGTATCATCTGCAATCTGAACTTTATATTCTAATGTCAGCCGTCAATTTAATAAGAATAATGTCCACTTTAATTATTTTAACACGTTCTTTCAACAATATTTTCTAAATGTTTATAATTTTTAATTTTCAGTAATAAATTATGGATTTAGAAAACCATATAACCTATATGAAATCTGAGTTTTCTGAATCAGATTTGAAATCAGTCAAACAAAAAAGCTATCTTAAGTTTCAAGTTTGGTTAATTATATTAGAAATCAGTGATCCACAATCGTTTTTAAGCAATAATACACATTCCTTTCCTTGCTTCCAAGAAAATTTCCCTTTATTCCATGTTTTTTTTAAATTGAATTTAAAGTGAATTAGTAGGACCCAAAAAAGAAATTTAACTAGTTTTTGTAAAATATTAATTCTTCTTAATTAAACAGTCTACTTTTATATGTTTGGTTCATACCGTTTCTCTTTTGTTCAAAATGATAATATTTCGATATTGTTTCAACTATTTTATTGAAATTTTGAAAATTAAACAGCTTTGTTGAAAAGTAAATATTTTGTTGGTTTAGAATAGAGCTATTTTTTCCAAATATCACATTTTCAAATGAAATATCCACTATTAAAATTATGGATCAAAATGTAATACTGTTTTCATAAAAAATTCAACAATTTGATTAAAACTTAAATCAATTTGTTAAATATTTTTTTTATTGAATGTAGAATTATTATTAATGTTGTTTAAAGACTAAATGGTTATTGTTTGCTAATATTTTTTATTATAAACTTCAATTATTTGGTTCTAACTTTTAATATTTGATTTTAAAAATGACGTTTTAAAAATTTTTATCTTCTTAATTTAAACTTCATTAAATTGGTTGATATGGTTTCCCTCTCTTGAAAAAAAAAATTATTTTTAGTTAAAAATTTATTTAAAAAAAAATTTAATTAAATTCCTCCTGATTCGTCAATTAGACGCAATCTTCTTGAGGGCACACAAAAACTTTCCAACGGCATAAATGCATTACAGAAATCGCAGAGACCCAGAAGTCAATATCGGAAATAAAGCGCATTACAAAATTATCCGATTTCGACATTTAATGAAAATATCGCAAAAGGTTATATTTCAAACATTGTTCTGAGAATTTGGATGTTTTTATCATATTGATACATTATAAAAAAATCCACAAGATCCAGGAGTCGAAATTAAACGTACAGGAAATTTGAAAAATTCGCTATTTGTTATTTACTTGAATTATTTTCTTTACATCTGTTTTTATAATTTTTTCAAGCATGTTTTCAATTTTCAGGAACAGAAATTCACAAAAAAAATAATCAAGTATAATTTTATCATATGGAAAGTTTGCAAGTTTTAAAAGTTTCTCTTGGCGAACTTAATTTACAGTTAAATTCAAATTGAGGATATATAGAACTATAAAGATTCTAATGAAGGCTTATGTCAACCTTTCAAACATTTTGTTTTCATTCTTTAAATATATTAGCTTTCAATTTCATGAATATCAAGAAACGAAAATATCGTAATTTTCTAGAGTTAATGATGATTCCTCTAATTTAAAATTGCTTGAAGCTCAGAACATATTTAGCAAAAAAAAACGCGCATTACCTACCTAATACGCTAAAAGGACATTTTTTCGTACGAGATGGCTGGACTAATGACAGTTCGAACGAAAAATTTTCACAATTAAAAAATGTTAACATCTAATTTTTCAATCGCAGTCCTAAAAGTTGTTTCTCGCGCTTCCCGCTCAATAATATATTTGGCTCACGCTTCGCGCTCGATAATATATTTACCTCGCGCTCGGCCTTGGTGCACAGACTTTTTAAAACTAAAGTCAAAGAAGCGACAATATTCATTTTGTGATTGTTCGTCCCTGAAATTGAATATCATTTTCACAAATTTTTATTATCACATTTCATGAAATGCAGTGTAGAAAAAATGCGCATTCTTTTAAAAAATTCGTTAATTAACATTTTATTGCATTTTTTGTCATTTTTCCATAAACTGAATTTCCTAATTTTCAATTTTATTTTTATGGTTTAAAATTTACACACACGGTCTACTGAGCAGCCTTACCGATTTGTAACTTCTAAATTATGTCCCTAACCTCAGTGACCCAGACTTTGTCAATTGAAATTTCTACCGCATCGTGTTCTACATCGCAGTTGTGGTGCCCTATTGCTTCATTTCCTAATTCCGTAAGTCCCATGAATCTTCGATTAATCAGGGATTGGAGGGGGGGGTCAATTAGTTTCAACCAAGAGTAATAGTTGTTAAGATAATCTTGTAGGGCATTCAAAAATCCAAATTTTTCTTTAAAAAAAATGCTGCATAACAAACACGATATTTCTTTTGGATCCCTAACATCATCTGCCAAAGCTCAACCACGATATATAGTTTTCCTTCCAAATTAATGCCTTCTCATTAAGGTGAATGTAAAAATAATTTTAAAAAATGCATTTCTAAGCTTTTGTCGTTTTTCCAGAAAGTATTTTTTTAAATTATAATGTTATTTTTCACGATTAAAATAGAAACTACCTATCATATTGAAAAACCATTATTAACCATTTTTCTCATCTACTTTCGGTGAAAAAATATTACATATTTATTTAGTGTTAGCTTGAGTCGTGCGTAAAAAAATTTAATGTTTGTCTTTTTAATGTTTTTTTATAAATAAAATGAACACTGCGTTTCATATAAAAAATTGTTTAATACAAAATTGTGTAGATATTCTTGGGCACACAATGTTTGTTTTATAATCTTTTTCGTATCTTGAATAATTTGATCAACAAATGCAATGTTTGATTTTTGATTATTTTTTTAACCATCAAAATTTGAATTTCCAATTTTTCTATAATATTTAAAAGGGCACTATGATCATATTGTGCGTTCTTTAGTTCAAAAATTTCATTTTCGTTTGTTTCCTTTGACTTTTGTAAGCGCTGTAACGCTGACTGACGAACCTGACTTTCAGTGTTAAACGTTAAATGAGTGTACCAAAGGTCAATCTAATAGATGTATTTTTTCAAATGTTATTGTGCTTACAGAAGGACATATATAAAGAGAGACAGACATACAGATAGGCAGACATATTCTTAAAAACCTGTTTTTCGGTTTCAGGGGGTCTGGAAACGTGGAGATTTGACAAAAACTGAGGGGGGTGAAATTTTACACAAATTTAATACCTTCTCTGATGAGAATGTAAAAATCATGAAATCTTGGTGAGACCTTGATTAATTTTTATTTCGCATGCTAAGTTGACTTCTTTAATGATAATAATACTGATAATAATTTTCTCTTCAGATATAAGCATTCCGTTTTTATTGGTTCAACGATAGAATTCAAGGTCTATGAAATGATATATACTTAAATGATATATATATACTTAAAAATTTTTCCTCTACCTTCAAATATATTGTAATATATTTCATACTGTAATATAATCACTGCATATAGAAGTGAATATATTTAATTTTAATAATTCATCGTAAAGTTTGACGTAGTTTGAATTTCAATCAGGTATTTGAATTTTCAACTAAAAATTATGGATTTCTGTTAGAAGGTATATTAGTTTATATTTGAACTGAGAAAGAATTATTTATGTATGCATACAAACCACAGTTGAATTCAATAAATAAATATGAGTTTTTCAGACAATCGTCAAATTTTTAACAAAACCGACGATCTTTTAATTAAAATGAATTTAAAACAAAAGAGATCAATATCTAACTAAATAATTGAACATAATTGTCTTTTCAACAACATAATTAAATTTGTATCTAAATAGTAGATTTTTTAATCAAAAGTATAATGGTAGCCTTTTCAACCAAAAAGAATGAAATTTGAACTGAAAATAACATTTGAGGAAAAAACGAATTCTTTTAAATAAGTTGAATAGGGGAAAAAATTTAAAGTCTGAAATATTAATTTTATTTTCATACATGTTACGTTATCAATGCAAACTCCTGAAAAAAAGAAGAATCAAACGACCAAATTTGGACCACAACGAACAGACGAAATATATTCCTATTGTAACCTGAAAAAATGTTTAAAGGAATTTTTCGGACAAAAATAAAAGAGGAAGGACAAATGAGACGGCAACACATTTTTTTATTTCAATTTTGTAATTTTTTGAAAGATTTTTTCAGATTACAATAGGTGAATTTTTGTTGTTTCATTGTGGTCCAAATTCGGTAGTTGGATTCTTGTTTTTTTTTAGGAGATTGCACCAATTTGATTATTGGGCGTTAAATATGATTTTTAATTTGGATTTTAATCTAATTTAAATTTCCTAAATTTTTATTAAGTTATTATTAAACCGTGCCCTTGCGGGTCATCTTTCGCAAAACTCCAAAATTTGGTTAAAATTTATCATCACTAAAAGTACTAAACGTCATCTAAGTTCATAACTTTACTTCCACTGACACTGCCCGCCCTTTTCTCTGTTCCCAACCGTAGTTTTTGAAGTCATCTCCTCTCCCCTAATATATATTTTGGCAATTTCAAAACTCTTTTTCTATAAAATTTCATTTTCTAAAATGGTCCATCTATCTGCCCGTTCCCCATATGGCTTTACCTCAAATTAAAGCGGACGATTCTCATTTGATCGCCGTGTGCCTGGTTGACTTACCCTCTCCACTCGACTTCTCCTCACATTGCTGAGTGAGCGCGATCGCTGTGTCAAGAATTGTGGCGGAGGGATCCCTTTGTCCTAAAGAGGCATACAATGCCAAAACTAAAAATTTTATAGTTTTGCAATGAGCAATTAAGCAATATTATAATCGTAATCTAAGTTTTTTGTGATCCCAACGGTATGTCAGTCGCAAACAAAAAATTAAAATTAGGATAAGTTGTCGGTGATTATAGTTCTTTTTTGACACTTACTAGCTAGCATTATCGAATTTTCCGTAGTATAGTTTTAAACACAACAGTTGATTTTGCTGAAAATTCGTCTTTTGACAACCAAAACCAAATAGATTAATTGTCTACAAAATAGTGCAATTTAAAACTAAAAAAATGCGTTTTTTAATTGAAAATGGAATATTTGAATTACCAGTTCAACAAAATTAATTGCCAACAAAGAAAACCCAATTTTCATCAGAATACATGATATTTTAACGTAATACCTTGAATAGTGTTATACATAAAAATATATATCTGCAACAAAAAGTGGAATAGATGAGTTTTCAGATAAAAAAAGTAAGTTTAAAAAAAATAATCCATTTTTTCACCAAAGAGATAAATATACGGGTAAAATGATAAGCTTTCAGCCAAAAAATTTTTTTGTTAAAAAAATTAATTTAAAATTAAAAAACAAAACAATTGCTTAACCAGAGATGAATTTTCAACTAAATTAATAAATCTTCAAAAAAAATGCATTTTTAAGAAAGTGGTTTAACTATTAAGTTGCAAAATTCATTAATTTTAAGTACCAATGTTTTGAAAGTATACATTTTTAAGTAGTCCTTTAAACTTCTTTAATTGCACATTACACTTAAAAAATTAATGAGTTATCCTATAATTGATTTCAATTAGTTGTTTCAACTATAAAATGTTATTATAATGAGTAAATTTTATTTTATTTATTAGCTACAGTTCCTAGAATAATATTATTATTAATAATATGACTACACGTAATCATTTTAATCTATATTATTTAAATTTTGAATTATAATTATTATGCTTCTAAATATTAGGAACTAATTTGTTAAAAATTACCCTTTTGTTGATGAGTGATCATTTTAGTCCGAAATTCCTGTTCTTAATTAAAAAATCTTTTTTTTTCATTTAAAATTAATTTTTTTATGAATGAAATCGTCTTTTCTGTTGAAATATTATTATATAATTTGCATATGTATTTCTTTAGTGAAAATATAAATTATTCGGTTGACAGCTAATTCATTAATCTGATAATTCGACTATTCGATTTTTGGTTAAAATTTTATCTTTTGAAGTATAACGTTCTTCCATGTATTTGGGTAAAAATTTTGTATTCCGCTGAAAATTTATTTTTTGCTGCAAATTAATTTGTTTTTATATGGAAATTCATCTATTCAATACTAAACTGAAAAAATGTATTGCTTTGAGTTATCAATTGCACTATTTTGTAGATAATTTACATGTCATGAAAAATTCTCCTTTTTCGTAGAAAATTATTCTTTTCCGTTGCAAATTCCACATATAGTTTTCTGCAAAATTTAACTATGACATTTTTAACCATACTACGAAAAATTCCATAATGCTAGCTAGTCTAGCTTTCTTTGTAAACTACGGACTCGTGAAGAATTCCAAATCAAAATTCTTTTATTTTCGCCGTTTCAGCCTTAAATTGAGGTGTCGGATTAAATAACTCATTTAGCGCTCAAAGCTGCGTCAAAGTATTGTCCACTCGGGACAATCTATCGATAAAAAAATGACTAAAACGTAAAACAAAATATACCTCCGTATTCAGCTTGACGCAGCCGACAAATTTTGCATATTAAACTGTTTAATTAGAAAATTATTACGCAAAATAAACAATGAAAAGTTGGAAAGTTTTACGATAAAAAATCAGGTTTTATAAAACATAACTCGCTCTTATTTCAACGTTAGTTCATAAAAATGCTTTAAATTTGTTTGGTGTATTATCAATATATCTGCTATGGCTATGAGCGAAGCACTTTATTTAAAAAAGTAATGCGCTTGTGTTTTGTTAATAACAAATTAATCCCGAACGAAAAAAAGTTTCGCTAGCTTGGACCAGTGGGTCGGTCTTCGGAAAAATCTTGGTTGAAATAAGTTAGCATGAGAGCGTTACTTACTAACGTTTGCGAAAGTTTTCCTGAAAATTTGAAGAAAATCGGTAGAAATGTTGGAAAACGGCAGCGAGGTGACTTCAGCGCACGCTGCTGTTGGAGAGTTTTTTTACTGTTCGGAGGCCTGCAGCGGCAGCATACCTTGCCTTCAAATCACTGTCATTTCCCAAATTTCCGAACAATTTTTAAAAAATTTTCTCAAAGTCTAGTGAACAACTTTCTTGCAATAAGGTTTTTCAACTAGTATTTTGTCCTAGACCAGCCCAATAGTCGAAGTTGGTGAAACATTTTTTTCGTTCAGAATTAATTTGTTATTGAACAAAAAAGCATAGTTTTTTTAAAGCAAAGTACACCATCGTACACCATCGTTTATATATTGAGAATAAATCATGCAAATTTCCAGCATTTTTATCCACAAAAGACCACATAATCTTGAGTTGTGTTTTATAAAACATCGATTTTTGATCGGAAAATTTTCTAAGTTTTTATTCTTTATCTTTTGTAATAGTGGTCGACTGAAAAAATTCCATAAAAAATTGATCAGCCACTTAAAGCTGATTACACAGGTATATTTGTTTTTACGATTAGGTAACTTTTGTTTTATCGTGAGATTGTCCCGAGTGGACAATATTTCTAAGCAGTTTCCAGCGCTTAACTAGTTATTGGACACCGTCAGCTCAATTATTGAGTCCTCAATTTTGATTAGTGTCAATCTTTTTAAAATTAAAAAACTTCTTTTTTACAAAATGATATGGGTTTCTTTTTATCAATGTATAAGAGACTTATGGGGGTCATCTTTAAGAAATAATATTGCATTCGTACTCTATGGCTAATTTTAAAGAGAAACGTCGAGTGTTTACTCGATTGAGCTAATTTGAGCAAATTTTTAAATTACAAAATCTTTTAAAAATATGACTTAAAATTATTTGCTTTACGCAAAAAAATGATTTTCTTTATGGATTTGTAAAAATTCCGGGCGATATGCATAAAAACTAAAAGAAATAAAAGACTGTCATTCCTATATGGGTTCCTACATAGCACTCGATGTAGAAGTTTTTAGTATGTATGTATATATGTATTCAGTATTATTTTTTTCAGAAAAATAATTTTAAATAATATTTTTAACTGATTCTGTAATTTTATATTTGAATTATATCAATTTTATAAACAACTTCTTATTCTTGTTATCAAATTCTTTTGGGAATAATGGTACAAAATTGAAGTTCTTTTTAAGGTCTCACTTTTTGTCTAATTTCGAATTACAGGTAAATAATTAAATAGTTAAAGTTAAAAAATTTAATTGTTTAAACAATTTATTATTAACTTAAATACACTCTTTTGAAATAATGCTAGAAAGCTGCGTTTTTTCTGTTAATTTGCAAATATTTGTCTACGTTTAACTTGGACTCAGTTGAAGGTTAATTAAATTTTATGAAGAAGAATTATTTAAACAAATCATTATTAGTTATAACTGTCTTATGCTTGACTCATTATAGATAATTGGGATTTCTTTTTAAGTTTTTAACTTTTATCCGCTTTAAACTTATTAAAGTAATAAATAATGCAAATTAACAAACATAATTATTCGAACAATCAATTAATTTATATAACTCTCTTCTTTTATAATAATCCTAGAAATGTGATTTTTTCCGAAATCTTCCATTTTGCCTAATATTCTTGTTTATTGCCAAACAACAAGTGAAAATTATCAGTTAATAGCAAAATTTGGAATTGCGAATAATGTATTATAATAAGAAAATAAAAGTTACTTATGAAACAAATATTTGAGTTTTTTTTCTTCAAATTTTCCATATGGATCATGTTAAATTTTAGTTTTCTTTAAAGTAGTAGCCTTATTCGAAGAGAATATCATTATTAACAGTATAAATGAATTGTTTAAAATGTTGGAATTACCAGAAAGTACAATAAATTGTTTAAACAATTTAAGTAAACATCTGGCATCAAAAACTAGTGAAAACAATTTTTTTACTTATACGTTTTTTGGTACCCTATAAAGCAGGCCTATGGGGGTGATATTTCAGAAATAATATTTCATTTCATATTTTATGACCAATTATGAAGAGAAATTTTGATTTAAAAATTGAAAAAATATGAAATAAAAGGAAAACTTTTTCAATAAAAAAATAAATCTTCAGAAATCAGTCATTTTAAATTCGTATTCAAAAAAGGAATTTAAATAATTAAAGATAACATTTAATCAATTAAGAACTTCAGGAGTTAACAAATCTAAAACTAACACTAACAGTTTTCCTACCTTTTTTAAATTAATATTTTACTATTATTCAAATTAAAAGGCGCTTGGGACCCACATTTAATATTTTTACAATTAAAATCTTGCAACTATTCGGTTCTTTAAAAAACCTTCAATTTGCTATGAGCTATTACCTGAAACAATTTTTTGAATTGCTATTGCTTGAAGGCTAACAAACTAAATTTTTGAAATTTAAGTTCTTAAATTTAGACAGGAATTCACCTCAAGCCTCAAAATTTACATCTAAAAGGACAGCGTCCATTCGAACACGCTGATGTGGCTGGAATAACTTTTTAAGTGTACAGAGTTTACAATTCACAAATTACGGGAGCTGAGCTTGCCTAATTTTCTTAGATTTTGCTATACACAATATGAACAACAAATGCTTACAAATTGTTTAAAATCTTCTGCATGTATATTCTTGAATGAAAACACGATACAATATTTTTTGCTCCTAAATTGTTTAATTTTGTTTGTTAGATCATTATTTATTGAAAATGTTCTAACTCAATCCGTAAAATAAAAAATATTACAGATGACCGGACTTGAACCCTAGCTAGTCGCTATTATATCAATTGAATATTGCATTTATTTCTGTACTTCTGACTGATACTGCATATACAGATACTGCGAAATAAAGTACACATTTTATTTTTCCCGAACACTTTAATATTGGCTACTTATTTTTCATAAACTTTTATTTATAGTATGCATTAGTATTGAAATATGCTTATTTTTGTTTTCTTCTTTTTATAAATAAAGAATTGCACACTCTGTAAAAAAGTAATTTTTTATTAAGCACTTTATTGCATTATTTTATTTTCGGTTTTCCATAAATTTAGTATTTTTATTTTAAATGTTGTTTTTACTATTTATACAAAAAAAACACATCCTATCATATGGTAATTCTAGGAAAAATTCTAGATATAATTTAGGCGAGGAATGTTCTAAATAAAATTGTATTGTTGCTAATGTGGTTTTTCCAAGAAGCAAACTTTGTATTTTCAATAGATTTCATTACAAGAGTTTATAACAAAATTTTTGGATTATTTGGGGTTGAACAAATTTTTTCGAACAATTTGTTTCAGTACGTTATGTCATTCTTTCAAATTCTTTAATTTTAGGAGATTGCACATCACTTTTTTGGATTAGCAACTTTGGTCGAATGGTTTTTTTGTAACTCATTTCGTTTTTCCAAAAATCTGGCTTTATTTTTTTTTATTGTTGATTTTTATCAATCAAATAAAACTCCGCTTCCTGTCAAAAAATTATGAATAAAACTTGGCAGATCTTTTTTCGGTGCATAGTTTTTGGTTCTTTATCTCTCTTCGTACCTTGAATAGTTTAACCTCAAGATGGAACTTTTAAAAAATTATTTTCTGTGTGACAATGATTTTCGGCACGATTCTCAGAGAAATCCTCAAAATTTGTGTACGACCATTAGGAAAAAAGATTCCACTAATTTTTCCCCAGTACTCTGGGTCCGAAAAATAAATTTAAAAAAAATTTTGCTTCAGCATGTTAATGAACGATTACGCAAAAATGCACCAAACTATGGCAGAACTGAACTCTTAATATTTTGTAAAAAAAAATTTGAACTATCTTATATTTTAGCCTTAAAATAGCTTTTCCGAACAAAAAATTATCATAAAATAAAGTTTTATTACGTATTCAATTGATTTTATTGTACAAACTTTACGAATGTATTAAAAGAAGAAAATGATACCATCGCGGCGAGACCTCTACAAATCTATGAGTAGCACGTCAGCGTCTAGATATTAAAAAATTAAATTATTAGTCTGTCAGTTTATTCTACCTTAAAAGATACTGTAAAGTTTATTCCACGTAATCTGGATTCCCTGGAAATGTCTGAAATTTTTATGCTTCATATGTAATAATAACAATGAGTAATTTGATAGTGATTAGTATATATAACAGTGAATATGTTTAGTTCTCGCCATTAGCTAACGCAATTTAGCTGATAAAATGAGGGTTCTTATCAGCACGCTGCTCCTTACAATCGCGGTTTTTCTGCAGTTTAATGGTAAGTAGCGATATACACTCGTTCGCCAAGAGAACGAGCGCTGATTCAACGAGCCTGCCGGGCGAGCGAGCAAGTGGCGACTGAGCCAACGAGTACACCTTACTCCCACCACTCAAACTGGTGGGACTGGTACATATATGCGCACCGGCGGGAACTGACTATTATATACTAACACACGCAATGAGATGTTCGAAAGTGGGAGCCCCGACACGTGTTCGTTCGCTCGGCAGGTCGCGGTCACGAGCTGCTCGTTCTCTTGGCGAACGAGTGTAATATAAACCTGAACGCAAATATAAAATATATACTATACTTCAAAATAAAAATTTGTAAGTATTAAGGTAATGTTCAAAATACAATAATTTTATGGCCTTTTTCAGTAAAATATGTTAGATGCAAAGACGCTTTGATTTGCGATTTTCCAAACTTCACATTGTATCATTTTGAAGATTTTCAACGTTTGTTTTATTTGGAAAAAAAACATTTTTGAGTTTTCCTCCAATTGCAGTATATTTGATCTTTTTTAAGGAAGATATAAAAAAACATGATTTTTTTCTGTTTAAAAAAATTCCAAAACGAAAATGGAATAGATAGTAGTGGTTGAGTAGTAGAAGCTGATAAGAGTTAGGGTGCCCATGCCAAATAGCCGCAGTGCCACTAGGTATTCTGCAGTGTCTCAGTTGTTCTAAGACTTAAGCATAATGATTTTTTCTTTAAAATCTTTCCTCTTTGAAGAAAATCATACCAGCACACAGTGGGGCAAAATTCTAGCCTGGATCAAATTCTGAACGAATTAAAAAAAGCTAAATACTTGGAAGAGGGGATACTAACTCAGCCAAGTGCAATAATTGTGACATAATGATTCCTTAACAAAAACTAAAGAGGCTTGAAATACAAATCAAAAAATTGCAAACATTAAGATATTGGACATTAAATCATGAAGAATGAAAAAATATCTAAATCTAATAACCCTAGACCCTAAAACTCTACACGGAAAGAAAAATCTAGTCATTAGCACGTGAACGATTTTCACGCTTAAATGACAAACATTTCTCTTGGAATATATTTATGGACGCTTCTATTAATCGCACGATGCAATTCCACGGAAAATAAGTACAAATTACATGCAAAAATGCCAAAAGTTACTGGGGTTAACAGCAACCGTTGATGTGATCTACTACCGTGAACTTAGCCGAGCGAAATTTCCATGTGCCTCCACGGACTTTTTCGGAGAGTCTCCTGGCGATTTGCCTGTATGGCGTAGGACATGCGTCCTGCCGGTTGACAGAAGGCGTGGCCTAAAGGCAAATTGCAAGGGGATTCACGGAAAAAGTCCGTGGAGGCTCTTGGAAATTTCGCCCGGTTAAGTTCACGATACTAGAGCAGACCGGCGTCTGCTTTTAACCCCCTAAATAGTAGGATCTTTGCATGAGCGTTCGCACGTTTGGGGCAATAGGTTATGGCATGCTTAAAACTGATGAAATCTTAGGAAATAAATCAAGAGACGCCTGCGACATGAGCCTGAAAAATATTCCACGCGTTAATACCTTGAAATCTCTTGTGCTAAACCCAAGCATTTTCTCTCCGTGTAGGTACCCAAACCATATATCTACAAACCCCATCTAAAAAGACCGAGCACACCTAAGTAATACGTTCATAAACCGTGGACACTTGAACCCTCGATCTTAAAACGCTCAAACGTCAAATCCTAGAACCTCAAAGCCACACATATACAGTACCCTTATAAACCTTGCAAGGTCGAACCTTAGACCAGCAAACCCAAGGATATCATATTTAACAGTTTTATCCCTTAGTTCTCTAACACGTTCCCAAACCTTAGATCCCTAAACCTTAAGCTTAACGTTAGTATCTATAGAATACAAGAGTTTACGATTGAAAGATACAGCTTTAGCAAACATAAGTTCAAAGAGTTTTAGATTTGATGTTTTTGGGTTTGATGCATGCATGCTAAATTTACTTACCTAACATTTGTATGTGAAGAGCTTGTGATTCTGGGATTTAGATTTTCGAATTTATGCTTTTAGAGTTTTAGGATGTAGCCTTTGAGAATCTATTCTTAAGTTTTTCTCTTAGGTTCTTAGTGTAGGGTTCGACTTTCTAAAGATTATAAGTGCACCATATAGATGTAAAAGTTTTGTGGATGTATGGTTAATGCGTCTATGGTTTCAAAGTCTATGGTTTAGGAACATAATGCTTGACAATATTAAGTTTGATGGTTTAGGATTCGAATTTACAGCGTTCATAAGTGCAATGTATAGGTGTGCAATGCTGGTGAGACTATGGCTTATAGATCTATGATTTATGCGTATACGGGTTGAAGGTTTATGGTTTAGAAACTCAGGGTTTAAGAACCTTAGGTTTGATGGTTTAGTGTTCGATTTTCTGAGGTTTATCCACCATTATCGTTTATTATTTTTTTATTAAGTACTGTCTTCCTACAATAAAATCGTCAAGAAAACACAATTTCGAAAGTATACAAATCGCTCTTCCTCTACAAAAAAGTGAGAATAAAATCTTGGTAAGTCTGCTTGCCTTACACATTTAGAGCTGTTTTTTACTGTAAACCCGTTACAGCTAGCAACTGCGGGTGTTTCTTGTGTGGCACCGTTTGCATTACACGTTTTAGGGCCTTACTTGGTGGGGACAGAGTCCCCACATCATAAAGACTGCTCGCACCTGATTAGCCAATCAAGTATTTTGTTTTAAATCCGGGAGAATTGAAAGCGAAATTGGATTTTTATTACATCCGTGATCCCTAATGATGTGATTAGGGTGCCTTAAGATTTTGAGTACTTCTCTGTATGTGACCGTCCGCGAGAAAAGGGACCTAATGCGTCAAAGCTGAATTTTACAGGACGAGCGCTTGTAGCAGACTCTGCAAGCCAGCATTTGAGCAGTGGGCATGCGTCAACAAAAAGAAACCCATCCAATTACCACTACACCTTTAGGCGCCATATCCGATAGCTCCGCTCTCATCCGTGCGCTCCGGCTTTCCTCAGTAGTAGTGATGGTGGGGCTGGTTTTCACAAGCCTCTCGTTTCGTCTCTGCGTACGCTTATTGCGATGACGGTTTCTTTGTCAAATAAAATGTTATATCCTGTTTCAATGTGATGC
>JAWWLR010000054.1:79672237-79682480 GCA_035041075.1 Acraspis erinacei | reverse complement strand
ACAAATGTTTCTTTTCTTTTCAAGCTGATTACAGAGCTCTAGAACCTACTGAATCAACATGGTTCATCATTTTTTCGAAGTACAAATTTATGGTTACCGAAGATCTCCAAAAAGGAAAAGTGCAAGGAATTCACCTATGTCCTTTTAATCTGCATCAAGATCCAGAAAACCGAAATCGTGTTAAACCCCAAAAAGTTAATTTGGCTGGCGTGAGCTTTATTGTATACAGAACACGTGATATGAAAATTTTGGGAGCTCAACTCGACCCTGCTGTTCATACTCCTAAATAGCATACCGATTAAACTACAAACAAGATAAAAAAAGAATGCAATTTTTGTAATATTTGCTTGTTCTATATTCCTGAATAAAAAGATTATAACCTAAAAAAAAATACTTCAATAAATGGAATGTTAGGTTGCTGAATAGCAAAAGTAAATAATTTTCGCCTATGTATTCAATTTGGCTTTACCGATGTTCGATTTTTTTAGATAAAAAAGTTACAGTGAACTTCCACTTATGTGAACCTCCTTCAAACGTAAATGACCAATTAGTTGCAGCCTGGAGGGACCCCCACCTCTAACGCGTGTTAGCAAGTTATTTTTCTCAAACGACGTTCATTGGCTTCCGCGGTCTTGTATCGATACGCCCCCTTTAGGACACTTTTTCTTCTGCGCATGTGCGGAAAAGCGCGGTTCCATTTGAAATAAATACTATAAGTAAGTATACAAGTAAACAAAACCCCATTCTCAGTGCAGTAACGGCTCCGCCTCGGTCTTCCTAGAACTGTTAAACATGCCAGAGCTTTTCAAGTTTTTTTGTTGACGTAAGATTATTTGCAAACGAAAAATCAATATAAGAGAATCAAAAAATT
Organism: Acraspis erinacei; assembly: GCA_035041075.1. Lineage (NCBI taxonomy): Eukaryota > Metazoa > Arthropoda > Insecta > Hymenoptera > Cynipidae > Acraspis > Acraspis erinacei. The sequence continues at coordinate 79,681,609 of JAWWLR010000054.1, read as the reverse complement.
ACTCAAATATTTTGCAGAATATTTAGTTTTGTGGCGTGACGTCGCGGTCATGGAAGGATAATTATAAATTTCAGGTAGATTAGCATAGTACTTGATATACGATTTCAGACAACTTTTTTTCGAGAAAATTTTCTAAACGCAAAAGTATGTAAGTTATAAAGTTCTGAATTTTCAAGTAAAATAAGTTGCAGGTTAGTGTAGCGGATCGGATATATTCACCTCAAATTTCAAATATTTGATTGTGTTTCGTGAAACTGAGAGGCCGTAAATCGACATTATTAGAATGTTCTCTGGAAAAATTGGTGTGCATTCCCATGACTTGATGCTAAAATGCTCAATTGAAAACAACGGGCGCTTCCCGCTCTTCAGACCGCTTTTTCTCATTCGTCCGCCAATGACGCGTGCGTGACCGTACACCGCATACAGGGACCGTGATGAGAAGAATCAACTTCAAATCTGAATCCAACCAAATGTTTCTGGATTTTCAGATTGTTGTTCTATTTACTTAAATTACTTTTAATTGGCCTTAATATGGTGTGAATTTCATCGATTTTTTTTGCAATCTCTGCAAAACTTCTAACTTCACTCCAATTTCTCTAAAATGTATGGTCTGTTTTAAATTTTTTAGCGCATTTGATGTCATATGAATTTCGCCCTGTTATCTTTGAACTGAATTTTAATTATCTTTGAACTGCATTTTAATTATTTTAAAACTACTCAATTCTAATCAATTCATCATTTGGTTTTTACTTTAGAAAAAAAATTTGCACAAAATCGCAACTTTTTTATTTCTCTAAATTAAACCTTCAAATTTTTATCACGGAAAAAATAAGGAAAAGTAAAGAATTCTATTTTGCGGTCAAACTATGCAAGATAAAAGAAGATAAATAGAAAACAATTGTTCTCTATGGAAAAAATGAACCGACAAAAGTTGCTCTTCTAAAAAAGAGCAGCGTAAAAATCGACATTATTAGCCGAAACTCCTATTACGAACAACAATTAAGATAAATAAAGTTCATTAAAGAAAAGATCTTCAAATTTTTTTTGGATCATTTTTGTATCGGAAAAGTCGATCTTATTTTAATCGTAAAAAATAAGATTAAAAATTAAATTTTGGAGAAACGACACAAGAGACAGAAATTAGTGGACGAAAGTTGTTCAACCTAAAAATCTACAAGTTTTGTTACAAAATCTCGTTATTAAAATATTTTAAACATCCAAAATTCTTGTTTAGAAAAACGAGACAGGCTAAAATAGCATTTTATTTAACAAAATTCTTGGCATAAATTATAACTACACATTTTATTAGAGTGGTATTATTTTCCGAAAAAACAAACTTTTTACGATTTGGTGAGCAGAAAAATGATAAAAGCAGAAATTCTGTAGATAATTACGTCAACTAAATTATGTATCACTGATGTATTTATGGTGGTCCACATTTTTTATAAATTTTATAAGTATCGGCCTTAAATTTGTTCGAATTAAAACAAAATTAAATCCATTTAGAAAAAATTATATTTAGAGCTACAACAAGCCCTATATGAAGTTTAAAACGTATTTCCCGTAAGAAAAAATACGTGTTTCATATAAACAATATTAAATTATTTAAACACCCTTTTTTTACCTTTCATTAATTATTACCTCACTAAGTGGAAAAAGGACACAAAGGTAAAGATTATAGAAAAAACGCAACTATCAGGCAGTGATAAAGATGAATAGAGTCATGAACAACAATAATTCGTTTAAATAAGTATTTTTACTACATCTTTTTTATATTAAAGTCACTTCTAATGGAAAATACACAAATAGTAAAAAAATTCCGAAAAACATTCCAACATTCTAACACTAAACAAATAAAATATTATTAACAATAATAAAAAAATTAGTTAAGCAATTACTCTTGTTAAGATAGATGAACTATCATATTCCTCTCATTTGAAATTGGACAACAAACAATTTTTTTTTAAACCTGGATTTTTTATTTTTATAGTATTATTATTATTATTATATAGTATTATATAGTATTTTATGTACCAGAAACAATTTTCATTTAAAAAACAGCAAAAAATCACAATTAGCGGCAAAATCTCGCAAAACCCATTTTTTCATTTATGGGGTTTTTTGGATCCCATAAAACACACTTATGGGGGTGATATTTAAACATTTATATTTTATGTGTATTCCTTTGCTACTTCTCTAATCTCAATACCATTTTCCCTAACGTCCTTTTTTCCTATGGAAAATAAATGTTAACCTTCATGTGGTTAGCGGCACCTTTAAATATCATTTTAGAAAATGAGTTTATTCTTGTGTGGATTCAAACAAATTTCCGGCCGGTATTCATGAAAATTCGAAAACAAATTGCAATCTATTTTTGGAGCACCCTACTGTTCAGCACAGCCGGATCTATACTTTTAAACAATAGACATCACATTATTAATAGTTTAAATAAAAGAAAGGTAATAGAAAAATTCAGTATTTTTTAATTATTTTACCTAGGTGTAAATATAATATCCAGCTTCATTTAAATTTGCAATCAAATGTTCCAAGTTCTTAAGATTCCTTTTAAGCACTTAAATAATGTATTAAATATTTATTTAAAAAAATTAACGGCAACGTGAAGCGTCACTTTTTTCAGTAGCGGTAACGGTCACTTGTTACTTAAAAAAAAGTAACGGTAACGCGTTAATTTCAGACATTAACATGTCAAACACTGTCTAAAAATGTACATGCAACTGCAGAAAACCGCAAACGTGTTAAACCCGGAAAACCCTCGAAAACCCGTATGCTGTCCTTCGGAAGAGCGTACAAGGTCTATTAAACTTTGTTTTTAATTTTTACAGTTTGTTTTAGATGCAAAGATATCACAGTATCTCTTACGCGTAGTCTCCAACTATTTGAAATTTTCATAAATATTTCTTAAGTAATCACAAATCTCAGTTCTCCGATAATAATTAGCATATACATATAGCAGTGAATAAGTTCAATCTTTCTCACTCATAGTTTACCAACTTAATCTAAAAAATGAAAAGACATATCAGCACTCTTCTTTCCATATTTGCGGTTCTTCTGCATTTTTTGGGTAATTTTAGTCAATTTAATATAAATATTTATTTAAATTTGAAACAAAAGATGTGTTATATTCAAAGGCGCTCTGATTCTTAATTAGTCAAATTTAAAAGTATATCATTTTTAAACATTAAAATCTGGAATTTATTTATCGTTTGCTCTCAAGATTGGTTATACGCCATATTATTTTATTTTTTAAGCTTCAAGCTTTAAATATTCAATTTGATACATATAAATTATAAGCAGCTTAGTTTTGAACATACGGAAATTAAAATTATTTTGTATTTTATTTACAACTTTAAAACTTTTCTTGCTACAAATTATTTAGGTTAATTAATTATTGAAGCATGAACTCATACATCAAAAAACGAAATTATTTGGGTTGATAATTCCGTGAGCCTAAGAATTGTCGACGTATGGTAAATAAAGCTTCGCCGAAGATAAAGTTGAATCAAAAAAAATCTGTTCTTCTCGAATCTTTGCCTAAACTGTGAGCAACCAAGTTGGAAGTTAAAGCTATATTGTTCGCCCAACATTATCTCTGCTGATGTTGACAGTGTTTCTCAATTTCTTTACCTAGTGAGTCACGCCTACCCCGAAAGGGAAATGGCTTAATGGTATAAAAATAATCATATTCACCACAATCACAGTATATTATAAAACTGTTTCCTTTAATATTTCATTATTCAATTTCATAGGGATCTGTATTCGAAAGCTACTATCAAAATCATTTTAATTTCACATCTTCTCTTAAGAGTTATTGCCATTATAACGTTTTCATAACTACAAGCAGAAAACCTTAGTTTCGGTTGGCCGTCACATTAATAGATCCGCTCATCCAACGCGTATAATTGTCATGCCAATCACACAGTGAACGGCACCAATTCTGTTTACTAGAACGGCTCCACCGATTCGGGAGAACCATTACCCCGAACAGTTCAAACCGTTTAACCAACAGTATAGTCGAGCCGTGTTTAACACGCGCCCTTGTGGCACAGTTCCGCGCTTACGCAGTTTAGGAAAATATAGCACCCGCATTTCGTAGCGACTGATTTCCGAAAGTTTGGGGTAACCAGTGCCCCGAATCTGGAGAAGACGCCACACCAAACCGAATTGCAGCCACTCTCTCACCGCTAGCGCGACGTTTTTACCTAACTTCTCTCCATGTATGCATTTCGCAGTAAGCCCCTAGTGTAATGGACAGTCACATATCCTACAGGATAAAACTACACTTATCTACACTCGACACGGAGAAAATTTTGGTAGAGCCGCTCACCCAACACGTAACATACAATTATCTCGCCAATCACACAGTGAGCAGCGCCACATCTGTTCAGAAGAATGGCTCCTCTGATTTGGGATAACCATTACCCCGAACATAGCGAACCGTTTTACCATGAGTATAGTTGAGCCGTTCTGCGCACGTGGTGATTGCGGCACAGTTCCGCATTTTGGTGTTCGCCAAGCCCCGAACCCCAACCTTTCCATGGGTTTGTTTTTTCTTCTCTAACTGGCCACCCCACTATCTCAAATGACCATAAAATAGTTTCCAGAGAGAAAAATCAATCTTTTGTGATTGTCAGTGTGGCACTTTAGAATTTTTGAGTGTTCAATCGTAGCATTGCTTTTCTCTTTTTAAAACAGCAACTTTTTTACAGAATTAAATGCTTCGGGACAACAAGAGGCAAGTTCGACGCGTGGAAAGAGAAAACGAAATCATGAGCCCGTGGATTGCCCAGAAACTAAAGGAGAACCACGTGAGAGAATAACATATCAAGATAGAACTGGGCGAGATACTAAAATTAATTTGTGGCTAGATTATACTAAAACGGATGTGTTAAAAGCTGACTGCATCGGCAACTTGGTTCCAACTTCCGGACATTATAAGGATAAAGATTTTTACATCCGTCTTATTTATTTAAGACGATGGGCTGTTGTAGGATATTTCGGACTAACCGGGCGACTTTTCGGAGTTAGAGCACCAAACCCATATGGTAAGTAAATTTTGGACGTGATTTTTGGTTTAATTCGCTTATTCAAATTATTTTAAAAAAATTATCCGATCCAATCGGAATTAGTTAACGTAATTTTCCAATTCTCATCAGTCCGTAAACCAAAGATAGTTCACTATGAGCCCACATTTCAGTCCTTTTTAAATCAATTCATGTGTGCTTTCCAAATTAATCCAAAAACAGATTAAACGGATTGAGAATGATTATAAATATTCCTTAATTAAGTCGCTTTTACATGGATTGGATCGATTATAATTTTGGAAACATTAGGAATAGTTAACATTGGTTGGAAATTATTTTTTTCTAAAACTTTCGAGATTGACATGTGCTTGCAAGTAATTCGCTTTCCTCAAAAGGAAAATCTATTATATAAATAATTTTCATTTTTTCACATGATTTGTTAAAATTTCTGTTAAAATTTGTTAAAATTTGTTAAAAGCCATTTTTTCTGAAATACTGTGTGAAATTATTTAAACCATTATTAATTATTCAACTGCGCCTGTTCATAGAAAAAGTGAAGAGAATTCTATTTATTTCTTATAAAGTCTCATCCTAATGAGAAGATATTGGTTTTATGTAAAATTTCAGTTTATCGGTTTTCATCAAATCTACACGTTGTGAGACCCACTAAGTCAGAAAAAAATATTTCTATGTTCCGTTGTTCATAATAATCAGAAACTTAAACAATTCATCCTAATGACTTTTTTTGATAAAAAGAAAATTATCAGATTTATAGTACTTTCAAAATCCAAAAACAAAAATCTAAATGAACATGTTAAGCCATACAGCGCATCACCTAAAAAAAGTAAAGAAAAGAAAAACGATGAATTTTGAAAATATGAAAAGAATATCATAAAAACTTTTTGCGCGCCCTGTGAAGATCTACAAATTTGTCTTTCAGTACTTTTCGATAGAGCGCGTAGTTTTTGTTTTTAGACGTAACAAAAAAATTAAAAATTAAAGTTTCGGACAAGCGACAGAAGCTGGGAAAGTAATAAATGGACAAAAGTTGCTCTTCCAACAAATTGCGAAAATTGATTCAAATTTGTCATGAATAATTATTGATAGGAAACGTAGTTTCTGTTTTATTCCTAAAAAATAACATTAAAAATTAAAAAATTAATTTTTTCGAAAATCGACAGAATGATACGAATTAAAATCAACAGACAAAAGTTGTTTAACGAAAAAGTATCCAGTTTGTTATAATGTCTGGTTATAAAAATATAATAAAAGTAAAAAAGTATTGTTTTGGTAAAAAGCTACAAGAAAACTAAGCAAAATTTAGGATGAATTTTTCATTAAACTGGTATTTTTCTGCTGTGTATTTCTGACCCCTTTAATGTTTAATTCTTCAGTTTTAAATAATTCTGATTTTAAAATCATATAATTTAAATGTTTTCAGATTAACATATTTTTTCTTTAGAATTCTATAAGTTCTAAAAGTTAAATCTTCAGATTATTTTATGCTTTCAGAAATTTCCTATTCTAAATAAGTGATTATTTAAATATGTCTTTTTATATTTTGAACTCTTGAAATGTTTCCAGGTAAAATTGTTTAATTTATATAAATATTAAATTCTCATCAGTGTTCAATTTTAAGGTGGATTTTTTTTTAATTCACAAATTTTTATTTTATTGTCCAGCTCGATACACAGTTTTAGAACCCACTCCATCAACATGGTTCATCATTTTTTCGAGACGTAAATTTATGGTAACTGAAGATGCTCAAAAAGGAAAATTGGCAGGAATTCAGCTCTGGCCTGTCAATCTACATCTAGACCCAGAAAATCGCAATCGTGTTACGCCCGAAAAGATTACTTTGGCTGGCGTAAGATTCATTATATATAAAACGCCGGAAGGAAGTATTTTGGGAGCCGACCTTGAACCAGCTGTTAATACTCTTTAATTTTATGCCCAGTACACTAAACGAAATATATGCAACAAACAAATACAAATTTTGTATAATATTATCTGAATAAAATTATATAAAAATAACAAAATACTTTAAGAAATGGAGTGGTAGATTGTTGAATAGCGAAAGTAAATAACGGTCACCGATGTATTCAATTTGGCTTTCCCAATATTCGATCTTTTTTTAGAAAACAAGTTATTGGGTTTTGGGATTTTCAATTTCCTTTTAATTTGCCCTGGACCTCGCCCTGGACGTTTGTATATATGGCTTAGGCATTCTATATAATACGCAGGCATTCTATTTAATCTCTAGGCATTATATATAATGCCCGCAACGAGATAGGTAAAGTATATAATCTTGATTTCGAATATAATTATGCATTTAAAGAAGGGCCCGAAAAGTTGCCGAACACTTATAGAATTCAACATAGGTTTGCTCGCCCTTTATAAAAACATGGAAATTGGAATGAAATATTAATTAAAACTGAACTTTTTTTTTACGCATAAACGCTTATTGGTGGGAAACTTTGTTTTACAGGAACATTAAAAAACAATGTCCCGTAAAAAAAATCATTAATAGTATTATCAATCTTCAATTTTTATCTGATGTTGACGTTTTTTAAATTATCAGCTTATTAAATTTTGAAGAGATTCGGGACTGGAGATTTCTTAACAGTTATTTTTACCATTTATTATTTTATATAAAAATTTTTTTAATTCCAGATGGGCCAGTTTTTAAGGCTTTCAGATTCAATAAAAACTTTCTTGTATCAGTGCATGAATAGTTTTGTCTAAATAGATACCAGCACGGCTGACAAAGTTTTTGAAACTAATTTAGATCAGGAATTTTTAAACGAATTTGCCGTAAGAAAAGCGAGATTTTGTAACTGTTATTCTGAATCGGTAATACAATGTGCAACTTTTTGAACGACAATATTTTCTTCATAATTGTCCATAAATAATGAAGTAAAAATTATTTTTTAAATGTTACCCCCATAAGTCTGATTTGAAGGTTCTCAATAAAACCTTATAAGTAAAAAATTTAGATTTGTGAGCTTTTGTCGCTGACCATGATTATTTTGCAGTATTTTATATATAAATATTTTATAATTCTACTTTCTATTGAAAATTAGATTACTGCATAGATTAATTATTTAAATTTAAAAAATTTAACTTATTATCATATTTTCAGTTCGAGCGAACCATTAATGAAGTGGCAGTTTTTTCTATAATTTTCCAATTCTTATCCACTTTTCAATTAGGGAGAGGTAGTAATGGATGAAATTAAAAAAATATTATTGTTTCAACAGGTTATTATTGTTCACAACTTTTTTATTTATTTATGCTAGATATTGGCGGTTTTTTTGAAATTTTTAAACTTTTTGTCCGATTTTCACATTTCAATTAATTATTTTCTCACTCCAAAGAAAAAGTGGACTCTAATTTAAAAATCTCAGAAAAATCGCAACTATCTTCAAAACCATAGGAAAAGATAGTTATAAAGAAAAATAGTTCGTTTAAACAATTAGTTTTGTTATTTCGCAGGCATTATATTTGAATATTTAAGAAAAAACCACAACTTTTTAGCATTATTCATTGACTATTAAGATTATTAAAAATAATACCATATGGTTTAAATAATTTTTTTTATAAACTTAATTTCGTATTTGCCCCAGTATAATTGAAACGTTGAAAATAAGTTGAATAATTCGGAAAACCGTGACTTCCAAAATCTATTCTAAGTGAAAATTAAACAAAATTAATTTTTTGAATAATTTATATTAAGATATAATAGTTATTATATATTATTATTATTATTTTATGTATTATAAAAAATTTTTATTTAAGCAGACCGAAAGAAAATCATAATTAGTGCCAAAAACTCGCGAACCCAATTTTCACTTATGGCATTTTCTGTGGCCGTATAAAAAATACTTCTGTCGCTAATATTCGAAAAATCAGTTTTGATTCGTATTCACACAAATCAAAATTAGGAGTAGAAAAATTGCAAACGCATTTTTAATTATTTCTGAAAAACTGAGAGAGATGCCATTTTTATATATGAAGAGCTTTCAGGACACAACTGTAAGCTATATTTTACAAAAATTGTGAAGAAAATTAAAATTGGATTTTTTCAAGAACTGAGTTTAAGCATTTGTTTTAAAAAAGTACAAAAAATGTATTAAAAGTTTCTTCCAACAAATTTTTTTGTAAATGCACCTTATTATCAAAAAAAAAAACAAACGTTTTCATATCTTCGGCATTATATGTAATGTCTAGGGATTATATTTATTGCCGGATTATATGGGTGCCGTTCATTTTTCGGAACGGATAAAAATTAAGAAAGGTAAAATTTCAGAATGGGTTATAATACATAATG
>JAWWLR010000054.1:79596533-79612345 GCA_035041075.1 Acraspis erinacei | reverse complement strand
CAGCGAGGTCCAAGGTCAAATCCAAGGTCACCATTAAATTCCCCGGGAAAAATTACTAAAGACATCATGTTAATTTTAATTTTCTATTTTAAATTTGCTAAAATTTTCTGGGGTTTCCATACTTTTTCCTCGCCTTGCATATTAAAGGATAGATTAGTAACATTAGCGAATATTCTACTGTGCTCTTCTATGTAAGTTGACGGAGATTGGAAAATTATCTAGTGGACATCAGTACTTGGAGTGAAATGAATTGAGTAACAGAAAATAAGAAATTCTAACACACTGATGAAATTGGATAGCTTCCGCTTCATATACTAGAATCTTTTTCCATGAAGGGGCCACTTTTATCGTGTATATATCTGAAGCAAGCGACGCTGGTACAAGATTGTCATAGTTCCGATGAGACATAAATTTCTGAATGAAAAAACTTGGCGACTTACTATAGGGGCGAAAGGGTATTAAGCGTAGGATCGAGGGCGGGATAAAGTTTAATCAACATTTTTGGAGAACTTTATACACTCTTTGAAAATATCGTTAGGGTTTATTGCTAAACAACTTTGGCTGATGCTACTGCTACAAGGAGGAATTCATAGGTCGTTTCAGCCATATGGGTATCTTAACTTTTCTTCATTCTGATCAGTATTTTAATTCAATTATCTTACGTAAGTTTAATACTTTATTTAAAAAGACGAATTGTGAACCAATTAGTTAAATAGTCAGTAAGTTAGTACATTTGTATGCAAAGAGATGAATTAAAAACTAAGTTGATTAATCTTCACCCAGAAAATAAAATTTTCAACAATATTTTATTTTTTAACCAACTCCTCGAATTAAAAAAAAAATTATTTTCAACGAATTTAACTGTTCGGCGAAAGTCTCAAGAGCATGAGAATATCCTCGACCTTAATGTGGTTAGAGAATTTAATGAGCATTTATAAGCATTTTGAATTATGATTTAAAAACTCGTATTTTCTGTCTTTATTAATCATAATTAAATTATTTGAATTTCGCATTAAACATCACCTTATTCAGTGTTGCTAAAATATTAATATCTACAATAGAAACCCAAACATACAACCAGAAGATTAATAATATTAATGCAAAAACAATTTTCATTCTATATCTATTATAAACACATTTAGGTGAGTTTTCCAATAAAAAAGATAAATTCTCAACACAAGAAATGATTTTTCAACTATAATTATGAATCTTCAAAGAATTTTTTATCCAAAATATTATTTTTCTACCAAAAAAGAGTCATTTTAAACAAACTACATCCAAAGAAAAAATAACGAATTTACAACAAAATAGTTTTCTTTCATAAAAAAATAATAATTTTTAAAGAAAAATAGAATAATTCTATCTACAGTTAAAGCAAGGAATTTTCAGATATATTAAAAATGGATTCTCAACAAAATAATTCAATTTTAAACCCAAAAGATGAATTTTCTAAAAAACAATATACAGTTTCCATAAAATATATAAATTTCCAAATAAAAAAGATAAATTTGAAACCCAGAATTAAAATAGTTTAATTATTCATTATAAAAGTAAGTTTTCAATAAAAAAAACAAGTTTTCAGAAAACTTAATTAATTTTCAGCTAAAAAGAAACGAATTTTTAGCTAAATAAATTAGTTTTTAATCGCTGCGGTAAATCTTCAACCATAAGTATGCATATTTTACCAAATATTGAGATTTTCATACAAAAAGATGAACTTTGTACTAAAAAAATATATTCTTATCTTAAACTTTTTTCCTTAGAGAAATGGATTCTTCGAAAAAAACAAGGATAGTTACAATTTCTATAGAACAGAACATTTTTAACGAAAAAGATTAAATTTCTATCAAAAAATGTATATTTAAAAAAAATGGAATAGTTAAACAGCATTTTCAACTAAAATGATACATTTTCAACTAAAACAAATCAATTTTTAACAAAATACATGAATTTTCAACTAAAAAAATCAATTTTCTACACAAGAATACTTAAATTTTCAGATAGGAAAATAAATTTTCAACCCAAAAAAAGATTTTCTATAAACAAAAGAAACGAAATTTTAACTAAACATTTGTTTGAAGCCAAAGAAATAAATTGTTAAAAAAAGACGAATAGTTGATTTTTCTACAAAGCAGAACATTTTTTAAGGAAAAAGATTACATTTCTGTGCAAAAAGGAAAAATTTTCCATCAAAAATGGAATAGTAAAATACTTAAATTTTCATATAGTAAAAGAAATCTTCAACTGAAAAAGAAACGAATTTTCAACAAAATACTTAAATTCTCGACCACAGAAATTAACTTTTACCAAAAAGATAAATTTTCAACCGAATAGATGAATTTAAAACTAGAAAATATCAATTTTTAGCCATAAATGGAATAATAAAATTTTCAGTGAAAATTTTCTTTTAGTAAACGAACAATTTTCAACAAAGCAGTTATATTTTGAATCAAAGTGATGAATTTTTAACTATTTTGATAACGGCTTAACTAAAATAGTTGAATTTTATTCAAAAATATGAATTTGCAACTAATTATTTTAATTTTCAAATTAAAATTGTTTAAATAATTGCCAAATATAACTTTTTTAAATATACTACTCGCAACCTTCTTTAATTGTGTTATTATTTCTAGAATATAATAATTAGAAAATTTAAATAAAAGTTAGTACTTTGTAATCAAAAAGTGTCTTAAAATTAATAATGTAAATTAATAATTGTGCTTAATATTCTTCTGACTTGAAAAAATACGAAGGAATTGGATCAAATGTATACAAATTCTTAGAATTATTAAGAATTTCAAGCAATTCAATAAAATTCAGAGAAATACAATAAATTCTGTTGATTTCAGTAAATCTGAAGTGAATTTAGAAGAATTTAAGGAAATAAGAGACTTTGATTAAATTTGTAAGAAGTTAAAAAAATCTTACCAAGATTAAAAATAAAAAACATCTGTCGAATTAGGTTAACTGAGAATTAACTGAATTTGGAGGAAATTCGAATAAATTGAAAAATATTCCAAAGATTCTCATAGAAATTTAAAAACTTAGGATTAATTAATTAGGATTAATAGTAAATTCAAAAAGTATACAAAGAAATTAAGAAATATATATTATATTGATTTAAGTAAAATTTGAGTGAATTTAAAAGAATTTAAAGAGATTTAAGAAAATTTGATAAAAATCATATAAAATTAATTAGATCCCATGTTTAATATATTTTTTTAAAGACAAAAATTGACTAAAATTTATTAAAAAATAATCGAGAAAAAATTATTAAAAGTGACAAACGTGACTGTACGATAGCTCTGCTTACAAAAAAATATTAATCAAATTTAAAAATTCAAATTGAACTCTCCTTCTACCAAGAATTTTTCTACAAACTCCCTGAAAATTTAGTGCTTATGCTTTTCTGAATAATTAAAAAAAATGAAATCACCATGCTGCATTTTATTACACGCTGCGAGTCATATTTTGTTAATAAAAAAATCTGATAATTTAGAGAATTGTATGTAAATAAAAAATGCTGTTATTTAGATTGAATTTATAAGAATTTTCTCGCTATAATTATAAAATTTTTTTGAATAATATATAATATAAAATCATGTCAAGTATTCTATAAAATGCATTAGAAATGTATCCTGTAACTTTTCTGGAGAATGAAACTATTTTTTTCTCTCTTAAAAAAAGGATAATTTCTTTTAATTTTTTTTTATTTATTTTCTATAAATGGTTTTAACAATTAGTTTTAATTAAGAACTATATCAATAATGCTTGAAAATAACAAATTTTCAAAAGCAACAAATGGGAAAATTTTAAACAAATAATAATTTTTTTTTTTAATTCAAAATTATTTAAAATATACTTGAGAAATTAAGAGAAAAATTTGTCATTTTAAATTAGGCAAATTAATCGTTCAATTAATAATTAAAAAGTCTATTTGTAGATAAAGAAGATTCATTTTCTAAAAAAAAATAATAATTAAGAAAATACTTGAATTGCTGAATCTTTAGTTGAAAAATTAATTTACAACCAAAAACGCTACGATTTTCAAACAGAGTAATTTGATTTTTAACCATAAAAATAAATTTTGATCAAAGTAGTTGAAATTTAAACCAACTAGTTTAATTTTTGTCCATAAGAGAACAATTTTTGAACGAAAAAGATAGGTTTTTTACAAAATAGTCTCATTCTGTGAAACGCTAAGTTAATATTTAATTTATATTAATGTTATCAACTGAAATAAATTTTCTATAGTATTAAATGAAAAGTATTCTCATACTAGAATCAAAAATTATTTACTCATCATTCGTTGTTCAATTGGCGGTTACATAAATTCAGATTTACAGTTCTGATTTAAAAATAGGAGCAGGATCAGCTTCAATTGCTTTTGCAATTAATCCATTAGAGAGATCGAAAGAAAGATCCTTTTTTTAGAAATATACGAAATTTTCCGTCAGGCGTGACATTTATGATAATAATAAATTTCAGAGGAATCTGTGTTATCATCAGAGGCAGTTATCATTTATCAGGGTAGATGTCATTCCACAATCGATTAAGATAGAAAATAGAACTGTCGCTAAAGTGAATTCTTAAAATGACAGAAAGTATTTAAAATAATTTCTGACTAGGTGGAGAATAAATTTAAAAAAGTTAAATTTTCCGAAAAAAGATCTACTCACTTCGCTCCACTGGTAAACGAAACACAGAACGTCACCAGTGTTTCGATCCTGAGTAGCGTAAAGTGAGTAGATCTTTCTTCATAAAAATTTAAATTCAGGATTAAAATTTCTTTGTATCTAGTCAGAAATGACGTTAAGTATTTCCTTTTATTGGATGAGTTAACGCGATCGATAGTTTGAAACTTTTATTTTCAGCGATTGGAAAATGACATCTACACTGATCGATGGTAACTACCTATGATGATAATACAGATCCCTTTAAAATGAAATTTCTTTCTCCAGAAAAGGATCATATTGGGGGACCACCATAATGACCCCTAAGGTAAAATCTGCAAAGGAAAAACACGTTAAAAGCTTCCTACCATGGAAGATAGTCACTTACAATAATTGGGAAGTAATGTTCGATTGCCAAGAGTGTTGGAAAGCTGAATGAATACAAATCGAGCGGAATTCTCAAAAGCATTTCTCACGCAAGGGCTACTTACTCGAAGCTGGCTTGGGGTTTGGTTGAATCGAATCCAAGATTGAACCTGACAGGACCAGCGTTGTGGTTCGCAAGGCAGGCCGAGATGGGGATTATGCTAGTTGGTTTAGTTATCACACTCCTGAAGTCCTGAACTATGCTCTGCTCTCTGCCAACTTTTCGGCCCGAGTTGTGCCCTCCCGGGCAAATGTTACACATAACTTCTAAGAGAACGTTTCGCCGGACCTGGGTATCGCCTATTCAGAAACGATGTTAGTCTCGTAGAACAACTACCCCCCCCCCCCCCGCTCCCTAAAACAACTACCCTCTCAGAATCCAGTAACTACTAAGTTCCAAAGTTTCTGAGAACTGCGAATGACCCAAATTCTTGTAGCACTCGGAAATAATTGTGTGGATAATTTCGCACTGTTAAGGGCATGTGATATTTACGAAATTATCGATTTTACCATTGCTATGATCCCTCGGCTTTTTTCCTAAATTAAGAAAAATTTTAATTTAAAATTTGGAACGTGATAGCCAACATGCTAACCGACGTCTCCAGGCGTTATTAAAAAAAATTAATTTTTCTAAATTTGATTAATGTATGTGATACTTAGGAAACTGCATAGATTTTATCAGGGTTAGATTATCTTGGCTTCACAATTCAAAAATTCTAAGGATTTACGAATGTTGACGAATGTCAAGCGAGTTCTTGACAAATTTTTTAAAAATATTTTTATAAATTTAAAGAGAGTCGAAGGGATTTAAGAAAATTCAAAGATTTGAAGGATTTTCAACAGATTTTAAGAAGCCTAAAAAATGTAAAGGATTTTAAGAGATTTTAATGTATTGTAGTCAATTTTGAAATATATGAAATGATTTCAAAGAAGTGGAAGTGGAGTTCAATAAAATGCGCAGGACTTTTTAGGATTTTCAAAAAATCTTACGTCATTTCTCAGAATTCTAGCGATTTTATGGATTTACTTCTAACTTGACGGGATTTTAAAGTTTCTTTTAAAGGATTAAAAAATCGTTCAAAAATGCTTAAGGATTTACAAGAGCTTTTATAAAATTTTAAGAGTTTTAGTAATTTTTACGAATGTCAAGCAAATTCTTGAAAAATTATTTCAAAAGATTTTGATCAACTTTAAGAGATTTAAAGGGATTTAAAAAACTCTAAGATTTGATGGATTTTAAGAGACTTTAATTAATTGGAGTAAATTTTGAAATATTTTAAATGATTTCAAAGAAGTTGAAGGGAATTCAAAAAAATGCGGAGGACTTTTTAGGATTTTCAACAAATCTTACATCATTTCTAAGAATTCGAGCGATTTTATGGAATTACTTCGAACTTGACGGGATTTTAAGGTTTCTTTTAAAGGATTTAAAAATCGTTCAAAAATGTTTAAGGATTTACAAGAGATTCTATACAATTTTAAGAAAGTTGTAGTAATTTTGACGAATGTCAAGCGAGTTCTTGAAAAATTATTTTAAAAGATTTTGATAAATTTTAAGAGATTTAAAGGGATTTTTAATAACTCAAGAGATTTTAAGGAATTACCATGTTTCTTTTCAAAGGATTTAAAAACAATTAAAAAATTCTAAAGATTTACAAGAGGTTTTATAAAATTTGAAAAGAGTTTTAGTGATTTTGAAGAATATTAAGCGAGTTCTTGAACAATTAGTTAAAGATTTTTATAAATCTTAAGAGATTTTAAGGAGTTTTCAAAATTCAAGCGAGTCACTGAAAAGTTACTTACATAGATTTTAATGAATTTGATAAAATTCAAAGATTTTAAGGATTTTCTAGAAGCTTAAAGGAATTGCAGAAAATTTAGAGGATTTTAATTTAATTTAATTTATTTTATTTCGAGAAACTTTACAAGATTTTAATTAATTGTAAATTTTAATGGGACTTTAAAGATTATTTTGATAGGATTAATAATATTTCTAAAGATTTTAAATGATTATAAAGAATTTTAAGGGATTTAAAAAAAATGGAGTTTAATGATTCTCAAGAAATCCTATAGTTAAACTGAATTTTTTATAGTGAAATAAAAAATAGTTATTTAAGATTCATGGGAAATTTTAAAATGATTTCTCTGTAAGGAGTTACAAGAGAAAATTGACAAAAGATCACAGAATATTTTGAATTATTTCAAAATTTCAAAGTCGTAAAAGTGTGAAAGATTTTTAAGAAAAATTCTGCAATTTTGTTATATTACATCATTTTAGCACACATTTGAGTAAGCTTAAAAGATATTGAGAAGTTTTAAAACGATTCAAAAATAATTAAAGCTTAAAATTGTCGAGGAAATATTTAAAAGATTTTACGTCAATTTTTTTAATTTTGCAGAAGAAATAAAAAATGCATGAAAATGTGTAATAATTATTAGAGATTTTAGGTTTAGAAGATACGAGAAGATAAAAATAAAAGAATTATGCTTATATTCGCGTGAAATTTTTAAATAATTTTTTATTTTGAAAAATAAAATTAAAAAAAATGCTTTTTAAACATATCAAACGATTTTCTAAAATTTGAAAAAAGAATTCAGAAGATTTTAAAGCAAAATGTTTCAGTTGGGTAAGATTACCAAATAAACACAAATAAAAAATCGAGTTTTAAGAAATATTTAGTAGAATTGAAGAAATTTAAAATTAATTTCAAAGTTTATAAGATTTTTAGAGGGTTAGATTTTGAAAGATTTCAAAATTAAATTTCAGGAGCTTTAAAATAATTTCGACTGTTTTCAAGAGAATAAAAAAAGTTCCTTCAATTTTCTGGATAAATCTAGAAGATTATTAGGTAATCTTTTAACATTTTGAATGATATTTGAAAATTTTGAAAACAAATTCGAGTCAGTTAAAAATTGTCAGGAACTTAAATTTTTTTAAATATATTAGATATATTTAAAAACCGGAAAAAATTTTCGAAAATTAATCAAATATTTCTTGAATGCTTCCCAGCTTCTAAAATTTCTAAACATTTTTTAAAAATACTAGAATTTTTCATAAAATTTGGTAAATTTCTATAAAAAATACAAATTTCTTTAATATCTTCTAGATGCTTTTCGGACACCTCGGGAATATTCATTTGTGAATGCTTTATTAATTTTTAAACTATTTTTATGAAAAAATGACTTATTTGAAATGTTTAATTTTTTTAATCTAAAAAGATAAAAATACTACAAAATAGTTAACATTTTGACCTCATTAGATTAATTTTCAATCAAGGTGATCATTCTTCTATTAAAAAGTCCGAATTTTCCGCATAATCGATTAATTTTTAGTCAAAAAGCTGAATTTTAGAACTTAAGAACATCAAATAATAACCATGATTAAATAGACAAATTTTTATTTTAACAAACGTTCGGAAAAACAGTTGAATCTTTCACGAAATTTTTCTAACAAAATTTAAACAAATTATTCTGATCAATTTAATATAAAAAAGTCGAATTTTGAACCAAATGATTGAACATTCTCTAAACAAATAATTTTCTACAAAAACAGCTAATTGTTATGAAAGTAGATCAATTTTTTACCAAAGAGATAAATTTTCCATTAAAAAATAGAATCTTAAAAAAATAAAAAAATTTTTATCATAAGAAGATGAATACTAAAAAAAATGTAATACTTGCTATCTCATCTGGGAAGATATTTACATTTTAAAAAGGAAACCATTCAACAGAACAAAAAATATAAAATTTATACTGAAGGAAATGAATTTTCAAACCCAACAGCGAATTTTCAGCAAAAGTTGGATTTTATACGAAGAAAAGATGTTTAGTCAGATAAGGCAGTAAATTTTATTCGGAATGTTGAATTTTTCATGCCAGAAGCATAATAATACTGCAAAATTTGAATTTTATCTACAGTAGTTGAATTTCTGACCAAGAATATAAATTTTAAGACTAAAAGATTATTTTTTTTAGTAAAAAAAAAGGAATTCTCAACAAATCGCATACATTTTTAACTAATTAGATTAATTTTCAACTAAGGCGATTAACCTTCCGTTAAAACATGCATTTTTTGCATATTAACCGAAAACGAAATAGTCGCATTTTAATTTGAAAAACGACAGTTTTCTGCAAAACAGTGTAATCTTCTCCCAAATTTTGCTAAGAAATTTTTTACAAAAATGTTGAATTTTCCACTGAGTAAATCAATGTTCACTCTAAAAAAATGAAATAAATAATTATTCTGATAAATTGTCTACAGAAAAGTTTAATTGAGAATCAAATAATTGAATTTTCGCTTGAAAATAATAATTTAAATAAAAAGAAAGAAACTGTTATAAAAATAGTTTGATTTTCTACCCAGGAAATAAAATTTACACTAATATTGAGAATTTTCCAAAAAAAGAAGAGAATTTTTAACCATTGAACAGAAACAAAAATATGAAATTTATACTGTAGGAGATGCATTTTCAGAACAAAAAAGGGAATTTTCAACAAAAGTTGCATTTTCAACAAAGAAACATTTTTTAGTCAGGAAAGGCAATAAATTTTATACGTGATGTTGAATTTTTCATTCTAAAGAAATGATGATGCAGGAAGAGAGTTAGTTTATTGAATAATAATTAAATTTTAACCAAGAAGATAAAATTTAAAACAAAAAGTGTATATTTTTACGGAAAAAGACGAATTCTCAAAAAACACACAAATTTTAATCAAACGATTATTTCGAATATTGTATTTATTTTCAACCAAATAGTCGAGTTTTGGAACTTCAAAACATTAAATATTAACCAACAATGAAATTGTCCTAATTTTATTTTTTTTAAACTCTGCACCAAGTAATTCAATATTTACTTTAAAAAAATACATTTTTAAGCAAAAACTGTTCTGATACATTTTCTGCAGAAATGTTGAATTTCGAAACAATTTATTGAATTTTTACTAGCAAAACTAATTTACAAAAAAGATATCAATCTTGATGAAAGTATTTTTATTTATTTAACAAAGATGAGAATATTTCATTGAACTTGTGAATCTTAAAAACATCTAATTTTTAGCACCTAAGAAGGTAAATTCTCAATAACAAAAAAGTAACCAGAAAAAATTTTCAGTCATAGAAGGCAATGCATTTTATAAGAAATTTTGAATATTTCATGCTGAAAAGATGATAATGCTGCAAAACAGTTCCAATTTAAAAATAATTGAATTTTTAACCAAGAAGGTGACTTTTAAAACAAAAATAATTTTTTTTTACTACAAAAATAAAAATTATCAAGAAAACACACACATTTTTAACTAATTATTTGAATTTTTAACCCAGAAGATTAATTTTCTATGGTAGCAATTTTTAAACCAAGTACTTGAATTTTTAAAACAGCAAGTATCAACAAAAAATGAAATAATTATGGTCGAAAAAAATTAATTTTTAAGAAGGCATTAGAACTTTAAAAATACCAGTCAAGAAAGACAATAAATTTCAAACAAAATTTTCATTATCTTATTTCAAAATTGCGATGTTTCTAACAAAAAAGTTACATGATTTAACAAATAATTGAATTTTCAATCAAGACCATTAATTCTCTACTAAAAAGATGAATTCTCCAAATAAAACATTATTTTTTAACCAATTCGTTGAATTTGCAACCAAGGAGATTCACCTTCTACCAAAATTGATTTGATTTTTGAAACTAAAATAGGAAAATTATTAACCAAAAATGAAACTTTTGAATTTTTATTCAGAAAAATAATAATTTTCTGCAATAACTTTGAATTTAGAAACTAAAAATGATCAATTATCAGCGAAAAATTAAACAGTTAAATTTAAGTGTTCTATATAAAAGAAAAAAATTGCACAAAAAACAAAACTAATTTTTACCGAATCATTTCAACTTTCAACCAAAAGAATGAATTTACAACCTAAAAAGATGAGTTCCCGACAAAAAATTATTTCATATCTCAGTTGAAATAAGAATTTAATTCTAATGGAAGAGCTGTTAAAGAGAACCATAAAAGATGAAATTTCATTTAAAGCTAATGAATTTTCCAATAAAAAGCCACGTTTGCAAAAAAAAGTTGCACTTTCAAGCCAGAGATTTTTTTGTCATTTTTTTGTGGATCACGTTACGTGCCATGAAAAGAACCATTTTGAAAGTGATATTTATCGGCCCTAGTTCCTGCACTGTAGATAACAGCCGACAGAACTTCGACGACATTGTTTAGAGGACAATGGCTCGAACGAGTGATACGTGAATGCAGTAGAGTAGCTACGTGTTCAGTCAGACGTGGCTGTATATAGTCTTTCATCCACCCCTATTTTCCTCTCTTCGCTCATTGCTTTTTAACTTTTAAGAATAGAACACAATTTTCTGTTCTATAATTTAATAGCCTAATCACGTAAAGTACAATGGAGGCCCTGAGAACCAACTTTTTTGGAAAATGATTTTTTATTGCAGCAGACGAGGGGGGCAAATAAAAATGTGGTCGGGCTGAGGTGAATTACTCCGGATTTTTAAAAATTAGGGTGGATTACTCCACCTGTACTAGATTTTTGTGAATTTTTAACCAAAACGGATCAATTTTTAAATAAATTGTTTAATTTTCTACAAAATACATTAATTCCCTAAAAATAGTGGAATTTTCAATTTTTTTCATTTCCCAAATGTATTCAATAAATCCATGTAACGTAGAGTTTATCGATCCGATACTCAGCTAAGGTAATAAAAATTATTAAACATATATTTTTATTGAAAAACTTAAATAATTCAGAAAAACAACAGTTTACTGCAATACATCGCTAATTTTTTTCTGAAAATTGTAATTATTAATAAACTTTTACACTAATTTCAAAAAAACACGTTTACATATAATTATTAAGATTGAATTCAGATACTCGTTCCATAACATAATAAGGATTTCAAAAAATCCTATAATTGCAATACAGATAGGTTAAAAATAAATCAACTTTTATTGTAAAAATTATATCAATTATTCAATCAAATCACATTAAAATGAAAAATAAATTTTTGTTGCTGAATAGAGAAAAATTTAAATTTAATCTAAATGTTGTTTAATATTTAAAAAAAATTAATCAGCTAATAAGCAATTAATCTGTTTATAACATAAAAAGCATTAAAGAATTCTGTTCAGTGAATCATCAAAATAATTTTTATTCTACATTTTTTAGAAAATTTGAATTATTTATAACATTTTATACTATTCCAGGAAGAATAAAAATATATTAGCAAATAATTTCGAAATCAAAATTCAGAATCTCATTTAACATCACAAAACTTTAAAAAATAATGTAACTGGGATGGAGGTACCTTAAACTTGCACAATTTTTTATTATACTAATTATGGCCCGTATTAAATTACATAAACTTGAAGTAAATAATAAATTTTATTTTACGTAAATAAAATAAATTACAAATGAATCTTTATTTCATTTAATATTATGAAAAAAATTAGCTAATAATTAATGTATTCATAATGTAAAAAGAATTAAACTATCATCTTCATTTAGACATTAAAATAATTTTTATTCTTTTTTTTTTTAATTTTTACTTTCACTTCTGAAAATTAGATTTATTAGTAACCTTTTATACTAATTTCAGAAAAATTTGAAACACATTAATCTATAAAATAAAAAAATTTAATGCAAATACCCGCTTCACGACATCAGAATCATTTGAAAAATTAGGTAATTTAAATACGGTTGTTGGGTGTTTTATGAATAATCTTTTATTATGAAAATTATATTTAATTATATAAGCTTTGAACAAATAATCAATTTACGTTACCTAATTTCAAGAAATTAAAATTTAATCTTTACTTAATTTAATATTTTGAAAAAATTATTCAGCTAATAATTGATTAGTCATTTTACAATATGAGAAGCTTTTAACAATAATTTTCACAGAAATATTCCAATAATTTTTACTTAAGCCAGTTCTCGTGCCAAAAGTTAGATATCTGAAAAAAATACTTTCTGTGAATTCAAGAATCTAAATATAATAACTGATTTTATTCCAAATAAAAAACATTATTTTTATTGAAAAATGTTAAATTTCGCAAAAATAAACATTAATTTTAACCATGTTTTTTGCAGTTGATTTTTTTACCATCGCTTCTTAACGATTTTTTAAAAATTATTGCATTTTAATAAATGACGGTTTATTTTTTCAACAGTTTATTATTTCAACAGCATCATTATTAGTTAAATAACAACATAAGAAGCCTGAGACAGTTATTTGCAATTAAAAAATGAAATTAATTGTAATTTTATATAAATATATTTTTTAATTTGGGACTTAAATTCTCAATATTTTTATTTCTTTTGAAATAATACCAGAAAATCTAAGTATTAACAGAATTATTTAATAAATATTCAATCATATAAGAAAATGCATTAAGCCATTATTTTTATGGAGAATTCAAATAATTTAAATCCTTAAAAAATGATTTTTATTGAAACATTCAAATAATTAAAATAAAATAATTAATCAGTAAAGAACATACAAATCATTTGAGAATTGTTTTCATGGAAATTGGGTCCATATAATTTGGAAAATTTATTTCAAATACTCATTTTCCAACATCCCAAACATTAGAAAAAATTATTGTACTGGAATTTATGTGACTTAATTAAAATCTATTTATATTCAGTTTTTGGAGAAAAAAATCAATTAGTCAATAGTTAGTTAATCAGTTTATAATATAAATTAATTAAATTAATTAAATTATGAAATTGTAATAGGGGTATTTAAAATATAGACCAACCCTTTTTATAAAAATTATATCCCATATTAAATAACATAACCTAAAAGTCAAGAATACATTTATTTTCTTAATGAAACAATACTTAACTTCAATCTTTATGTAGTTTAATATATTTAAGAAAATCAGCTAATAATAATTAACCAATAAATCACATAAAAATCATTAAATGAATTATTTTTATTTTACAAGATAAAAAAGCATCAGAGAATTATTTTCATTAAATAAATATAAATGATTCTTATTTTATATTGTACTTTAAACACAATATTCCATTTATAAAAAATTTCATTAATTTTTGTTCTGTTCAAGTTTTAAACTAATTCCAGGAAATATTGAAATAAAGGTACAAATAATGTTGAAAAGATAATTCAGGGAGTGACACATTTTACGGGTATTAAAATAGTAATAAGAACACTAAAAAAAATATAAACGTTGTACTTTCTAATATAGTACTGTGGCAGCGCTGCATGGAAAAGAATGGTAAACAAAAACAATAAAATTACTCGAAAAATTAATACTGTGCAGTGACAATCCCAAACACAAGACGGTTTATGGGCCTATTGAAGAAATGGAAACAAACTTCAGTTTGTTCAATCAAAGGGCCCTCTAATTACCGATTATTAAAATACATAAATTATAGTTTATAATATAACGCAGAGGTGGCGCCACGAACTTGGAGAATTTTGACTTTAATGAAGAATATACCACAGAAATGGAAGTAAAATATGAATTTTAAACTAACATTTAATTCTCTACGAAATGGTTGAATTTTCGAAAAAAAGTTGAATAATTTTTCCTGACCATTAATACAATCAAAGACCAGAATCTTGAACTTTGAAGATTTATAACTTAGAATCTTTTATAAACAGAATAACACAATTTCAAATTAAAATTGAAATTTTTCACATTTTTCTGCTTGACAGTCATTCAAAGTTATTTAAATTCCCTGACTTTTGCAAAAAAAATGTTAAGTAACTGAATTTTCACTAAACAATAAAATTCTACGGCTCTTTTTATGTTTTAAATAAATGTCTTTACTATTAACGTAAGTTATTGTTTAATTTCCAAATTTCCCAAAATTAAGCGAATGAATAAAGGTCCCCCCCCCCCTCTCTCCAAGTAGTTGAAATTTTACTTAAAAAGAGAAATGTCTCACCCAAAATGCATTAATTACATTTTCAGTTAAAAAATAACTATTTAATCAAAAAATTTGGAATTTTGTAAAAGATCAGATTAACTTTTTTACCCAAAGATATAAAGAACTTTCAACAAAATTGTAAGAGAATCCTTGACAAACATAATTAATTTTTTACCAAACAGTTAACTTTTGCACCAAAATGATAGTTTTTAAAAAATTCTTCATTTTCAACAAAAAAGTTAGTTGATAAACAAATAGTTTTGTTTTCTAACACACTAGCGAATCGATAAATCCAAAAAGACAAATTATTCAAACATCAATAAAAATTTTAAACAAACAAAAAAAATAATTTTCCACAAAATTCTTCCAGCGTCTAGAAAGTAGATTAGTTTTTAATCGAATGATTAAGTTTTTAACCACAAAATACGATTTTAAATTAGAAAAATACTTTTCCACAACTAAAATAATTTTTTAATCAATAGGTGAATTTTCGACAAAAAAAAAATAACTGTGAGATTAATTTTCTACCAAAAAATACGACCTTAACAAAATAATGTATATTTAATTAACGAGTTCAATTTTAAACTAGCATGAACCTTTCACTGGAAGAATTTAATCTAAAGCTAACAAATAAATTTGCAATAGCAGGCAATGTTTTTTTAATAAAATAGTTAAATTTTTAAAGGACAAGAGAAATTTTAAACTAAAAAAAAATTATGTTTAATAAAATATGTTAACCTTGAACCAAATTATTTTTAAATGATTGCAAGAATTTTCAACAAGAAAAATAATATATT
>JAWWLR010000054.1:79584708-79596433 GCA_035041075.1 Acraspis erinacei | reverse complement strand
AGTTCTCAATATTTTAGTAATTTTTGTCAATTTAGAAAAGTAATTTTAACTTTATCTAAAGTTGCGGGGTATATGAGTGAATATAATTATCCTTTTTATTTTAGCACAGGGAGTTTTGGTAGTAAAATACAATTTTCCTTGGGCAAGGAATTTTATACGTGGAACGAGAATCATTTTAAATAATATTTGTAAATTATCATATACATTCTTTTTACATTTTTCATTAAGAATGTAAGTTTTTTCTTGAAAATGGAACTACTTGCGGTTAAAAGCTGAACTATTTTGTTAAAATTTAATTTTTTTGTTTGAAGATTCATCACATTACTTGAACATTTATATATTTTTTTATATATAACTAGTTTGTTTAAAATCAATTTTTTAACTAAAAATTTAACTATTTCACTTGAAAATATAAAAAATATGTGTGAACAATTGACCATTTTTAGTTCAAAGTTAAAAAATTTGCATGTAAATTTATCCTTTTTTGGTTAAAAACTCAAGTATTACAGTTAAATATTTGTCATTTTAGATTAAAATTATCTTTTAGGTTAGAAATAAATTTAACTGGTTGAAAAATAAATTCGTCTGTTGAAAATTGTTATTTTTTTATTGAAGATTCATAATTTTGATTAAAAATTAATTTATTGGGTTAAAAAATGAGATATTTGCCCGGAGCTACATATTTTAATCCTATAATTTTAAACTAGAAATTAAAAAAAAATTCAACATGCCTTCTCCCAAGGGAGATTTTATTTCCTTACCATCTCCCTTTTATAAAATAAAGACTCAAGTTTCCACCTTAATTATAAATAAATTATGTATAAATATATATTTTTTTAGAGAGCATAAATGTTTAGGTGAATTAATAAAAAAGTATATTATAAGGCTGATTATTAATGTTATTATTAATTAGTAAAGTACTATTATCATTCAATATTTGAAATTTGCAACAATTAAAATTGTTATAAAATTAATTAATGACAATAGCCAAATTAACGATAGAAAATATGAGTACAATTTAAACGGTTTAAAAAAAACACATTTTTATATTCAATTTTCCTAATATAAAATTACAGTTTTGCATGTTTTTTGGATTATTAATTACAGCTGCTCTCATTGTTACTGAAATCTTTGTACTTCATTTTATAATCATAAAAAGTATCAAGTTTTTAATGGTTTAGTATTTTTGCTATGCATAACAATGCATAAACAGGCTCACCTCATCAGAGCGCCATCTATTGGATTTATTTGAACTACGATACCCCTCCGGATGCGAAGAGAACAGAAAGAGTGGGGACTGCAAAGCATTTTTATATAGGAGCTTGGCTAAAATTAATTAATTTAGAAGAAATTAAGTAAAAGCCGTGATATAGCTTTTCTTTCAAGATAGAAAAGCCATTCCATTCATTCTTGTTTGCAATTTGAAAAGTGTGCGATAAGGTTATCTAACAAAAAATTATAATGTGCTGTAATTGAGATTAAAACCTCAATATCCAAATTTGAAGAGATTTAAAGAGATGTAATTTTTTGCATAGGAATTAAAAAAAGTTCAGACGGGTTTAATTAATTTTTCGGAACTTACAAAGATTTTCAATTATTTTAAAGAAGTTTACAGGAATTCAAAAAAATTCGGAGGGGTTTAAGTTTTTCCCAGAAATCTTTCAAAATTTGTAAAAAATTTAAGTTATTTTCAGGAATTACTATAGGGAATTGACGGGATTCTAAAGTTCCTTTTAAAGACTTTACAAATTATTCAAAAATGTTTAAAGATCTACGATAGATTTTATAAAATTTTAAGAGAGTTTTAGTGATTTTAAAGAATATCAAGCGAGTTCCTGAAAAGTTATTTCAAAAGATTCTTATAAATTTGAAGAGATTTAAAAGTACTTAAAAAATGCTAAGATTCTAAGGATTTTCAAGAGATTTTAAGGAGTCTAAACATTTAAAGGATATAAAGAGGTTTTAATTAATTCTAGTCAACTTTGAAATATTCAAAATGATTTTAAAGAATTTGCAGTGTTCCAAAAAATTGGGAGGATTTTAAAGATTTTTAAATACCGAAGAGATTTTAAGGAATTACTTTTTTTTTAACGATTTAGAAACAATGAAAAAATTCTAAGGATTTAACAGGGATTTTATAAGATTTTAAAACAGTTTTAGTGATTTTAAAGAATGTAAAACGAAATATTCAAAATTAAATGAAAAAGATTATGAGAAATTTTAAGATATTTTACGGGATTAAAAAAAATTCAAATATTTTAAAGATTTTGAAAAGATTTTAAGGAACCTAAGAAAATTGAAAGGATTTTAAGAGAATTCATTTAATTTTAGTCAATTTTGAAATATTCTAAATGCTTTCAAAGAAGTTGAAGGGAGTTCAAATAAATTCGGAGAACTTAAAGTATTTTCAAGAAATCTTACAGGATTTCTAAGAATTCTTCTGATTTTAAGGAATTACTAGGAACTTGGCGGGACTTTACAGTCTCTTTTTAAAGTATTTAAAAATAGTTCAAAAAGTTTAAAAGATTTAAAAAACATTTTTAAAAAGATTTTAAGGCAGTTTTAGTGAAAAAATTCCAAGATTTCTAAGGATTTTCAGGAGATTTGAAGGAATTTAAGAAAATTTAAAGCATTTTAAGAGATTTTAATTAATTTTAATCAATTTCGAGAAACGTCCAAAAATTTAAAATAATTGTCAAAAATTTGAAGGTATTCAAAAAAAAATATCGAACGAGTTTAACAATTATCAAGAAATCTAACAGGATTTCTAAGAGTTCAAGTTATTTTAAGGGATTACTAGGGACTTGTCGGGTTTTTAAATTTAAATTTTCAAGGATTTGAAAATATTTCAATCAATTTGTATTGACTTTAAAGAATGTCGAGCGATTACTTGAAAATAATTTTAAAAGATATCAAAGTATTTGAAAAAATTTAATGATTTTAAGGATTTTAAATATATTTAAAGGAATTGAAGAAAATTTTAAGGGTTTTAAGTGATTATAATGATTTTTATTCGATTTCGAGATACTTCTGTATATTTTGAATACTAGTAAAGAATTTGAAGAGATTTAAACAAAATTCTGAGTTTAAAGATTTTAAAGAAATCTTACAGGATTTCTAAGAAGGATCACAGTCTTGGATCATTTTTATTTTCTCCTTGTACCTTTCAAAGTGCAAAAAAACTGCTTGACATTTTTGAAAAACGCACTTTAACTCAACACCAAAATTCAAAAATATATTGTCTTGAGATGAAATTTAAATAAAAAAGGAATTTTCAACGAAATACTTAAAGTTTTAATTACAGATTTGAAACAAAAAAATTAATTTTTTACGAAGTGGTTCAACTTTTAGCCAAGTAGTTGAATTTTAATTGTAAAAAAATCAGTTCTTACTCAAAAATGAAGTAGTTCAATTTTAAAGAAAAAAATTAATTTTAAACTAATAATGTAACTGTTAATATTCCAAACGCAAATGGTCACTTTCTAATTAACTTTACTCTGACGAATTTCTTATTTTCCCTGGCCTCTACAAATGCTAGAATCTTTTGTAAAGTTTTTAAAATCCAATCTTTTATACACAGAATAAAAATAGAATAAAAATTCGGGTCTCATTTCTCCTAGAGAAACACACAAACACACACACGCACACAAGAAGCGTAAATCCGACCAGGCAACCTCCACGTGGTACGCTTTGGGTAATGCTGATTCCGGCGGTCATTAAAAATGTTTTTTTTTGAAATTAAAAAAAAAAAAAATTCCACCTATAAATTTAAACACTTGTAGCCATAAAAATGCATAACAAAATGAAAAACATTTTTTTTCTCAGTTTTTTAAAGATTATGATCATTGAACGTCAAAATCGTAATCCTTTAATTTTTTCAAAAATTCGATCGAATCAAACAAAAAGGGGCTGAATTAATTGAATTGAAACTTCGTGGAGTCCTTGTGGGCATATTGAACTGTAAAAGCCATACTTAACATTAGTGACTTTTTGTATATTTCCAATTTAGCGCCTAATTATCCCAAAAGCCACCAAAAGCCCTTTTTTTCTTGATTTTTCACATTAATCTAAAGAATACAAAACAATTTTTTTTTCTCAAAAAACCGTGGCTGATTTTTGCGGGAAATTTACTCAAGATTTCAAAACCCTCTTTCATTTTCTTGTGCGATCAGTGGTTGCTGAGATATTGATAGTTAAATGCAAAATGATCCTTTGCCATTCAAAAATCGATATCTCAGCGAGAATTTGTCGTATCGAACTTTTAAAGAAAGCAAATTGAAGCTGAATAAACAAGTTATCCGATTCATATAGTGGTTAAGTTAGATAAATGTTTGCCAAGTCGGTAGACCAAAAAAGAAAGAACCGGAAAAATTTGAAAAAAAATTTCTTTCCGTATTCATTAGGATTGCGCGGTACACTTTGCTTGAAAAATTTTTTCATCATAAGATCTCAAAACTAGAAATTTCAAGCTTCAAAATTGTTTTTTTAAAACTCCAGTACGATCACTTTTAAGAGAAATACAGCCACTTGAAAATCGTCGAAAAATTCGGAATTCTTTTTTGATCCTTTAATTTTTTCCACTAGTGTAGTTACAAATTTAATAAATATATTATTTTTTTGCATATAATTTAGAAAACATTAATTAAAAAGAAAAAATTATTTTTTAAATACTTGTGTTATTTTTTAAGAAATTAGCAGATATAAAAAAAATCAAATCGATGTGCTTATATTTTCTTCAAAATGAGCCCAAGATGACATTTTTTATTTATACACTTTAAAGTTATGACCATTTTTTTACGAAAAATTAATAAATTAATATTAATAAAATAAAGGAAAAAATTCCAAACATTATTTTCGAAATACAGGTGTAATATTTTAAGGAACTTTTAGATTTAAGAAAATAAAATTTTGATTGAAGCGTATTTGTATTTTGTTTAAAAATAGGACAATAGGACATTTTTTTATTCGGCCCTTTTAAGTTATGAATTTTTTGTTGAAAAAATACATTTTTTTAACGCTTAATGTTTTGGAATCTGCATTATAGAAAAAAAACAAGACTTTTTTTTTTAACATGTAGCATAAGTATTTGTGAAAAATAATAATTAAAAATACGATTTTTTATTCTTCACCATTTTTTGAACTAATATTTTCTTTTGTGCGTAAACGAATAAAGTTACGAATCTAGTAACTGCATTCTTTAAAGCAAAAAAGTTAGAAACTACTAATTTAAAAAAATTGTAAAAAAATGAAACAAAATTTTTTGCCCAAAATTATTTCAGAAATACCTGTGCAATTTATTAAGTAACTTATAAAATAAAAATAAAAAATTCAAATTAAATCAATGTGTAATTATATATTTTTTTAAAAGAGCCCACGATGACTTTTTTATTTAGCCGTTTTAAAGTTTGCAATTAAAAAAAAAACTTTTTTTTAAACGCTACGTATCTTGGATTCTATGCATTATAGAAGAGAGTATAAAAAGAAAAAGTGTTTTTTTACATGTAGAATAATTATTTATGAAAAAAGTGTTATTTCATTTTTTTAAATTGTTTTCTTTAATATTTCCTAACTTTCATACAAAAAAGAATATAGCTAAGAATCTTGAAACTGTACTCTTTGATTTATAAACGTTATAAAATATCAAATTAAAAAAATGGTAAAAAATGAAAGAAAAAAATTTTCCCAACATTAATTTGGGAACTACGTGCATAATTTTTTCAAAAATATTTAGATCACGTTGGATTTTTTCAAATACAAGAGTAATAAAAATATTATAAAATTTAGACTATTTTCTTTTCGGATATTTGAAAATTACACAAATAATTATACGTCTAATTTAGTTGCGCAAAAAATAATTATTTTGTTGTGATCAGTACGAATACATTCGGATTCACGTCCAAAAGCAGTGAATTTTACAATTTTCGCAAATCATTTTTAATTATGAAATTTTTTTAAAGACTTTCGCCTTGAATTATTTGAGTTCTAGGCACTTTTCTTTGCTAGAAAAGTGGTATGGGCTGATTATAACTGATCAATCAGTTATATCGGACAGGTATATGTGTGTCCAAAGAGTAACGAAACACCTAAATGATTTGCCAGGCAAAATTTTTTTTTTTTAAAGTTCAAGGTCATTCTTGGAGTAACTTTTAACGAAGAATCCAATGGTGACCTTGAATTTGACCTTGAGCTTGACTGTTAATGTTATTTCAAGGTCAAGTTTCTTTTAAAATGGTAACGCGTTAGGTACTCAGGACATGGGTTAAGGATGAGCTTGAACTTCAGCTGAAGGTCTTTAGGCTTGACCCAGCTATGCATCCGGTCCAATCTGTACTGCTTCGGCTCAGGTGTTTACGAAAAGGCGAGGTCATTCTTCACGTAACTCTTAAAGTTATTGACCCATGACCTGAGTACATGTTTGAACTTAAAATTTCCCGCACTTACGATTGCCGTGGTCAAAAATAGGGATTCCAATTTAAAGACAAAAAAGGTTTACCTTGAAATAACCTTGAAGATCAAGTTCAAGGTCAACACTGTATTCCACATTTAAAGTTAGTCCAATAATGACGTTGACCTTTTTGAACAAATATTTTAGCTCGAAAATTATTTAAGCGTTTTGTTACGTTTCGGACGCCTTTTTCAACTGACTCAATTAATAGTTTTCGTTCTACTAACTCAATCAATACAATTATACTAACTGTCAGTGACTCAATTCTACCCTCACAACAATAGTATATACCGGGATATCCGATTTGATTCCATTTATCTCCAAGGTTGTTCCAAGGTTATCCCAGTGAGAACCCGTCGGACATCACGCACGGCGAAAATTTGGATATCCCTAGGATATCCAGAATAATCCTGCGACGTTTCCGGAATATTCAAATGTCCCAAGTAGTGTATAGAAAATCAATTTGTATCCTACTTGGGACATTTGAATATCCCGAAAAGTCCTAGGGATATCATGGATATCATGGGGATATCCCTGGGATATCCAAATTTCCGCCTAGTGGAATATCCGACGGCTTATCGCTGGGATATCATGGGGATATCCCGCAAGGCGGAAATTATATCCCTAGGATATCCAGGATAATCCTGCAACGTTTCCGGAATATTGAAATGTCCCAAGTAGTATATATAAAATTAATTTATATCCTACTTGGGACATTTTAATATCCCGGAAACGTCCGAAGGATATCCTAGATATCATGTGGACATCCTGGATATCATGGGGATATCCAAAATTATTCTGCGACGTTTCCGAAATATTGAAATGTCCTAAGTAGTATATAGAAAATCAATTTATATCCTACTTGGGACATTTTAATATCCCGGAACCGTCCGAGGAATATCCTGGATATCATGGGGATATCCTTCATATCGTGGGGATATCCCTGGGATATTCAAAATTCCGCCTTGCGGGATATCCGACGGGTTATCCTTGGGATATCCTTAAGGCAACCTTGGAGATAAATGGGATCAAATGCGGTATCCCGGTATATCCTATTGATGTGATGGTAGCTAAAGAAATTAGAAGAATTTAACTGACAATCAGTTATTTTTA
Source organism: Acraspis erinacei (assembly GCA_035041075.1). Taxonomy (NCBI): domain Eukaryota; kingdom Metazoa; phylum Arthropoda; class Insecta; order Hymenoptera; family Cynipidae; genus Acraspis; species Acraspis erinacei. Next base: position 79,588,875 of record JAWWLR010000054.1, on the reverse strand, counting down.
TTAATTCAAAATTATAGAGTACTATATAGAGAAGTGTTATAGTGACGACTGGACTAAGAGTGCCAAGTTAGAAATCACTTTTTTTTAGAGATTCGCATCTTCATGTTGGCGCGTAAATAGAAAATTTTGAAACTGCAAAGTTTGAATGAAAGAGTGATGAGGAGAGACAGGAACGAGGGATGAGAGTGCGGAAAGCGGCCAGCAAGGAAAAGAAAGGCGAGGTAAAAGACGGAAAAGTGGAAAGCTCTGAGCAGAGAATGATGAGGCAAAAAGCGAGGCGATAAAGTGGCCCGTCATGGCTCAAGCGAGAATTACTTATGTTAATGAGCCTCACTTCCAGAACGTATTTATTGTTCCACAAAACTTTTTCTGCTTCGAATAAATATTTAAGGAAGAAGAAACGTGGTGGCAAAGTGTATTTATATCACAAAATAAATTTTATAAAATAATTCTTTTTAAAGAACAAAAAAAAAAAAGTTGCTCTTTTATATTAGGATCCTTCATAAATTGTATCAAAAAATATTTCAGATACAAAATAAAAATTGTAATTGGAACAAAAGGCTTGAATTTGGAACAAAATAAATAAATTTTAAATAAATAATTAAATTTGAACCAGGAAAGAGAAGGTTTCATTTCAAAAAAGTAATTTTACAATCAGAAAAACGAATTTTCAGTAAATAAAGGTTTTTCAGTCACGGAAAAGAGAATAACCTAAATTGTTTAGCTTTTACCCACGCAGTTGAATTTTCAAGTAAAAAGTACCAGTTTTCAAGAAAATAGTTACACAATCAACTACAGGGATAAATTTTCTACTAAAAATATAAAATTTCGAAATAAATACAAATTTTCGAAAAAATGATTTCTGAGCATATTGATTTAAACAAATAATTAATTCTTCAAGCAAAATAGATTAATTTTTAACAAAACAGTTACATTTTCATACAGGAATGATTAAATGTCTACTAAAACAGATAAAGTTTGAAATTGAAAGTATAAATTTTCAAAAAGATCTATAAATTTGTATCCAAAAAAATTTAGTTTTGCTTTTAAAAATTAAAATATGAGTTTCAAACAAGAAGTAAATTTGTTACTAAATCTTAACACTGAAAAAAATATTTTCAAAAGAACAGTTAAATGTACAACCAAAAGGAATTACTTTAAAAAAATTAATGAAACTTTAAACAAAGAGTAGCATTTTTCAAAGATAGATGACATTTTTACTAAAACAGATGAATTTATAAATCCGCAAGATAAGTTTAAAAAACAAACCATTGACTATTGAGTTTTCATCAAAACACATACATTTTTATCCCCGAAAGAATTTCAAGAAAGAATGATGTGTTTTTAGGAAAATAGTTAAACAATAAACCAAAGTGATCAATTTTCTACTAAAAATATAAATTTTCGACAAAAAATAATTTCTCAACATCTTGGCTTAATTAAAATAGCTAAATCTTCAAGCAAAAATGATTAAATTCCAACAAAACAGTTGCATTTTCGTACAAGAAAGATGACATTGCTACTAAAACAAATAAAGTTTTAAATTAAAAATACAAATTTTCAAAAAATATATTTGAGTTTGTATAAAAAAATTTTTGAAAATTTTGTACAACAAAAAACAGTTAAATTTACAACCAAAAGGGATTACATTAACAAAATTGGTGAATTTTTAAACAAAGAGTTGCATTTTTATCGAAGATAGATGAAATGTTTACTAAAACAGATGAATTTTCGGATCCACAAGAAAAGTTTTTAAAAATTTGAATTTTCATCGACAATAATTTTGAGTTGACTTTTCAATACCAAAATATGAATTTTAAACAAATTATTTTTTTATAAAGGAGTTTCATTTTCAACAAACCAATTGAGTTTTCGACTAAAAGGATGACTTGGTAACAAAATGGTTGCATTTTCCACAAAACACTTGCATTCTTATCCCAGAAAGATGAAATTTATACTAAACGCAACGAATTTTGAACCCTTAAAGACAATTTAAAAAAAATTTAATTTTAACTAAAAACTATTACAGTTGAAATTTTAACCCGGAAATTTTAATTTTGAACAAGTCTGCAAAATTGTTGAATTTTTAAGCAAACAGTTTCATTTTTATCTAAGGAAAACGCACTTTCTAATAAAGTGGATGAACGTTTCAAATAAAAAAAAACACTTTCAATAAAATAGTTGAATTTTTATCCAAACAAGATTTTTATTTGACTTTTCAACATAAAAGTAAGAGTTTTAAATAAGAAGTAAATTTAACCAATTCTAGTAAAATCTGAATAGAATTTTCTAGAATAAAATTTGAACATACTGAAATTCCACTTAAATTGATAGAATCTAACTTTAGTTGGTTAAAATTTAATTTGAATTTACCTACTTTGCATCTGGAACAAAAATATGATCTAAAATAGAATTCTATCTAGAATTCCATCAATTATAGTAGAATTTCTCTAGCATTTAGTAGAATAAAATTTTAACAGACTAAAATTCCACCTATATTGCTAAAAAATCACCTTTAATTAAACAAAATTCAATTGAAATTTACGATAATCGCATTGAGAACTATAATATAATCAGGTTTGGTAGAATTCCATTCGAATGTAATTAATTTTTGTAGAATTCAAGCAGAATTCCACCAGTTTTAGTAGAATTTGACTAGAGTTTCCTATAATCAATTTTAAAATAATAAAATTCCACTTAAATTGATAGAATTCTACTTAGATTAGCTGACATTCAATTTAAATTTGTCAGCCATGCAATCCAGAATAAAAATATTATCAATATTAGTAGATTTCTTCAGGAATTCAATAAGTTTTTTGGAATTCAACTAGAATTCTATCTATGCAAGTAGAATTTCACTAGCATTTACTAGAATCCATTTTTACATACTAAAATTCCACCTATATTGCTAAAATTCAAATTTAATTAAACAAAATTAAATTTAGATGTGCTATAATTCAATTGAGAACTAAGATATTATCAGTTTCGGTAGAATTCTATTCGAATTTAATGAATTTTGGTAGAATTCCAGTAGAATTTCACGAATTTTAGTAGAATTTGACTAGCTTTTACTATAATAAAATTGTAACATACTGAAATTTCACATAAATTGATAGAATTCAGCTTTGATTGGCTAAAATTCAATTTGAATTTACTGCAAGTGCATTGAGAACTAAAATATAATCAATTTTGGTAGAATTCTATTCGAATTTAATGAATTTTGGTGGAATTCTACCAATTTTAGTATAATTTGACTAGAATATTCTAGAATTAAATTTAAAAATGATGAAATTCCAATTAAATTGATAGAATCTGACTTTCATTGGCTAAAATTCAATTTCAATTTACTAACATTTCATCTGGAACTAAAATATGATTAACAGTACAACATTTCTTCTGGAATTTAATAAATTTTTGCAAAATTGAACTAGAATTATATCAATTTTAGTAGAATTTCAATCTTCAATTCAATTAAAATTTACGAGAATTGCATTGAGAACGAAAATATAATCAGTTTCGGTAGAATTCCAGGGAAATTTAATGAATTTTGGTAGAATTTCACCAGTTTTTTTTAGAATTTGACTACAGAATTTCATAAATTTTACTAGAATTCTACTAGTGTTTTCTAGAATAAAATTTTAACAGACTAAAATTCCACCTGTATTTTTAGAAATTATCTTTGATTAAACAAAATTCAATTGAAATTTAGTAGAATTGCATTGAGAACTATAATATAATCAGGTTTGGTAGAATTCTATTAGAATTTAATTTCTCCAATCCTGTAATTAAGCCCTCCATCCCTTCTTCATCCTCTGCCATGAAAACTATGTCATCTGCATATGCCAGTGTATATATCTTTTCATTTCCTATCCTAAATCATCCCCAACCTTTTCTCCTCATTTCTTCTTCCAAGTCTGATATTAATATATTAAATCCTTTTTGTCTCTCGAAAAATTTCCAATAATCTCTTTATTAATCCCTCTCTTATCCCCTTTTTCACCATAAGTCCACGAACATTGCTATCATTGCTCCTTTTTCCCTTTTAATCCTCTTATTGACTAGATAGTTCAGAACATATATGTTGTTCATTACCCCCATTCCTTTTCTAAACCCTGTCTGATTCGGTGGCTCTATCTTTTTTTCCTCAACTTCTTTCTTCAATCTCTC
>JAWWLR010000054.1:79559587-79572646 GCA_035041075.1 Acraspis erinacei | reverse complement strand
GACACCATTTCCAAAGTGGAATGGGGGGGCGGGAAGGCATCCCAATGATTGGCCACAAAAATAACTTAGGTCAGACACGATCCCCATTCCAACGTGTCATGGGGGGCGGCAAGGCACCCCTGTGACTGGTCCCAGAAAAAACTTAGGTCACACACGACCCCTTTTCCAATGTGTCATGGGGGCGGGAAGGCATCCCAATGACTGGTTTGATGAATGAACTTTTTTTTAGTGAAAATATACTCTTCTTGGTTGAAAATTGAAATATTTTGTTGAAGATTCGCCATTTTAAGTTGAATTTCACTGGTTAAATTCTTTTTTGTTATAGACCAGTTTTTTATTCTAAAAATTCTTAGATGAAAATTTAAATCTTCCGTTAAATTTATTTATTTTTTTTGTAACTGAAAGTTTTACTTTCTGTCGAAAGTCCGTTCTATTTTTTTAATTTACAGTTTCCTAAAATATTCGAATTTTTAGATTGAGAACTTATGCATTCTGTTAAGAATTTTTAATACTGGAGTAGACAATTAATATTTGTGGTTCAAGTTTCGTCTTTTTGTAGAAAATAAATAAATAATATAAATATAAAATGCAAAACGTGATTTGTGTTAAAGATTAGTTTTTCACTGCTTAAATTTTTTTTTTTCAAATTTAAAAGTTGCTTAAAACATTCAAATCTTTAGACTGAGAAATTAACTTTTCTGTCGAAAATTCTTTTTTTTTCAAATTTCAAAGTTAACTAAACCATTCAAATCTTTAGTCTGAGCAATTAGCCAATTTTCGGAAATTTTTCTACTGTGGCAGAAAATTCTTTTTTTTTTATAATTTTGAAATTTCATCTTGTTGTAGAAAATTTATTTCCTACATTAAAAATTCAACTTTTGTGTTAGATAAGTCACCTTTCTTGTTTGAAAATTCATGTATTTTGTTGAAGATGCGCAATTTTCAGTTAAATTTCAATGCTGAAAATGTTTTTTGTTTTACGTAGATCAGTTTTTTAATCTAAAAATTCTTAGTTGAAAAATTAAATATTCCGTTAAAATTATTTAATCTTTTTAAATGAAAGTTCACCTTGCTGCCGAAAATTCTCGCGCTTTTTAATTTAAGACTTAACTAAAACATTCTAATTTTTAGACTGAGAAATTAGCCAATTATCGGAAATTTTCCTACTCTGGCAGAAAATCTATTTGTTTTTCATTTTAAATTTCATCTTTTCGTATAAAATGTATCACAATGATTAAAAATTCAACTTTTGCTGAATTTTTTTGGTTATATGTAGATCACTTTTGTATACTAAAACTTAAAAATTTTATTCTTGGTTAAAAATGTATCGTCTTTGTTGAAAAGTCCTTTTTTATACTGAAAATGCTATTTTCTGTCAAAAATTCCTTTTTTTTTTAATTTACAAGTTACCTAAAACATGAATTTTAGATTGAGAACTTAGTCATCTTTCGGAAATTTTTCTACCTTGTTAGAAAATTTATTTTTTTGTTTTTGAATTTCATCTTCTTTGTAGAAAATTAATCTTCTGGATTCAAGATTTACGTCTTTTGTTGAAAATGCGCCCCTTTTATTTGAATTTCACTTATTATTCAGTTTTGGTTGAAAATTTGTCGTTGAAGTTTTTATTATTTTTTTTAGTTTTTATTATTTTATTTTTATTTTTTATTATATATATTTAATTTTATTATTTCGTTAAAAAATTATTTTTCTTTCCTTGAAAATTCCCTTTCCTATTGGAAAATCTGTTTTTCAAATTTAAAAGTTCCCTAAAAATTCGAATTTTTATATTAAACAAATTTTTAATCTAAAAATTTTTAGATTACAAAATTTTTTAATTTTGTTAAAAACACATTTACTGTGGTAAAAAATTCGTGCGTTCAGTCAAAATACCACATATTGACAATATGTGATATTTCATCATATTTGATTAAAAAAATTACTTAAAATATTTGTTTAATAACTGGAAAATTAAATATTTAAAAATTAGCTAGTTCTAATATATTCCATTTCTACAAAAGGTATCCTGTTTTATCCCGAAATATAGAGAATCCTGAAATAGGATAGAACCTATAAAAAAATTTAATTTGTTAATTATCAGAACAGAATTTTCTCTAAATAATGGAATTGCTGTAGTGGGTAGTAAAAATTCGTATTCATGAATTTTTCATTTCTTCTCCATGTTCTACGCTTCGTTGCAATGCTAATTCCTTCTGCCGTATTTTTCCAATATCCTAATAGGATGACCGAATAAAGTGGGATCCGAGATAAGGCAAAAGGATTAATGTACTCGCTTCACATTAGAATGAATTTTTACTTGTCCCAATTACGATAGTGGGTTTTTGTTCGATTTTGAGCAAAAACTTTGCAAGAGAATCTTCTTTGAGAATCGTTTCCGAGTACAAGTTTTTAATTAAAAAAAAAATTTAATCGGATTTGGTTTTTCAATAAAATGTAAAAAAAAAATTAAAACCTTTTCAGAGTTCCGATCGAAGGATTTAATTGAAAAAATTATACATTCTTGCTTTCTCTTAATTTTCAACTTCTCAGGAACAAATCCACTAGCTCACCTTTAACTTTTTTTCATTTCCCATTCTTTTGTTTCCGCCTTCTTTCACCCTTTGTATTCGTTTCTTTTACAAAAAGAAAAAAAACAGGAAACGAGGTACCCTCTTTTTCATTTTTTCCTCTCTCGATCTACGATCTTCTTTCTTTTATAAGTTGGCAATGCAGCATCGTACATATTAATTAAAGAGAGAAATTTTTAATAACTTTATATTACATAATTTAATAAAATAAAATAAAAATTCAAAGCTTTGAAATATAGCCAATCTCATCAGAATTTTGAATACTTTTTAATGTCTTCTAAATTCATTTAAATTATTTATGAAATATTTTTAATCCTTTAAAAATTAAATAATATTCTTATTATTTTTCATAACACTATTCAAAATTGTTAGAGATCTTTCAAATTTTATAAAAAATTTTTAATTCGGAAGAAATTTGTTTGCAAAAATTCTTTTAAATTTGCCCAGATATTTTAGGAAAGTTATTTTATTCTCTTGTGAGCTTTCAAAATTCTTGAAAATCTTCTAATTTTGTTTTGGTCGAAATCTATTAAAGTTAATAATTATTTTTAAATCTTTTGAAAACTTACCCGATTTTTTCTTGAAAAATTAGTAGTTTTTCAAAATTGAACGAATTTACTATTAAATCTTTCACATTAATCTTCAAGCTAATGGAAATAATTCTTGATTATTAATCTTGGGTTTGTTAACAAGGGTGAATTTATTATTAATTTAATTTAAGATGCTAATTTATTTGTCTACAGGTCTAAATCAATACTATTACAAATTTATGGAAATATTTTGAAATTTTTGTCAATTTTGTTTTAAAATTTATTTCTAAAGTACAAAATTATTCGATATTTTTCCAGCAATCTTAAGAACATTTTTCTAATCTATTATATGAAGCTCTGCATTTTACAAGAGAAATGAAAATTTTTATTTTCTATTTTGAAACCTGTGAATTGTTTAGTTTAAATGCTATGAAGTGGATATTTTATTATTTTTTGGCAATTTAAATGAAAAAAATCTGCAATTTTAAACACTTTAAACTTGAAAATAGTAAATTTTTTTCATGTAAAATATATTTAATATTCAAGTTTTAAATGCTTTGTAGTCAAATTTCTCATTTTCAGGTTGTTTTATATAGAGAACTTTGATGTGTGCTTTTTGAAATTACCTGAAGTTCTTAATTAAAAATTTTGTAATTATTTTTAATCGTTTTTATTAATTGTGGGCATCATAGGCTAAAATAAGGAATTTAACTAATCATTGGGTTTAATTTTACTAACTATAAGACATAATTATTTTTAAATGTTACAATTTTTTAAGATTCAAAAATAATAATAGACCATTTTTAATTCTTCGATACATGCTTTGAATTCATTTTTGCTTAATTTTTAATAATTCCAGATCGAAATAATTGAATGTTGAAATTTCCAACTTTTAAAACTCCTGTCAAGGCTTAAATTAAAAAATTGTAATTGTAATAGATTTTCCTATTTTAATTATTTTCATTGGATATAATATTACATGTCAAATAGATGAAAGGCTTCTTTTCTATCATAAACGTATAATTAAAAACTTATTTACAATAAAAGGATTTTTAAATACTACATGATACATTAAGAATTAATTTTTTTTTAATTCTTCGATTAAAAATTGAACTGCTGAGTTTTATGGAAAACTTGTACATTAAAAACATATCTCTTTAATTATTAACCGTTGAAATTTGTAGCACAGTCGCCTCTGGAAAGTTTAATTTGGCAAATTTTAACCAAAAAAAATCGTCTTTAAAAAAAAACAATGAATTTGTCAATGAAGCAGTCTGAAAATTAATTTAAAAAATAAAAATTTTGAAGAGAATATATAAATTCTAAACCAAATAGCTAGTACTATATTATACATAAGAAGATTATTTTTTCGATCAAAAAATGAATAGATAAAATTTCAATATAAAAAATTAATTTTCAGAAAAATAAATAAGTTTCTAACTAAAGTGAAAAAGCTCTGACAAAATTTTTTTTTAATGAAGTGGTTTAAGATTTTACCAAATGCATGAATGTTCGACCTGAAAAGATTAATTTGTAGACATTTAAAAAAGTTATTTAATGAAATTATAGATAAAGAAAATCCTACTTATTAAAAATATTGTTAAAGTCTTACGCATTCCCGTTTATGAAACGATTATAAAATGTAAATTTAACAATTTAATATCTAACTTGTTGATCAGGTTTCAGCTTTAAAAATCTAAGCCTATAGCAATGAAGGGACATAATAATGAGAAATTTGTACTTTTTGGTTTGTTTGCAAACTGAAGAGTTTTATATTTACTGAAATAAAAATGTAGCTGTTTGACAAGAAAAATTTTATATATCAAATTTGAAGGCTACAGGTTAAATATTTTTAAATCATATATCCTCAAAATTGAAAAATAGCATTTCAAATTTTCAAACATAAAACAATGTTTGAAATTTGCGACACAATATTAAAATTAAAAATTTCAATTTAAAACATTCAAAATTATTCAATTAGTACTAGTTCTTAATATTTTTAAATTAACTGAACATTTTTAAAGTAACTCCATTTTCCTAACATGAGACTTTTTATACATTAATCTATTATAACTAAAGACTTTTAGCCTTACAAAAAATATACAAAATAGACATTAAATATTGAACTATTTTAAAATTACTCATTTTCTAGATTTAATATTTTAAACTAAATCGCCGTCCAGTTTTTTTAACGATCAAATACAAAATTTTAAATTAGAAACAATTGAATATTATCAATGGGCAATGCTATGGTTGCCGTGAACTGATCATCGGGTATAATATTGTTAAAAGTGTAAAATAAAAAAAAATTGACTTCAAATTGGAATTGCGATTACGAATAGATAATAATTAAACACCAAAGCCTACCATTTTTTAAAGAATTACCTTTTTTAATTTATATTTTTTAGTTAAAAAATTTCAATATTTTTAAGTTAATCCTTATTTTACACGAGAGGTTTAATTTGTTTATGAACGTGTATTAAATCGATGAAAAATGTTTTTTTTTTCAGAAAAGTTGATAGTACATAGTTTGCAGTTTTCCAATTTCTATTTTAGGCACTGTACTAAACTTCGTTTTGTAATTCAGAACCAATGCTTACATCCTTGGTTTTCATCTTTACTGCAGGATAGTCCTTTTTTCAATTATAATTTTTTAACAATAGCAAAAACGTAAAAATACTACCTTAAAAAAAAGTAGAATACTATTCTCAAATTAATCTGGTTTGTGATGATTTGTTATTACTCGATAAACAATAAATCGAAGAAAATATCAAAATTTAAAAAAATATACTTTTTAGCAAAACTATAATAGCGGATATTTCTAAGCAACAATAAATTGTTTGAATAATAATCTATTTCTTGCATCATTCAAAGACAATATTGTGACAAATATTCTTGCAATAGTTATTTATTGTTATGTTGAATTAATTATTAACTTACTAAAATTTGAACCTGAACGAAAAGTAAGAAATTCAAGAAAAAACCTCAACTTTCTACCATTATTGTAAATGGCATTATTTTATATGAAAAAACTTTGATTTCATAATTATTTGCAAAACTAAAATTAATTATTTCATCAATTTAATTGAAAAGTTAAAAAAATGAGAAAAAACGGTAACTTTCTAACTGCATTCTAAGAGAAAATTAATATAAATAATAATAATTTGTTTAAACAATTTATGATAGACTAGTATGCCTTTCTTATGCAACAGCATAAACTTTTCAAAAATATATTTAAAATATTAAAAAAGGTTTAAGATTTTCTGGAAAATTTATTTTAATGTTTTCAAAATGCTTATATGCAAGATATCACAAGAGAGCAAAATTTTTAAAATTTATTCCATAATTTTTCGTACCTACCGTTGTTTACGAGAAAAATGAGGAAATTTGATTTTATGAAAAAAAATTGACGTCATTTAACGAAACATCGGCAAAAAATACAAGGGTTGCGTTATTAAGAAAATCGGATTTAAAGTTTTTCCGAAAAACCACTACCCTTTGGCAATTCTCGAGCGAGTAAGTGAGTAATTCAGTGTAATTGAGGGAAATATAGGGGAAATCATGCGAAGTGAAGTAGGGGAAGTGTGGTAAAATGATGGGAAGGGTCAAGTATTTTCGAAAATAAAAATTTTAGTCGAAATTAGGAATGGACAGTAGGAAAAGTGAGAGGAAATGGTGGGAGTGGAAATAGGGGAAATCAGAGTAGAGTAGAAGAATTGAAAGGTAATGTAGGCTGGGGGGTGATGAGGTTAGTAGGAGAAGTGATCATAAAGAATGAATGGAAGTAGAAGTTGTAAAGAAAAATTCTTCGAGGGTATAGTGGCGTGTTAGTAGAAATGCGGGGATGGGACGTATGGGTTTTGAAGGGAGTTGATAGGTGGAGATGTATTGGTTTTAACGGTTAATAAAGGAAGTGTTAGCGCTAGGGGAAGTGTAGTGGTACGAGGGAATGGGTAATAGAGACTAAGTTGCATCGAAATGAAACATGGCAGGAGAATTTAGGGAGGAAAAGTAGGAAAAGTGAGAGGAAATTATGGAAGGGGGAATAGGAGAAGTCAGAGAAAGTGAGGAAAGTGGAAATAGAGAAAATGAGGAAACGTAGTGAACGGGAAGCAAGAAAATTGAGCGGCAATCAGGCGGAATGACAGGAGATATAACAGGGAAACTAAGATGAGATCAATAAAGGTGATTAGAGTAAGTGATGGGAAGGAGGTGGTTAAGAGAAATGGGGGACGTGAGGAAAAAATATTTGATAAGGAAATTTGTTGAACAACAACAAAATAATTATAGTAAATGTAATTGAAAAATTAGACGAATACAATCTAAATTTTTTTGAAATTGTGTTGATTAAAACGAAACTAGATGAATATAGGACAACCTCAAATTTATATCTCAGTAATAGAAGCAGGGAAACTAAGGGGAAATTATACGAGGGGAGTAGGGTAAGTAATGGGAGATGAGGTGGGTAGGATAAATGAGGAAAATTAAGGAATGGGAAGTGGAAGTCTTAAAGGAAAATTCGGGAAAGGTATAGTTGTATGTAAATAGAAATTATTGATTGGTACCTACGGGAAGTGAAAAGAATTGATAGGTGGGGAAGTATGGGTTATAATAGGAAATAAGAGAGACGGTTAGCGCTAGGGGAAGTGTGGTGATATACGGGGAGGAGAATTAGGTGCTACGTTACGAGCAAATTAAAATGGTAGGAGAATTCAGAAAGGGAAAGTGGGAAAAGTGAGAAGAAATAGGCGAAGTCAGTTAAAATGAGGTTAGTGGAAATAGAGAAATGGAAAAAAATGGGTAGAAGGGAAGCAGGCAAATTGAGAGGGAATGTGAGGGAGGGGGGTGATAAGAGATAGAGCAGGGAAACTCAGAGAAAATTATAAGACTGGAGTTAACTGATTGATTAGATAGGTAGGAGTTGCGAGGAAAATTAGATGGGTAGAAGAACTAAGAGAAATAAGGGAATAGAAAGTAGGAGTCGTAAAGGAAGATTCCACGAGGGTGTAGTGGTGTGCAAGGGAAAATAAGGGGACCTGGCGTAGGAAATGTGTAGGCAATTGATAGAAACGAAAATATGAGTTATAATATGACATCAGGGGGAGGTGCAGTGGTAAGGAAATAGTGGTGATATGAGGGAAGAGGTAGTAGGTTCTACTGCGAGGAAATAAAATTGTTAGGGGAATTTACGAAGGGAATACAGGATATAGGGGATAGGGAATAAAGATAGAGGAATTAGATGAAGTAGGGAAAATAAAGTGCAAAGAAGTGAGGGGAAATTATGAAAGGAATGTAAGGGCAGGGGTGAAAAGTAGATAAAATTAGGTTATGTATGTGAATGGAAATAAAAGAACTTATTATAAATTAGGTTTAGGAGCAGAGAGGAAAAGATGGCGCAGTACAGTAAATAGGGAAAGAAAAGTCTTAGCTGAAGAAGCGAAAAGAGAGGGATGCAGAGAAAGAAGAAGTTGATGACAGGGGTAAACACATGGTGAAGTGAGGGAAAGAAAAATATTGGAGTGCGAATTTTAAACGAATCAAGTTTGGGGTGGGGAGGGGCATACAAATTCGAGAACAAAATTCTCCGTTGCATTTCTAGACCAATTAAATGCACCCCTGTAGGAAGTATGTGAACGGAAGATTTGAATAGTTTTCGAATAAGCATACCGTGTCCTATAAAAAGTACGCAGTAATAAATAATAAAAAATTTCCCGAAGAAGGAAAAGAATCACTAATGCTCTGGTGGGTCTCCAGTGGAATGCCATGCACTTTAACCTCCTCTTCACGACTTCCGGTCAGAGCCAATTTGTATGATTGAGTAAAGTGAATTTCTCAGGAGTCTTGGGATCTTCTTCGCTTTTAATATTTTATGCTCGTATAAATGGAATGTCGTCTCGTTGTTATTTCAGAGGTTGTTTGAGTTTGAATTCTCAGAGTGGCCGTTGAAAATATTCAGGAAGAGATATTGTGAGAGGAGAACAGATTACTAGAGAGCATGTGATTTTATATTAAAGAATTAGCATTAGGTTGAGCAAAAGTGGATTTTAAGCGCTAATGAGGCTAAAACTTATTAATTATTATTTTACCATTGGTCTAACTAGTGGTGAAAAATTTTAGATTAATCTAGAATCCCAATGTTGTTCAGCTAAATTAAAAGTTCATTCCGCATCACTGCTTTGACCCAGGTCATTGATAAATTTCTCTAGCAAGCGCCCCAGGTAAAGAGCTTCACAGAGTCACCGTGCAAAGTTTCAGGCGCTTTGCGCTCACTCTTCGCTTTTTCTAACACGAATTTTTCTGTCATCTCAATACGTTTTATCTCAAGTTTTTTTCTTTGTTTCGAACCGATTTATCGCTGATTTACAAACTAATAATGTTCTACTTCCGACTGAAATTATTGAATGTGAAAGTGCATTTTGCACAATCTGAAAATTATTTATTCATAGCGACTTCGTTTCTATTTATTATCTTCAAAATTTCTATAATTTTAGTTTATAATTATGTAATTTGAGACTAATTAAAATTACAAATAATTGAAATAATAAATAATTAAATTTTTGATGCCTTAAAAACGAAATTTGTTTTGTCTGAAATACTTATATTTGAAAATATAGGGTCGAAAATTTCTCAATTTTTTGGTTCCAATTTTAAATTTTATAATGTTCTGTTTTCTAGTTCAAGTATGAAGAATATCAGAACTATTTAAAAAAACTCATTTTGAAATTGAAGCATTTTGGATGTAGATATATTTATTTGTATAATATTTAGATATTAGTTTTATAGTGATTAATTTGAAATATAAATATTCTGAATTATTTGCCTTCAATTTTAAACTTGGAAAATATTGTGGTTCTTCAAATTCGTAGAATATCCAATTAATTGCAATCCAATTGAATGAATTGGAATCGTATAGCAATCTTGTTTTGTATTCTTTTTTTGTAACTTTAAATATAATTTATTTTGCTTCTTGGATTGTAAGTTAAATATTAAGAAAAAAATTTATAATTTGAAATTAAAAAATATTATACGAAAAAATGTAAGGATAAATAATGGTTATCAATGAAGTGTTAAAACTTAAAGGATTTAAAATATAATGCATCGATTTCTAAAGGAATGTTGGAATTATTTAATTTTTAAAGCTTGTAGGATTTTAATTTATTATGAAAATTCAAGCTTTAAGAATTAGACGATTTTAGTACCATGCGTTAAACATTGAATTATTTTTAATAAAAATATGTCGAAATATTAAAAATTTCAAATTGAACTTTAAAAAATTGGCAATTTCGAATTTTAGATAATTTTAGATAAGAAAAGTAAATCATTAAAAATTGAAAAATATTTGATAAGAAAATTTTAAAAATAAATAATAATTGTAAAGAAACTCGAAAAAATTACAAGACTAAAATATATCAATTCAAAAATTGTGTTGATAAAACTAAAATATATGAAAACAGAACCATCTCAAATTGATATATCAGTAATGAAATAACTTCTTCAATTTAAATTACAGATATTTTAGGGCTCTGAATTTTTAGGCCGAAAGCTGCATTTTAAATTTCTTAATTTTTAATGTTATCCAATAAAAATTACTTTATTTTAAACGATTTTAAGGGTAATTTAATTTTAATGGATTATAATAGGACATTTTGTTTATTTTTGTTTTTGAGAATGTCATGTTTCATATTTAAATCAATTTGAACTGAAAATTATTTAAATTCAAAAGATTTTAGTTTTAAATGAATCATAATCTATTTTTCAAATTTTGAATCCGAAAATATTCTATTTGTAACATTTTGAAGTTGTCCTATTCTCGAAATTGTATTCTGAAATAATTTAATTGCAAAACAATTTTATTTTTAAAAAGCTGAATTTTAAAAATATCGAAATAAAAATGAGATATATATCTGCTTTCGAATGAAAGTATCCGATTCTACCAATTTAAAACTAAAACTTTTTAATTTTTTCAGCTGCCAATTAAAAAAAATTTCAAAATCGTTTTATATAATTTAACTAAAAATTTATAAATTTATTTAAAATTTTATTTATTATAAATTTATAATTTAATTATGAATTATTCATTATTGTCTTAATCGAATTTTAAGATAATTTAAGTGCACAATAATTTTAATAAAAAAATTAATTTCTTCTGAATTTTTAGATTTGAAGAATAATAATGGAAAAATAACATACCTCAGGATTAACTGCGATAATGACTGTTTCTCTTACCTGTAATAAAAAATAAGTTTGGTTACATACCTTAGAATTAATGATAATAAAAATAATAATTTTATCATTATTATGAATTTTTTTATAAGTTAATATTTAATAAAATAATTCATGTTTCTAGCGAATGTTTATGGTTATTAAAATTGAAAAGATATGTACAATATATTTAAATTATTTTAATTTGAAAATATTGCAAAAATAATAATTTTTAAAAATCATTAATTCAATCATTAACTTTGTACATATTATCCAGTTCAAAATTTTTTTATGATTCAAATTTAAGATTGCCTTAACTATAAACAAAGTTCGACCAGCGTTGCAACGATTTTATAACAAATAAACTTTTCCCAGTGTTAAAAATAAAAAATTCTCTTAATTTAGATATTAAAGATAAAAAATGTGACTCTTATGATTCAGAAAACAATAGAAAGAATTCTCTAATACTTCTGAAGAAGAATTTCAATATTTATAAAAGTGTAGAACACTTTTTCTTATGCGGAAAAGTTTCTTAAACGGCTTTTCCTCCTCGATTTTTAACGGCGAAAGTAAACTTGAAGCAAGGTGCTCTCAAGGAACCGTAAGTCAACCAGGATCTGCAGTGGATTTTTGAGTTGAAAAATATTTTCCTTGGACAGAAGATATTTTTCGTCGGTAAACTCCATCTGATGTTTATAAAACCGGCTTCCAAGAAAAATCATCATTTTCTGTTTTATCACCTCGATTATTCTTCGTCTTTTGCTATCAAATGTGAAAGTTTTGATATAAAATTAGGGTCGTAACCAATAAATACTTATAACGTCAAGAGAGAAAATGAACTCGAGACTTCCGTCTTTCAAGATTGTTTTTACCGACTTGACCCTCTCTTTTTTGTCGTTATTCCTGAGCAAATGCGACTATATCCGAGACTAACACGAGATTTATGGGCCCAGGTGGCTTTCTAAGAGAATTACCTGCACAGGTATTGGAAGTCAAGGGATTGTCTTTTCCAGACGCGATTCTATCTGCCCGAATTCTCGGCTTTCGATTCGGAGAAAATTAGTTTTCTGTCTCATCTTTTCTTTAATCTATTTCTAGGATTTCCTCGGGTTTTATTCGACTACAGGAAAAACGAATTATCCCTAAAAAGTCAGGAACTAGTAGCTGGTCTCAGATAGGACAAAAAGTATATTGTGTTGTGGAACGAAGAAACCATCTTTAGGACCGAAAAATCGATTTCCCGGCTTGTATTGATTATGGCTTATAAAGAAAAATAAATTATAGATCACTTTAAAATAAGTGGAAAATGTGTCATCCACCTGGAAAAGTGTTTGATTTTCTTTTAAGGGTTGTATATCAACATGCTTTAAGAATTATAGGAAGATTGACATTTTCCAAAAATGGACAAAACGGGATTTTAAAATTAAAATCTTACTGTAAAAAATCAATTTAAACAAAGTATCGGAAATGTCACAGGAAAATTTTATAACTTTTATAGGATTATTTTAACATCCCTTAAAGATAAGGGGAAGCATTCACTTAAAGCCAGAGAGTCGAGTTTTCGATCCTAAGGATGGTTTCTTCGTTCCACGTAACATATAATTTTACGCGTTCCTCAAACCATTTACTAGTTTGTGACTTTTGAGGATCAATTTTTTCCCTCTGGCAGAGTAAAAACGAAGAATTTTTTATTCGACTACAGGAAAAACGAATTATCCCTAAAAAGTCAGGAACTAGTAGCT
>JAWWLR010000054.1:79497350-79512937 GCA_035041075.1 Acraspis erinacei | reverse complement strand
TAAGCCCATTCATTCTTCATTTTATTTCTTCCCTCCTTTTTATTTTTATTATTATCAATTCACAATAAAAAAAGGATTCAGACACAATAATTACAAACGTTTCCGCACTCATAGAGTACCCTTATCAAGGCAAACAATTTAATAAACAAAAAATTGTCAGGCAGGCACGAACAGCAACGAAAAACAATGCTCCTTCCCTGAAAGTTATTACTTGATTTTCAGTTGTCAGGGAGAAAGCATCGTATTTTCGTTGCTGTTCCTGTCTGTGGGAAATTTAAAAAATTTGTTTGCCTTGATGAAAATGTTCTATGAGTGCCGAAAAGTTAGTGAATATTTAAAAAAAATTTTTTTTAATCTGATTTCATAATAATAAAAGTTAAAAGGCGAAAGAAATAAAACGAAAAGGAAGGGGAATTTGATTGGCTGCCTTCTTATTTTTCTTTCCTCGTTTTTATGGTTTATGATTTTGTGGTGGTTATCCAAATTTGGTGGTTGGATTCTAGGTTTTTTATTAGACTTATATTTCTTCACGAATTAAGTCGTAACTCAATGGTACGAAAAATATAATTTTGCCTTTTTTCTGTGCGTTTGCAGTTCTTATTCCTCCCCAAAAATCAATAATAAACAGATGCTTTAAGGGGATCTATATTAAAATTCACCGCAAGGATATGCTTTTTTATAAATAATTTCCTTTAATTAAAAACTAGAAAGCGACTTAATTTTTCAATTTCTAAATTAATTTTCAGTAAGCTTCTATATATGAAGAGATACATCTTCATGATTAAGAACATTCTTAGCTTTACGATATTTATCCACATATGGCTGCGCAAAAAATTAAATCAAAAAATCGTTAAGTTTCTGGGCCACAGAAATTTAATTAGGAGAATTTTGAAAAAAAAACTTTAAAATCCATCACTTGATCTGTGGAGGAGTATGTATAGTAAATTCGAATTATTGAAAACTGAAAATTTTTCGTCCTTTTTTATCCCTTTTTTCACAATTGCATGGAAGAAATATTCGATTGAATCAGGATTCATATTTTATAAAGGCGTTCCATCAATTGGATTTAATATTTCTCCAGGCTTCAAAGAATTGTTTTGTTATGCAGGAAACATCAGGAGAAAGAAAAATTTATGACGCTCGAGACAACGAAAGTGATCGATCATTCAAAGTAGAAGATTTATAACCGGAATGAAGTAGACACGCTCTAACGCTGACTGATGTCTTTACTGAAAAGCTCAACTGATATCTGAAAAATGTAAAAATTTCCAAATAATTACCCAATTAAATAATTTTTACTTGTATAATTAAAAGTTAAAATCAAATGAAGTGAATACACCGCAGAATATTGTCGGTTATAAAAATTTTAATTAAAATACGATTGGAGCAGATTACTCGTCTCCATTAAAAGGAGAACAATACTTTTAGAGAAGATTAATTCATCCCTTTTTATTTAATATTTTATGTGCCTTTCGTATCCGCAATGAGACTATTAGCAGCATTTTACTCCGAACTTATGAAAGGGAATTTTTTCTTCTTCTTGATTTCCATAAATACGGTTGGTTAAAGTTTCCAGAGAATTCTGAATACTAAAAGAGCTTTCATTAAGACACAAGGAACAATGAAGAATAAGGGTGTAAGAAATATTACTTTGTGACTGGCATAACGAATCACAGAACAATTATTTTACTGATAAAGAGAATTTAACGAACCGTTTTGTAGAATTCTCTATTATATTATTATACAATCAGGCGATAAATTTCTCATATGCAAAATTGGAACTGCCACCGATAACCCATGATATTTTAGTCCCAAATAAATTAAAATTAAAGAAATTCAAATGATATCAAAATCAAATTTAAAATCCTATTTAACGTTCAAGAATCCGATGAAAAAATTTGGGCAACCGTCATAAAATTTTCCTATTGCAATTTTAAAAAAGATAAACATTTTCCTAAAAAAGAGAAGAAAACAATTTTTTCAGCAACAAAAAATGAGAAGGCAACCAACCAAATTCCCTTCCTTCACATTTGTATTTCTTTCGTCTTTTTTGTTTTTATTAATAAAAAATGAAAATAAAAAACTCAACAATTAAAAAAAATTCAAGTAGGCAGGAACAGCAACGAAAATACGATGCTCTCTCC
Organism: Acraspis erinacei; assembly: GCA_035041075.1. Classification (NCBI taxonomy): domain Eukaryota; kingdom Metazoa; phylum Arthropoda; class Insecta; order Hymenoptera; family Cynipidae; genus Acraspis; species Acraspis erinacei. Next base: position 79,510,793 of record JAWWLR010000054.1, on the reverse strand, counting down.
CTTATGTCCGAGAATCAAGTAATAATTTGATCAGAAAAAATATGCAATAACAATAAACAATAACTTGATTTTTTGGTGACAAGGAGAGAGCATCGTGTTTTCGTTGCTGTTCCTACCTGCTTGGAGTTTAAAAAAATATTTTGCCTTCGTACGGATGCGGTATGAGTGCCGAAACGTTGGTGTTTATTTTTTAGACATGTTTTTGTATTGTGATTTGATATTAATAAAAATAAAAAAGGCCACAGAAATCTAAAAAGAAGGAAGTGGATTTCTTTATTTGCATTCTCATTTTTCTTTCCTCTTTTTTATTTCTGTCAAAAAAAATTGGTTTCTTTTCTTTTTTAGGAAAATTTTTTACTTTTTTCAAATTACAATAGGAATATTTTATGGTGGTTGTCTAAACTAGATCGTTAGATTTTTGTATTAATTTCGGGAAATCTGCAAATTAAGAAAAATCAATGATCAATATTAAATAGTGGAAAAAATTTAAGTTAATTTTCAATTAGAATCAAAGGATTTCATTTTCTTAAAAGCAGTCTTTTTTTAATCAATTTTTTTTCTAAGATAGGATTGTTTAAAGTTTTATTCATAAAAATCTATACTACATAAAGTAACTTCAAGTTATTTAAAAATTTACTTCTTCAATTTCATTAATTTTATCCTTTAAAAATTAAAATAAAGAAGATGATAATTTATAAAAATGATATTCAACAAAATGTTTGCATTTTTAGGTAAAAAAAAACATTTTTTTTCTGAAAAAAAATTTTTAGTGAAAAGGACAATTTTTCAAACAAAAATTTAATTTTCCACAAACTTTAGACATTCTACCAAAATATTTAAATTTTTAACAAAATACATGAATTTTTAACCCAATCATTGAAAATTCATACCAAACGTATTATTTCCAATTAAAAAGTTTAGTTTTCAACAAATAGTTAAACGAATAATAGTTAGACGAATTTTCTAAAAGGAAAATTAAGTATACGAAAAAAAATTAATTTTCGACCAAATTTATATTTTCAAAAATACAAAAATACTTACTTTTTTAACAAAATACATGGATTTTCAACCAAATAGTTGAATTTTCATACTGAAAATATTAATTTTCAACAAATTAGTTAAATTTTCTATCATTTTGAAACCAAAAAATGAATTTTCTACAAAAGAGATAACTCTTCGAAAAAATTAATTTGTGACTAAATTTGAACCTTCTACCACAATACTTAAATTCTTAATAAAATAAATTAATTTTCAACCAACTAGTGCAATTTTCACCCAAAAAATAACACTTTTTAAAAAAAAAGTTAATGTTCAACTAAATAGTTGGAACTTTTTACAATTTTCAAACCATAAATGGGAATTTTCGAAAAATAAGTTAGTTTAATTTTCAAAAAAAAAATAAAATTTTTAAAGCAAATCCTTGAATTTTCACCTTATAGAAAAACTTTAATTTGTGAAGAAATATTAACATTTTCAACCAGTTATTAATTTTCAACTAAAATTATTAATCTTCAACCAAAGAACTGAATTTTTTACAAAGTCGATACATTTTTAAACAAGTATTTCGATTTGCCACCGGAAATGACAAATTAAAAAAGAAGTGTCTGAACCTTCTTCAGAATTTTTTTACCAAAAGGACGAAATTCCTAGAAAAAAAGTTAATTTTTGACCAAATTTAAACATTGTACCGAAATACTTACATTTTTAGCAAAATACCTGAATTTTCAACCAAATGGTTTAATTTTCATATCGAAAATATTCATGTTCAACAAACTAGTTCATTTTCAACGAAATAGTTGAATTTCTTAGAAAAATATTTTTATTTTCCGCTTTCGAAAAAAATCAGATTTGAAAGAAAATATTGCAATTTTTAAAGACCTTTATGGCTTATTAATTTTAATTTTAATTTTCTTTAAATTATTATTCCTGATAATAATTCTCTTAGATAATACATTTTTTTAGATGCCTCAGAATATTACAATTGCTTTCAAATCCTAACACAAATTTAAAACAATATTTCAGTCTCAGAATTATGAATTCAGACCATTAAAATGTAAGTTTCAACTGAGTGATTTGCGATTTTAGTACGAAATAACTCAATTTTTTTCTAATTATATTAATTCTAGATTCTTTTCAATTTATTTTCTTTTGAATTAAGATTGCCCCTAATCTTTAACTGTGACAAAGAAAACTTTTTTTCTTGACAGTTTCTAATTTTAGTTTGCATTCTATCAAACTGAAAATTTAAACTCTCTCAACGATTTTCAAAAATTATACAATTTCTACTGCATTATATTGAAATTACAATGAAATTTTTAATTTTTAATTGCAATGGAACTGATGCGCATTGAATTTAAAAAACGGGTATATATCTTTATTTTTCCGAAAATTTATATATTTTTTTAATATCACTTTGTAGAATTCTTTTTTATATGACACTTAACTCCCGATATAAGAACTCACAGTTTACGATATTCCTAGAATTGATTGACTCCGTATTTTCGTCATTAAAGGAGCGGGTTCTCTCAGCGCGTTAGTTGCACCAGGTTGCGTCATGCTTCCAAATCCAACAGAACTCCTCAAATTTTAATCCAAAATAAATTATCATCATTAAATATTAAAAATTTTTAAATTGAAACTAAGCTTTAAATTGATTAAAGGAATTGCAAGCTCTTTCAATCAGTGTGTTGGAAACTTTTGTTTTTTATTTAACGATTTTTTGTTCAGAATATTGTTATTATTTTCAAATGATAATCTTTTCGATGTCAAACGAAATTTAGAAAAATAATTTTTGAATGCGGGTTTTATTATTCTACATTATTTTCTGTATTTTGCTTTTATTTTATTTATAAATTTTTCGATTTTGATTCATTCTAAATTCTTTTCCCTTGAGGTTTCTTCAACTTCAGATTGCAGTTAATTCAAAATGGCTTAATTTCTTTATTCTTTTACATTTTCTTCGGCCGTTTTTGTCCAAAATTTACAATTTTTTGCAATAATGTAAGCATTCCTGTATTTATAAAATTATCGTTTTAAGATAGGATGCTTTTGAATTCACCCATGAATTTTTTTTTCCCTTTAAGGTGAAAATATTTGTGATTTTTTTTTTTTAATTGAAAAGGTTTTTTTTTGTAATTATCATTTAGTGTTTTCAATTCAATTTAAATATAAATTTAATAAAGTAGTGTTAAACTTAAAAATTTCTAAGAATGAAAACTTCATTATTAATTCAGTGCTTTCCACATTGTCAAACAGGTAGATAAAACTTTTAAAAAATTGTATTTATTCTATCTTCTTTCCAATATGTTTTTTTAAATTTTGAATGCTATAATAATAGTAATTGATTTTAATTTAATTTAATTAGGCAACTAAATTTTCCCTAAATTCTTTTAAATCGTTTTTTTAAATTTAGATTGCCCACATTCTGAATGTCTTAATTTTTATTTTCTTTAAACTTTCCCTGAACTGCTTTCGTCCAAAGTAAATTATCAACATTAAATATTTGAACACTTTTAATTAAAGCTAATTTTTAATTAGATCCAAGCAATGTGAAATTGTTTACGTTTCCTCGAGAAGATTCGAGTCTAGATTTGCTAATTACAAGAAACTCTTGGGGATTGAAGAAGTGTTCTAGATTATCGCAATTTCCCAGGAAAGTTAAATAGCTCGAGTTGTGGAATTGAGGTTTAAGTAAGACGCCTAGAATGGTGGATTAACATTCATTTCTTATCAGACTGAGGATTCATTTTTAATTTCCCGATGGAGTATCACTCCAACTTTGTTCGAAAGTGGCCAGATTTTTTAATTCCTTTGTGATCAAACGACACTGAAAAGTTCCTTGGTTCTAATTTTCACTCCTGGGAGAAATAAGAAAAGGAAGAGGGTAATATTTTATAGAAGTTAAACAAACTCTTCTTGGCTTTCGACTACATTGTACAGACCTCAACATGGTTGGCGTAATTAGAAACGCTAATTATGATTTACATTGTTGGCCGGTAATGAGGCATCAAATTTTCAGAGCTGTTAGGTTGGATTTAGTCCTTGGATTAACGTAACTGTGAAAGAGTAACTAGAGGCTAAATTATTCCTGAAGTAATTTCCCATCAGTTTAGTTGAGTTATTAAACTTTTAAATAAAAACATTCCTAAAAAATAAAATTAAAGAGAATTCCTTTTTTTACAAAAAATAAAAAAGTGTGAAAAAATAGGAAGGCAACCAACCAAATCCTGTTTCGTTTGAAAATAATAATCAACAACTTTTCAGCACACATCCAGCAACTATATGAAGGAAAGAAAAATTTGAGCAGGTAGGAACAGCAACGAAATTACGATGCTCTCTCCCTTGTTTTTGTTTGTGATTTAATAATGATAAAAATAAAAAATAAGAAGGAATTAAAAATAGAAGGAAGGGCATTTGGTTGGTTGATCAACCACTTTTCTTTTCTCCTTTTAATTTTTTGTAAAAAAAAATATTTCTTTTTCTTTTACTCTTTCGGATTTTTTTTTTCAACTCCACATTTAGTCGTTGGACTCTTGGTTCTGTTTTCAGGAATTCTGAATATTAACTTGACCATAAAAGTCTAGATAAAAGATAATTTTTTCAAACATAAAATTTGTTTAAATCGAACAGTTTCATTAAAAATAATGACTTGTACCATTAACACCTTGCTAAAAATTAGCACCTACCCGGATATCAGAAGCTCTGTGGTTCGTTTCCCAGTGGAGCGAAAGGAGAAGATCTTCTTTTCAAGAAAATCAATTTAATATTAAATTTGAAAAAATTATTTTCCATCTAGTCTGCTGAATATGTTACGAGCTTTCTATCATTGAAGATTCTTAACTTGATCGATATTGTGAATTATCTGCCTTCATCGTTGTAGAGAGTTATCTACTGTCGGTAAAGTACCATCAGCCGATGACATAACAAAATTATTTTAAATAATTAGTTGAACCATTAAAATCTTGCTAATAATTAGCGTTAGTTTCTTCGATAAAAGTTATTATTTCGATCACTCTAATAACTTAATAGAAAAAAAAACTTGACCGAATATCAGAAGCTCCGTGGTTCGTTTCCCAGTGGAGCGGAGGGAGAAGATATGTTTTTTTTTCAAGAAAATCAATTTAATTTAAAATTTAAAAAAACTTATTTTCCACCTAGTCTGAATAATACGTTAAGCATTTTCTGTTGTTGAAGATTCTTAACTTGATCTATATTGTGAACTATCTGCCTTCACACTTGTGGAGAGTTATCTACTGTCGGTAATGTACCATCCCCCTGTGATATAACAGAATAATTTTAAATAATTACTTGTATCATTAACATCTTGCTAAAAATTAGCATTATTTTCTCGAATAAAAGTTCTTATACCGATCTTTCTAATAGCTTAATGGAACCCCTGACCGGATATCAGAAGTTCTGTGGTGCGTTTCCCAGTGGAGCGAAAGGAGAAGATCTTTTTATCAAGAAAAAAATTTATTTTAAATTTGATAGGATTTTACGATTGATTGTAATCTAATTATATTTATTTTAAATTTAAGTTCAGTTTTAAAGTCTGAAAGATTTTACATAATTTAAAAAAATATAAATTTTCTATCGTTTTCATTTCAAAAATGTTAGCTATGTGTAATCTTAAATTCTTATTTTTAAAATTTGAACGCTTCTATTTAAAGCCTTCAACCATACTAAATCTTTTAAAGTTCGAAAGAATTATATTTAAAATTTTTGCGACTGCTAAAAAATCGGGATTGAAGAAGTTTCAGATGTTGCAAAAAATTTCGAAACAGAAAAATTTGCAAAAAGTAAAGTCCCCGAAATCTTATTTTTGCCCACAATTTCAAATTCGTTAGTAATAACGTTTTCTTCTGTTTCCTTGGAAGAATGATATTTTCATTGTTGATAGTCCTTTCATAGTTTAGTGAATATTTCACGCTTTAAATTAAAACAAAATTATGCTTAAAGTAACTTTCCACCCTTTTCGTCAATTTTCTTACTAAATTATCATAAATAATTTTTTTTGCAATATTTTGTACATTTGACGAGAGTAGATGTATAATAAATCATTTAATTCACTGAGGAGTCCAATCATAACGAAAAATTTACTTCCACCTACCATGTTTTTAAATTGAAATTTAATTTAAAACTTAAAAAAAAAGTTTAATAACTAAATTTTTATTGCTCAGATTTCAAAATCAGTCATTGTACGAAATAGAATTATGATAATTATAATACAGGTAGATATAATTTTTGGAAATTTTTTAACTTTTGGAATTTTCTCTATATAACATTTTCTTTTTTTTATTGTTCCGTGTAAGGATTTATGTTTATTTTTCAAATTAAAATCATTTACCGAGAGTGTTAGATTCATACAAAAATTAATTTTCAAATCATGAAATATTAAGGACTTACGTTAAACAGCTCAAAGTTTTCATTTTAATAATTGTAAAAGTCACCTTGGAAATCCAAAAAACACGAAAAAGTTTTAAACTATTTAGTTTTTAGTGAAGTAATTTTAAAGTTGTAAAAAAAATGATTTTTTATTCTTCCTGTTTCAAAATTGGAAGGCCTACATGTTAAAAACTGATTCTTTATCAATTCTGCTTTATTATTCAAGTCATTTTTTTTTCGCTAAATATAAAACCATTTGGTTGAACATTCGCCCTTTTGAAGTAAACATTCAGTTTTTGATATAAAGTAATTTTTTGGTTGAAATACATAAATTAATTTATGTTTGAATATTGACGTTCAGGAAAAATAGGAAATGGGTACAGAAAAATTTAGGAAAAAGTCACGGATATTGAAAAAAAAAAACGTTTTTCTGCCTTTATTTTTATTTTCTTCTTTGAACCGACATTTGGATTGTAAAACGCAAGACATTTATTAGTCAAATTCATAATTGAGATTGAAAATATCAATTCATAAAAATTGTGAATTTCAATTAAAGAGAAATTTTGGTTTACAAGATTAAGTAAATCCCAAGGTGGATTAAAATGAAGTATGATCGATATTTTAACATAAAATTCATTTTGAATATTCATAAAAGAATTTGAAATTTTTTGATATTTTATAATTTCGGCAATTTTCTGTATTAAATATTTTCTTTCTCGTAAATTGTTCAGTATCGGGAATTTTCCTTAATTTTGCAATCGCCTCAAATTTTTCAAATTTTATGATTCAGATTAAAATCATTCACAGAGAGCTCAAAGGTTTAATTTTAAAAGTTTTCAATTAAACAAAAATTACTTTTCAACAAAATTTCCACCCTTCGTGTTAGTTTAATCATTAAAGAATTTAAAATATTAATTTTCCTTGCGATTTCTGGATGGTTGAGCCTAATATATGGATAATAAATAATTAAATGTACTTACAAGTATAAAAATGACCAAAATCTACTTCTACGTAACGTGATTAAAAATTGAAGTTTAATTACATAATCCTAAATTTGTTTATTATTTAGTTTTCTTTATCTGAGATTTTTAGGTTCTAGAGAATTAATTCGTTTTTTGTATTTTAAAATTGGTGGCACAAAATGTTAAGAATTCAATTATTTTGTTTGAGATTAAACTATTTTCTTGTAAAGCCATCTTTTTCGGCCTAAAATAGAACGGTAAAAATTATGAAAAATTCAGGATCATATAAAAATAAAGTTTTGCGGTCTGCATTGTTTCTCTTTGAGCCGATAAACAGTGGGGCAAAAAAACTTCCATGAACAAATTGATTTTCAGAAGAGAATTATTATCCGATTGTAACTTTTTTAAAATAAAAGCTGATAAAATTTCGCATAGAATTATTGTAACTGACTTTTAATTTTAATTTTTTTATTCTTCTGTATATTTAATTAAAAAAAATTTACTTTTGATGTAAACCGTGTATGTATAATCGAATTTGTTATAAACAAATAAGTGAATGAAAATGGTTTCGTATTCTAAAAGCAATTTTTATAAAAAAAGATCCATATCATGTATTTTTTTTGAATAAATCAAGTTCTTCCTATGGAATCGATTACATATTACTTGGAAATAAAACCTTAGTATAATATTTGGCCACCAAATAAAAGGAAATTGTTTAAATTATCTTAATTAACAAATGCTCTATTTGGCTATTTCTGGAGGTACAATCTTGATTTTTTGTATGAAATTAACTGTAAATAACTAAATTGTGAATTCTTAACAAAATTTTGATTACGGTAAACAATTTATTACTGCCAGAAACAATTGTTTAAACAAATTCTTATCATTTTATATATTTATATATAAAATACCGGTTTCTTTCGCGAAATTCACAGTCAGTTATTTAGCAATGTTTTTTTCAATAAATCAAAAACATTTTATAATTTTTTAACCAAAGTTAATTAACAAATGCATTATTTGGACAATTTTTAGTATTTAAACTCGTTTTCTTCTTGGCAATCAACTGTTAATAACCTATTTTTTAAATTTTCCAATAGTTCGATGACTATCCAATTTTTTTTTATTTAGAATTTAATTAACCATTAACAGAAATTTAATTAACAATATAATATACTGTTTCATTAATAAATCATCAATGTTTCTCAGCTTATGGCAAGGAATTATTGTTTATTATTATTGTTCACTGCATTGTTAATGAGCATAAAAATAGTGTATCGCTATCGAACTATCAAAGAAGTTAAAAAAACATGTTATTAATAGTATATTACAAAAAAAAAACATTCGTTTAAATGTTGAAGAATAGCCAAATAATGCATAAATGGCTGTTAATTCCGTAAAAAAGCGGTATTTTATTTATAAATGCATAAAATGATTGAAATTTGTTTAAACAATTGTTGTTTCCAATAATAAATTATTTACTGTCATATAGAAAATCGGAAAAAATCAATTTTCTACATTAAAAAACAATTAAATATTGTATTTGTTAATTAAGGTTGTTTAAACAATTATTAAGTTTTATTGAGTGGCCAAATATTATACTAAGGTTTTATTTTCAAGTAATATGTGATCGATTCCACAGAAAAAAACTAGATTTATTCGAACAAAAATACCGGAAATGCATATTTGTTTAAAAAATTGCTTTTATACTAATAAATTATTTATTAACTTTTATTCATTCAACTAAAAAATTGTTTTTGTCCATAAATTGTTCAAATTTAGTGCAAATCAAGCAACGAATCGACGCCAATTCTCACGAAACCATTTCCATGCACTTATTTATTTATAAACAAATTAAATAAATTTTTTAACATTTGCTTTGCTATTGGAATTTTTTTTGAATAACTTCTTTAAGTTTTTTTAGATATTTTTGATTGAATCAAAGCATTTTTTTAAAACCGGTATACTTCAAAAGTCAACGTTTTATTTTTTCATTAGCTTTCATTTAAAAAAAAGTTAAAACTGGAAAATAATTCTCTTCTGAGAATCAATTTGTCGACTAATTTGTAGTTTTTACCCCACTGTCCGATGCTTATACTCTAAAACGCAAAAAATTTGATTTCTCGAATACTTTAACTTTTACTATTTCAAATAAAATCAGAAACACTGTGCTTAAATTTTAATTTTTTCTCTTTGAATTTACATTCTAAAAATCCTCTATAAAAGTGTGAGTTTCGCTTAAAGAGAAATTTTCAATTACATAATTAAGTACATCCCAAAGTGGATTAAAACGAAGCATGATCGATATTTAATCATAAAATTCATTTCAAATATTCATAACAACTTTTATGATGGTTTTCAGCCGAGCGCGGAGTAGAGTTTAATTACGTGTTCGAACTTAACCAGGATTTTCTTCGAGTAGAAATTCCGGAAGCTGTGTAGAAAATGCAGAATTAATTTCTGTGGGGAATACAATTTTCACATAATTTTCCAACAGACCTGACTCAGCCTGACGTGGAAAATCACATTTAGCGGCGCAAAGGAAGCAAAAGATGTGAATGGGGATGAGGAACTCAAGAGCTTTATTTGTATTCTGATAAAGAAAAGGGAACATTATGCTCGAACTTTGTGAGAAAAACTTATAATTTCAAAAGAAAGTTTGTCACTCCGAACGTACTTCTTTCAAATTCAATTACTCACTTTTGCTCAACTCAGGAAACAGTCCCGAGCTCTTAAGAAAATATATTTTTAATTTTCTAAAAGGGTTTGAAAATTAAAATAGTTTTTTTATGAGAAACTAATTGGGCATGTATACTGATTCTCTCGAGTTAAAAAATGAGAATTGTTAAAAATTATTCATAAAATCAAAAAAAAAATTTTGATGTTATTAACTCTATTAAACCTTTAAAGGAAATTAAATCAATTATTTCTTCATCTTTATATTGTAGGGCCTATTTTATACTTTAAATGACTCCCTAAATATTTTTTAGCGAGTTTATATTTTTAAAATTGATTTAAGTGCTATGCTATTGTTAATTTTATAAAAAATATTTTTCCTGATTCAAATGTTTTCAATAAAATTGTTTTCAAAAGATTTTAGAAGAAAATATCTGAATAATGGTTATAGTATGAAAACAATTTAAACCTGAATTTTTTTCTCAAAAGTTTTTCTTCAGTTCTGTTATAAAATTTAACACAGCAAATATTTTTCTCGATTTTATCAATCATTTTTAGCAAAACTCATTTTGAAGCATTAAAAGCTGAGCGTTCAAGTGAACGACGCAGAGAATTTTTTTTCTCCAAGAACATTCTCGATTTTTAGAATTATCGAGAGCAACTCAAAAAACCGCTCCTGTTGAAAATTAAAAAAAAATCGGAAAAAAAACTAAGTTTTACGTTTTGTGATTTTTTTCTTTTAAAAAATAAACACTCGTAATTTTTCCTGATCCTACTAATCATAAATTAGCATATATTAGCATAATCATAAAAGATTTTCAATAGTAAGAAATCGGTCCAAAAAAACTTAAGCCTGTTAATTGTTGCTTAATTAGGCCCTGAAAAAGTATTTTGAAAAATACTGCTAGGAGGGGAGGGAGAGAAATAAACCGAAAAAGACCTCTAAAATCAAACCCTATTGAAAAAATTTTAATCGATAACACACTATCCAAATTTTTAAATTCACCGTCATTTTTTTACGTTAAAAAATTATTTTCAATAATCTATTAAGGAATCTTAAAAAAATCGAAAATCGATCAAACTCAGCCCAATGATGCAGGATTTTTCAAAAATCAGAAAGAAGTTAGAAAAAGCATAATTTTTGCATATTTTGACTAATTTTATATTTCAAAAATATTTTTGATAATTTAAAAAAAATGTCCTCTGTACGAAACGCAAGAGAACCCCCTAAAAACAGGCCTCTATCGGAAATGTTTGAAAAATTAAAGAAAAACCGCCACTAGGCACTATATTTTCAGATTTTTTGTCAACCTGCAATTTTTTTTAAAATCCCTCAACAAGTTTTGCTGGAAAAGAGCCCCTCAGGTTGTCTGAAAACCACACCTAGTAATTTAAAAAAATGTAATGTAAAAAAAAGTCCGAAAATCACAAAAAAGCAGAAAAATTTTCAGTTTTATTTTATATCCTGAAAAAATCTCTTTATTACTCCCAAAAATAACAGTTTTATTGAAAATTACCAAAAAATTAAAAAAAAAACAACTGCAAGGTATCAAACTTTCTACTATTTTTATTGTATTTTCTCTATTTTTCTCTTTTATACGCCCTAGAAAAATGGTGTGAGAAAGAATCGGAAAAAAACTACTAAAAACTACCCTAAGTGATAAAAGATTAAAAATAAGTAAATCTCAAAAGAAACTTGATGATGGCAGATTTTCCCTTATTTTGTATCATGAAACAAATATTTTTATTACTTTTCCGAATGAGCGTGAGGGCCATAAACTGAAAAGACTTTAAAACCACCCCTATTGAAAACTACCAACAATCTTTAAAAATTTTCGAATAACATCAAATTTCATATTTGTAGGTGGTTTTTTATACTCAAAATCTTATTTTGTAATCTCCTGGCGAATGACGGTAGAAAGAATCCATTGAATAATAATTTTGCCAAAAATTTCGGCAAAACTATCAAAAACTACCCTTTCTGGCAAATTATCAAAGGAAAAGGAAAAAGGAGGAGACTAATTTTTTGGTTATATTATCCCTAAAATATTTGACTTTTTATTTATCCCGCGAAGAATAATATCGGTAAGAAGCCCTGCAAAAGCTTCTGGAAACTACCCCCAGTAACAAACTATTTATCAAAAATCAGAAAATCACCATAAAATTCTTAAAAATGTCAAATTTTCTTTCATTTTATTTCCTAACAAAATTTCCCTATTATTCCCACGAAAAACAGTAGGGAAATCAAATGCCGAAAAATCCTTTAAAACTACCCCTTCTGAAAATCACTAAAAAAACTTTCAAAAACGCCTAAACGACATACAAATTTTATTTTATTGTATTTTAACATTAAAAAATTCTCATTTGCAATCTTTCGGAGAATGGTGGTGTAAAAAATGTCGAAAATCTCTTGAAAGAAACCTTTAAATATAAAAACTTTTTCAGTTGTTAGTAAATAGAAAAAAAACTTTTTTTTCGTAAATCTTAGCTTGCTTTACATGCAAACAAGAATTCTTTTAAGAGATTTTTTCGATAATCTTTTGACTAATAGCCGTAAAAAGCTCCACAAAAGTACTAAAATCTACATACCGTTGAAAACTGTAAAAAAATCTTTAAAAACTTCCCAAAAACATTAAACTTCATAATTTTTGGGCTATTTTTCATAATAAGAAATATTCGTTTGGTGGTAGTAAAAATCCCTTGCATATTAATTTTGTCAAAACATTCCGACCAAAACACCAAAGACTACCCTTTCCTGCAAATTACCAAAAGATAAGAAAAAACTACAAGTCTAATTTTTTCGTGATATTTTCACCGAAATACTCTGCTTGTTATTCATCCCCCAAAGAATAATTTTTTTTAGATACTATTTCTTCTTATTTTTTAAAATGGTATAATGTGTTATTAAAACGGGGGAAAGGAAATATTTTTGAAATTGAAATTTAAGTTTAAAAGTTTTTTAGTTCAAAATTTAGAGTTATTAGATTTTAAAAATTAATGAGTTCAAAGATTATACATTCAATTCTAACAATATGAATCCACCTTATCATTTTTAATGTTCTAAACTAAGGAATAAATGAACATTAAAATTTTCAAAATTATATTATTTTGAACAATTTTAAGCTAAAAACGTTAAATGTTAAAAAGATAAATTTTTCAAACCGAACACTTCTTGAATTGGAAGTTGAATTATTTTAATTGTAGGAGATTAAACATCTTCGAAAAGTTTTCCTAATTTTAGTTACAAATTTTGATATATCCAGAAGTTGTTCTAAATTCATTCAAATTCATAACTATTTTAAAAATTTTTTCATGTATTTTAAATATGATTTGAAATTAACCCATTAGGTCCCAGCCGGATACATTTTACACGTTTTTCAATCGCTCCAGACACTATCAAAACGGTCCTAAGCAAAATAGAGAA
>JAWWLR010000054.1:79431105-79447288 GCA_035041075.1 Acraspis erinacei | reverse complement strand
TCAATGGAATGCCAAACGCGTTCCAAGAACGGAACATAAAGAGCACTTTGTTCTGTAACGCTATTACTGATGTATCATAGAGTGATGGAACAGCTGCCACTATAATGTAATATCTCTTACAAGAAAATGTTCATAAATTCAAAGGAAATTTGTTCTGTAACAATTCTATAAGAGTGTGATGAGTCCGAAAATATGTATAGAAAAGTTTAGGAATAGTCTTGGAAACTAATCGTGTTCTGTAATAGCTCCGTAACAAATATGTAATAGTGTTACGATTTAAATTTGTTCTGTAATCATTCTGTAACAATTATGGAACAGTGCTTTTAATTAACAAATGCTTTTAGAACAGTTTAGGCACAGTGTTGAACAGTACCATTGTTCTGTGATAGTGCCGTAACACACGTGTAACAGTGCTATGATATTTTTTGAATTATAACACTTTTCCAGAATTGTTACAGAACGACTACAGAACAAATTTACAAAGTAAAACTGTCAAATAGTTGGTACGGAACAATTACAGAACATGGTTATGTTCTAAACCTGTGCCTAAACTGTCCTAAAACTATTTTTCACTTATAACTATGTTCCAGAATTGTTACAGAACTATTACAGAACAAATTTAAATCGAAACACTGTTAATTTTTTGTTACGGAAATATTACAGAACACGGATACTTTGTAACACTGTTCCTGAATTGTTCTAAAAAATTTTTTGTACTTATAACACTGTTCCAGAATTATTACAGAACGGTTACAGAACCGTCAGAGTGTTTTTCACTGAATTTTAGCATACTTAAAGAATCATTTTAATATAAAATGATAACGTTTCAAGGGCCTAAAATTTTAAAGATTTTAGCTTAAAACTAAAAAATTGTTAGTTTTTGAAATCGAAACTTAGCATTTTGAAACCAAATTATCATCAAGATAACCGAATTTCCCAAATTTTCGGTTTTTTTGGCACCTTAAACTTGAAATATGTATTTTTAATAATAAATTATACCATTTAAAAAATAAAATTTTGTAAAGCATTTATTAATTAATTAATATTAATTTTTAATTCTAAATGATTTTCTGTTATTTCAGTGTTTTTTTACAAAAAATTATTGAACTTTTTACAAAAAATAAATGGATTTCAAAAAATATATCCTTTTCTACAACTTTAGGTTAAGCTGGTGCTTTTCATCGGAACTTCGTATTTTTTAACTAAATTCATTTTAATTTGAACCAGATTTAGGACCTTTAAAAAAAATTGGATTACGTTATTATTGTTTTCTTGAAATTTCTTTTTCTTCAATTTTAAAGCAAAAATTTCAAAGCTGATTGAAATTTGTATACAATTTTAATGTTATGTTGAGCTTTTGGAACGGAAGGTGTTATTTTTAATCAAGAAACAATTATAATTTAAAGAATGTTTAGAATCCTTCAACAGTTTTCCATAGTCTTACTGTTGCTCTCGGATATCATTTTTTTAATGAAAAAAAAGATCAGAAAGAAGTTTAAAAAAAGATTGTAATTTTTTTATAATTATTAACTTTCCTATAAAGATTCTAAAGAATATTTGCCATTTCGGAACAATTTAAGTTTATTTGGACTCCCTTCAAATAATTTCTTTTTTTATTTTAAACAATAATAATGGAATTTCAAGTTCGATGGACGACTTAAAATGATTTCCTTTTCTTACTTTTATTTTGGAAGTTGTTGATATTTTTAACAAAAATAATTAGATTTCAAATAATATTCCTCATTTTCAAAAAACTTTAGGTTACGTTCGCGTGGTAAATAAATTATTCATATTTTTAAACCAAAATCAATAAATTTCAAAAAAATATATATAAAGTTAAAAAAATTGTTACGTTACTTTACTGTTTTACTTTAGTTTTTATTTGTATTTTTAAAAAAATGTAAATTTTGTGCAAAGAAGGTTAATAATTTTGTTTAATAAAGACAAATAAAGAAAATAATAAATATAATAATAAATATAGGTAACCTTAGCTATTCGAATAAAAACTGACTATTTTAAAAGAAAAATCATTATAATTTCAACAAGATTTAAAATATTTAGGCAGTTTTATATTTTCTTAGTGTTCTTCTCAAGCAAAATTGCATTTTCAACAGTCGAAAATTGAAGAAAACAGAAAATTTAATTCTATATTTTTTTTAATATTTGAAATTCCAATGGTTGAAAATGAAACTGTAATTAGATGAGGATACTTGAAAATTTAATTTTCAAGTGTTTAAAATTGAAAATTAAAGAAATTTTTTACCGGATTCAGGACTTTTGTAATTTCAACAGTTAAAAATTCAATTTGCAATTTTTTTCAATTTAAAATATTTTATAATTTAGAGCTTAGAAACTAAACTGTTAAAAATGTATAAAAATAAAAAGGTTTATTTTGATGTATTCAAAATTCAAGAAAGAAGCGAAATTTGTATTTAAAACAATGGTTATAAAATTGAAGAAATTTAAATGAGATTAAAATCAAATTTAAAATCCTAATTAACTTCCAATAATCAAGTTCATGAGCAGAATTCCTGAAAATAAAATCAAGAATCAAACGACAAAATTTCGACAAGCACCATACAAAGTTAAATAAATAAATATTTTAATCAAAATTTTTTTAAATTGAAAGAGATCGATTTTGTATGTGGTTCCTTATTGGGAAATATAGTTTTGGCAAATTAACAGTAAAATATAATTTTGAAAAAATTTCAGGTTTTTTTATTATTTCTTATCGGAAATAGGTAATTCTAAACAAAAATTTTAATGTTTTATTTTCTAATTATTATAAAAAAATATTATACATTAATTCCGAAGCTGCGCGTTTTTTTCGTAAAATGAAACAGTAGATAATTAAAAAGTTTTCGAAAAAAAAAAATAATTCCGACCATTCTTTTGGCCGAGAAGGTGGTTTCTTTTGAGAGACCACACTCAAGACTGGAGAAAGGACTATCCACTAATCTAACTTTCTTCTTGATAAATTCCGCAAAGAAATTCTTTTCTAGATTGAAGTTTCGCCTTTCTTCACAAGAGCTCGTTAAAAGTTTATATAATATAATTAATAACTTTTGCAGTCTCTGTATATTCGTACTGTCTTTTGTAAAGTAAGGCTATGGTTTATTTTTCAAACTTTTATTCATCTATTATTGCTATATTTCCAGGAAAATGGGAATGACAAAAGAGAAAAATTATTATTTTATTTATTAATAATAAGTTCTTAAACTAATTAATACTTACATCAGATTCTCTGAACAGCTTATAAAATTCCCCCTTACCTGGAACAAAAAGGTATTAACACATAAGCAAATTATTCAAAAACTTTTTTAAATATATAAATATATAAAGTTGAATTTTACTACAACAAAAAAATTATTAAAAAACCATTCAGTTCTCAACCAAAACGGATTAATTTTCATATTTGTAGATTTGAGTCAGTTCAAATTTTTACCAATTTCGATCAGTAATTAAATTCTAACTATAAATCAATTATTTTTACAAATTAATTAGTGATTCCTACTGAACTTCCATTGAAAAACAGTGCATAAGGAGCTAGAAGTTAGTCACTAATTAATGTTAGTAAAAAAAATTTGCTCTTCTTCTAATTCATAGAAAACGAAAAATTTCATTTTTTACTTAATAAAAAATACAACTTTCTACCGAAAGAGATAAATTTTGACTGAAATAGTTGCATCCTCTATAAACAAATATTAATCAGTAAAAATATTTTATTCAATTATAATTAGGCCATTAATTAATACGAGTAAAATCTGCAGCTGACAAAAAGTTAGAGAGAATGCAAGAGTTGCATTTTTGATCAAAATGCATAAGTCTGTTACCAATAGTGATACATTTTTTAACCAAAAACACGGATATTTAATGAAATTGTTCAATTTTCAAAACCAAACAATTTGATTTTTCAACAGAAAAATATTTTTATTCTAACCGAGAAACCGTGGAATTAAAAAGGATACATTTTTAATAAAGTGATTTAACCACCAACCAAAATGAGTTAATTTTTAACTGAATGTTTGTATTTTCAGTCAAAAAAGATTAATTTTTTTACCAAAAGAGATGAAAATACAGAGAGAAAAAATTTTTTGTTCATGAAAGTAGAACAATTTTCACTAGATGGGTCTCCTTTTTACACAAAATTTTAGGTTTAAAGATTAAAGTATCTAGGACCATAATTTCGTAATTGTGAATTCTCTTTTATTAAAACTCCTTTGGCTTGCAGAAACACATTCTCATCATGTGTCTAAAGCATCGTAGTCGATATTGACAAATATTGTTAAATAAAGTACAAGTTTTATTTTTTCTGATTAATTTATTTTTTATTCTTTATTTCATATTAATTTTCAGTCTCAGCTACACTAAAAAATGTATTATATAATGAAATAACTAAATACATTTCTAATTAAATGTAATGCATCTTTTAATTAAAGATTAAAGCATCCAAAAACATAATTTGGTGATTGTGAATTCTCTTTTGTTAAAACTCCTTCGGATTTCAGGAACACATTGTCATCACGTATCACGTGCTTCGCACAGTATAATACCAGGGAGTATTAAATCAAATACAAGTTTAATTTCTTATGTTTATTTTAATATATTTTCCTTGTTTTGCATTAATTTTCATTCTCAGGTACACTGAAAAATGCATCATATCAATAAATGTACAATGTTAAAATTCTTAATATGTATTGATATTGCAAGTTACGTATTTTTATTGTCTTGTTTAATCATTTAAAAAAGTGAGTATGCTATCAAGAGTAAAAATAATTTTGTTGCTTAACATTTTAATGAATCGGACACTGGTCTTACCTAAATTTAATTTATTTATAATGCTTTTTTGCAGCTCTTTTTCAGGTCAAAATTTTTTAAAATTATTTTTTACGTAGCTTCTGTCATTTTTGCAAACAAGAGAGATCATCGTTAAATCAGCTTTTTATTCAGAATGCATCAAAACGTGGAGGGTAATTTATGGTAACTTACCATAAATTGCTCAAAATTCAATAAAAAATGTCTATATATTTCTGGAAGTTTATGTAAATTTTCGGTAATTAATGGTAATTTTACAGGTAATTATGGCAACTTATAATAAGTAATACAAAATTTAATTAAACAATTTTTCATAAATTTCTGGAATTTTATGAAATTTTTTGGCCATTTATGATAATAGTTTATAGTATAATTGATGGTAATTTGACAGGTAAATATCGTAACTTACTATGAATGACCAAAAATGGAATTAAGCAAATGTTCATGAATTTTCGGAATTTTATGAAATTTTTTTGTAATTTGTGATAATATCTCAGGCAATTTATGGCAACTCAAAATAAATCACCCAAAATTAAAGATTAAAATGTCTATAAATTTGTGGAAATTTATAAAATTCTTTCAAGGAAATTTATGGTAATTTTACATTTAAATATTGTAATGGATCATAAATTGTATATTAATAATTAATTATAATATTAATATATATAATATATATAATTATAATTAATTGTATAATAATAAATTTGAAAGTTTTAAAGATTTGTTTGTAACTTATGAGGATATTGCACGGTTATTTCTCGTAATTTAAGATAAATTACCCAGAAGTCAGTTTTAAAATATCTTCAAACTTGCGCAATTTTTCTGTCATTTCAATTAATTTCACAGGTAAATATGATAAATTTGCATTAATTATAAGAAATTAAATTTTTAATATTTTTGAAAATTTTGGAAATCTTTAAAATTTTGGTGTAATTTATGGCAACATTATAGATAATTTATATATTGTAACTTACCATAAAATAACGAAAAATTCTATTATCTGCAACTAAAATTTCCCTAAAGTTTTTACGGTGAGTGAGCTGATTTTCGTAAAATGCGAACTCATAAATTTATAAGGGAAAAGGCTCTGACACCTGCGATAAATAAATTCCAATTTTAAGTTATTTTAAATAATATTTATTTCGGACCACATACATATTTGAACGGGATTGATATCACATTAATATTAATATATCTTAATACAGGATGAAGAATTAAAAAATGATACCTAATATTATTTTTTAAATACCTAAAAATTTTCAATCCTACTTCAAGACATGTTTATATTATATTATAATTAAAATCCTCAGTTATTAAAAAAAATTGTGGAGGATTTTGGTTTGCACGGGGTTTTCAATGTAAATTCGATAATCTAGCGTAATTATACGTAGGCTACCCACTGGAATTTCCTTGGTTTCTTTTGAGGACAATGGGTAAACCAATTTAGATATCATGTTTATTTTTGCGCGAGGTCTCGTGCCTTTACGATACATATACAATCCAGCCAAACGCTTAGTAGTCTCCAATATTGCAAAAACGTCACCATTGGATGTAAATATAACAATCTGTTCATCGATTGGAACAGATTCAAGCTTATTTGATTTTGTTCTTAACTTAACTGCTGAATTGTTTGGAAAAGTGTATCTTCCAAATTGGAAAACTCTGTTGTGATTCTTATCAGAAACCAACCGAATAAATTCCATTTCTGCGAGTTCATATCCATGTCCGCCATTAGAAGGCAGCCTGGTAGGTGGAAAAATTACTCTGACAGGAGGATCATTGACAGGAGGATGATTGGGGGAAGGATAGTTGGCACGTCGATACTTTGTAGGAACATATTTGGCAGAAGAATATTTGTCGGAATGAAACTTGGCAGGACGATATTTGGGAGGGAGATACATGGCAGGAGAATGGCTGGCAGGAGAAGACATGGATTTGGACCTTTTAGAAATGGGAGAGCGGGGAGGGGAACGATTTAAGTCAATTGGTTCCCTTCTAGGTAAAGACTGGAAGCTCAACTCTGCAACAAGAAAAGACGATTCATTTTTTTAATTGTTTTAGAAAATCCATTCGAACTTCATAATCAGTCGCATGAAAGACCATTTCACCAGTGTGATCCCATATGGAAACAATACTTTTTCTCTCAGTAAAACATTTCACAATACACTATAACTCTAAAGATACGAGCTCCAAAGATTAGAGCTTCAAAGGTACGAGCGCTTCACAGATACGAGCGTTCCGACTCCAAAGGAGCGAGCGGAAATGTTCCCCTCTACCCTGGCATACTTGAATCTGGCGCGCGCGAAGACGCACTGTCTTGAATTCGACGTGCGCGAGGGCATAGTAGGTCTGTGTGCTGTCTCACGAACTTCCCCGGAAATCTAAACGTCGTAAGAGTGGGAGGCCCATTCGTGCTCGTATCTTTGAAGTTTCCGATTTCTGAGCTTCTCGCATCTTTGGATTTCTAGTGTAATCTGAATTAGGGGCCCGAATTCCATAATGCGCCATCCGTAAACTACGGTTTGTACCAATAAATGGGGGGGGGTTAAATGGAAGAAACTTTTCGATCTTAGATAATATGCAGACCGCTTCCTTATGAGAAATATGAACAAAGCGAATTTTGAGAAAGTTTTTCCTGCAACTTTCTCTGTTCTGCTAAGAACTTTACTGCTTAGTTCAAAATTTAATTATTTTGCTAGAAATGAAACTTTTTGGTGAAAATGTTTTCTTTGTTAGTTCAAATTCGACTACTTTGTTGAAAGTTAAACTAGCTTGATATAATCCATCCTTATAATATACGAATGCATTTTATTTTTTAACTAAAAAAGACTGTTCTTTTATAAAACAGTTGAGTTTTAATTTCAAGTAGACGAATCTTTTATTTAAAAATAAAAATTTTCGACTACAGAGTTACATCCAAAAAATTAATTAACTTAGAACTTAATATTTAAACTTGATACTTTTAAACTTTTAACCAAAAAGGATAAATTTTCTAGAAATCTGTTGAATTTATCAGCCGAAAATATCAATTTCCTGCAAAAGAGTTTATTTTCAATGTAATAGTTAAATTTTAATTTAAAAACTGGTAATTTGAAACTACGAAATTCATTTTTTTAAATTAAATAGATTTCAATGAGATTAAAATCAAATTTAAAGTCCTGTTTAGCGTCCAATACTCAAAATAATGTGTACAATTCCTGAAAATAAAATCAAGAATCAAACGACCAAACTTCGAAAACCACTATACAATTTTTATAATTAAATTTAAAAAAAGATAAAATTTTTTTCTTAAAAAAAAAAAATTTCCATTTTTTACAAAAACAAAAAAGAGAAAAAAAAATTATAAGGAAAAGAAACAAATCACCTTCATCAAAATCATAAAAAATAATCACCAACGTTTCGGCACTCATACTCAAAAACAAAAAAATAACAAATCTTCCCACAGACAGACGAAATAAATAAAAAAGAGAAGGAAGAAGGTTTAGTTGATTTCCTTCTCATTTTTTATTCCACTTTTTTATTTTTGTACGAAAAGGAATTTTCTCCTTTTCCTTTTTAGAACTTTTTTTTTCTTTTTATGAGTTGTAATAGGAACATTTTACGGTGGTTGTCGAAATTTGGTCGTTGCATTTTTGATTTTATTCGCAGGAATTCTACAAAATAAATATTTAAATTTGCAGTTGAAAAAATTTATTTTCAGAAGGAAAATGAGACAAAGAATTATTAATAAAATAGTTCAAATTTTAATCAGACAGATGTTAACGAATTTCTTGAGTTTTTATTCAAGAAGGTTAAGATATCCCTAAACAACCAGGATTTACAATAGCATACATATATCTCTAGACGAATTGTCAAAGTTTGAAATAAAAATAATTCACTTTCAACGAACGATGGAATAGTTAGATTTTAAGTTACAAAAATTAATCTTTAATAAAAAAGCAACAAATTTTCAACCTAATAGTTCCCCTGTTAATCCAAACAGAGGAATTCTACACTCAGAAAAATGTATCTTTGAATCAAACAACAAAATTTGTTTGAATTCATATCATTGAATCAAATAAACTTGTTTCTTCAATTAAAAAAAGTGTATTTACTTTTAAGAAATCGAAAATATTTGTCTTAATGATTTAAACAAAAAATTTATTTGTGTTACACAATGCATTTGTTAAAAATCTGTTTATTCGAATCCATAAAAACAGTTATTTGATTCAAACAAAAAATAAAATACAAAGCAGTACTACAAAGTGCCGCTAGCCGCTTCCGGCGGTTCCGAAGTCGTAACTAACCTAAAAGCTAAATTAATTGATACTATGATTCATTATATGACATTCGCCTTTTTTCATTGTTTTTTTATTCGAAAGTTTTGACTTGCCGTAAAATCTTAAATTAATTGACAAATTGAAACAATATCGCTAGTTTCGGAACTACTTGAGTTTTTGGGCTCTTAACTTGTATATAATTGAAGATTTCGGATGTGAGGAAGTCTTTTTCAATTCTAACCTCCTTTCTTTATAAAGATGATTTATAAAATCAATTTTTTTTCAATAATAATTATCTTTGTATATTTCAAAGCAGGAACGCTTATAAATATTTTCAATTCAAATGCCTAACTCTGCATCAATTATTATTCTCAAGAGATTTATTTAAACCAACCAAACATGTATTTTAAGCAAACAAAGAAGGACAAAGAAACAATTTATTACAATCAAACAAACATTTTTTTGACTCCACATTGAAGAAATGATTTGTTTCATTCAAACGGAATTTGTTTGTTAAACTTACCACCATAGCAACCTTCGGCGCAAGTGCTTTTACAATCATGAATACAGTATGTTGGATATCTGGTAGTTCTTTCCTACAAACGTAAAATTTACTTAATATTCAAATTTTTAATCTAAAAATTAACTTTTCAATCTGAAGAAATGAAAAAGAAAAACGTTGTATACTCACATGGCATTTGTCTAAGCAGGATTGAAGTCTTTTACGCTTAACGCCCTGATGCTCATCAGGAAGAAAATGAGTTTTCATTAGTTGTATGCAAGCCTGAATATTTTATACAGCTAGCGAATATTTTATAATTTTATTATTTATTATTAGGCAAGAAGTTATTTTTACTTTTATTCATAGAAGAACTTCCATTGATTGACGAAAAATTTATGATTTTAATTCAGTAGTAATAAAGTAAAGAGTGTTTAGATGATTAGCATTTGAGCGCAAAAGAGAAGACCCATAGCAATGTCTTTTTAGCAATTTTTAAAATTATTATTATTGGAAGACTTTAAAAAATTTATGAGTAATTATAGAAAATAAAATTATTAGAGCTAGACTCACCACAGTAGGTTTGCAAGTTGCGAAGAGTAATAAAGTTGACATTGCTATAAAAATGAAATGTATACTTAAATTATTTTACAATATTATCTTAAAATTAGGAATTTTATACGACATTTAAATAAAATTTTAAAAATTAAGATTTAATTTTGATTTTTTTTTGCAATCCCTAAATCACCGATCTAAATATTGTTTTTAAAAATCGATGAGTAAAATGTAACGATAAACTTATAAGGCCCATGCATCTGTCTTAAACACAAAAGATACTAGAAAATATGTTAATATTTTTAAAAATTCTAGAGATCCTTTTTCGCAACTGATTTTATTTCTATAAACGATAGCTAATTAAATTTAAAAGAGCACTATTGGGTCTAATTCTTTAAAAAAATTGAAATATGTATTATTTAAATTTAAATATAAAATAACCAGTTCATCTAGTCTGCGTGGAAATAGTTTCAGATTATATATGAATCTTCTTAGTTTCTTTAATTTCTAAAATCAATTTTAATTGGTGAAATTGGAATTTGCCTTATTTTGGGGTTTTAAATTCAGAGGTCATTATTATAAACAAATTCACTTATATGGCATTCCTAAACATAGAATCTTTTTATTTTCGACAAAATATTTTCCTTCGCTCTCAAATTTTTAGGAAGTCAGTTTTTCTTTCTTTCTGATAAATAATGTTTGGATATAACATTTTCTTATTTAACCAAAAATTACCACTGTTACAAATAATAATATGATTTTTCATAAATGAGATTTTAAAGAAGAAGATTTTAAATGAGATTTTAAAACAAACAAATATTATCATTATACAACAATTCTTGGAGATATAAACAATTTTTGGAATATCCTCGTACACAAAATTACTATTTATTTCAATTATTAACCAAGTAGTTTAAATTATAATAAGAAAGGATTAATTTTTTACAAGAAAACAAATCAATTGTCAACTGAAGATTCAAATTTTCAATAAAAAAGAAAACATAAATTTTCATCCAAAAATAATATAGTTAAGTTTTTAATAAACAATTTAATTTTTAAACAAAGAGCAGATTTTCCAAGGAGTAGTTTTACTACAAAATTGTATAATAAAAGAACTTTTTTTTATACGTCTACTTATTTACTACATATAGCCAATATTTGAAAAAAGTTAAATTATCGATATAAAATAATTAATTTTCAATTCAAGTGATGCATCATCAAAGAAAAAAATTACAAAGTAGCTCAATTTCCGAGAAAGTAATTGAATTTTCTACTGCAAATCAAACAGTAAAATATTCATTGAAAAAGTTTATTTTCCGGAAAAAAACTAATTTTAATCAAATTAGTTCAATCTTCGACCACGGCAAAATTAGGTTTTAACTAATTTGTTCAAGTTTCGAAGAAACATTCGATTTCCACTTTGACATATGAATTTTCATTCAATAATGGAATAATAAAACCTTCAGCCAAAAAATAATAATTTAAAACAGAAACAAAAATGAATTTGAAACAAAATACTTAAATCTTGCACAAAAGAAATATAACTTTTATTTGAATTTGTTCAAATTTTAATAAAGTAGTTAAATGGTCTAGAAAAAATGATGAAAACTTAACAATAAACGTGATAGATGATATTACAAACCAACATACGAATGTTCAATAAAACAGTTACATTTTGTACTAATGTAAAATTTTTCGTTTCAGAAAGATAAAGAAAATATGAATAAAAGTGATACATTTTCAAGCAGAAAAGACATATTTTACACAAGAAAGTTGAATTTTCTCCCCAACAATAGGAATTGTTGACAACACTGAATTTAAAGAAACAAAAATATTCAGATTGAAAAAGTAACAAAAATATATTTTTAAATGTGCGATTTAAATCAATTTCTTTATAACCAGAACAATTTTGTTTAAAATTAAATTAAATTTTTCTTTTAATTAGATATAATTTTTATTTAATTATATTATACTTGAGATAAAAAGAAACAATCCCGGATAAAATAATCATGTTTTTCTTCGAAAATATGAGATGAGTAAATTTGCCTATGACGATTGTTTTCCAAGAATGTTCAATGCTATCAAGTGGCAATATCTGCTATGCTTATATCATGTAGTAGAAAAAAAGTTACAATATTGTAAAGGAAATTTTCCTGTGATAAAAATTGCGAAATAAAGGATTTTTTACACACAAATTTTTTTTATAACATTTAAAGAAATTTATAAATTTAATCTATAAAGAAAATTTTCTTTTTCGACATTTATATATAACATTTTTATATCTTCTTAAAAATATATTAATTAAATCAGCCAAAAAATATGGTGTTTTGTCATTTTTCGAAGCAAGTAACAAATTAGTTACATTTTTATTTAAAGTTGGCCAAGACTTCTTGGAAGTTAAGTTAGCCCTAATTTGAAAAAAAAACTTCAAAGCCTTTAAAAATTAAAAATAATAATTGAGCTATTAATTTTTTTTCAAATTTTAGATACTACTAATTTAAAAAAATTTCGCTTTAAATCGACGCTAAACTGAAGCCAAATTTTTAAATTATGTATTTAAAAAAAGAGATCACTTACTTAATAGAAAGAACTTTACTCTTCGCCTCATGTTGGAGAGCGGATGAATTTGAATAGAACTTTCTGGATTTGAATATCGCGATAATGATAAGAAATACTATTCAAATTCTCACTATGTAAACCGGAAACAAAAGTGTTACGGAAACATATTTTAAAGTTTCTTATCAGATCAGACAAACGTGAAACAGAGGATAAATAAAGAAAATATTTTTCTTTATTTTTGTTGACATTAATTTCTAGGAAACAGAGTGATAAATTAGATGCCATGAATTTCGCAAGTGCAGGTAAGCTTAATAAAATATTTCACATCGATAAACAAATAAAAAAAGTGTAAAGTAAATTATTGACAAAACACAAATTCCATTTAAAAATAGAATCAAGAAACATCCGCGAAAGAGAAGTATGTATCTACATGAATTATCATAATGATAACCTTTTTAGAAATTTATTAGGCGCTGTGCATTAAGGTGATCAAAATTTTTCTTCTCGAATTTTTATGCATCACCCCTGAAAATTTGTTCAAATTCACAAAAAAATTCTTTTTTTCTGTAAAAAAATTATTTTTAGTTAATATTAGCTGAATCAAAATTTAAAAACCATATAGGTGAAAAAATGTGTTTGCTATTTATTGGTGTTAATTATGATTTTTGTCGGTTTAAAAAAATATAAATTGTTTTTTATACTTGAAATACTACTTTCTACTGATTTTAAGATGTTAACTTAAACTTTTTCAACAATTTAAATTTATAATAATATTCTCCTAGAATAAGGCTAGAAAACTCCAGTCTGTTTCCAAATTTTCAAATTTTTAAACAAAGTGCGAAAAATAATTAATTAAAGTGAACAAAATTAATTGTTTGAACAATATATTTTTATTTTTAACAATGATTAATTTGAATAATCGTAAATAGTTACAGTTCTTTAAATTTTCTAATATTTGTCTTGTTTGTACTTGATAGTAACATAATAACAAATTTAAGTTTAAAAAGAAAAATTAGTTAAATAAATTATTATTCTTTTTTAAATATGTTCTTCTTCATTAGCGCTAGTTAGTTGCGGTTTCTTATAAAACTTGATATTTTTGAAACAATTTTTACTTATTGAAGTAAAAAATAATGCAAGGTAACGAAACTAGTCTTTTTTTAACATTTGATTATTATTTATAACTATATTCTTTTAGAGTATTTTTGTGAATTTTTTATGTTCTGTTAAATATTCAGCACAATTATCTAATGAGTTAATTTGCTCATTTGTTTTGAAAGATTTCAGATATATCAAATTAATATTTCAATAAAAAGCGTAATTTTGAACTGAATATTTGAATTTTAAATTTTGATGATATATTTCAAAAATCTTAGAATTCTTGGTTTTTATAAAACTTCAAAAATGTTCGTTTGGTTTTAAATTTCTTGAAGGAATTCCAAATTTGTTATTACTTATTAATCTTTTCAAAGCTTCGAAACTTTTTAAGCATTTTTAAAACTGTCGAGACTTTACCTAAAATCGCTTAAAATTTTTTTTTTAATAAAAAAATGGTTATAAAATCTTTACTATTCTTTTTTGAAAATTTGATTATTCTTTTAAATTATCCTAAAATTGAAGAAAAAAACTTTAAAATTTTCTGAATTACCTTAAGGTTTTTTGCATTTGCACACCCTTGAATTTCAACTAAATATATGAATTTTCTACCAAAAAGAAATAAATCTTCATCAAACAAGAGACATTTTGACCTAAGAAATTAATTATTGACTCATGTATTTAAACCCTGATACGAGTAGTTAATTTTTTTGTAAAATAAATAATTAAAAAAATAACATAATAACACTTTTAACGAAAGATACAAACTTTTAACTTTTTAAATGTATCTGCAGTTGAAATAATGAAATTTTCAGCAACTCATTTTTTTTTAAATCAGTATACAGAATAGTTATACTTTCAGCGAAAAAATCAATTCTACGCGAAAATAACAAACTTTAAAAAAATTCTTTAACTTTGATGCAAGTCATGGAATTTTTAAATAAGAAATATAAAGACTAAATAGAAAACGTGATTTTTTATATTTGAACCAAGTAAATACATTTGTTTCTAAATCAGAAACAGAAAAACGAATTTTTAACAAAGTGGTTCAGTCATCAACCTAAATAGGTTAATATTCAACCAAAAAGTTGCATTTTTCTCGCAAAAGATTAAGTTTCCGCCAAAAAATTTGAATCTACCTTAAAAAAATTATAAACTTTCCTGATATAATTTAAATCGGGCAACATAAAATGTGTATAGCCAAAGTTAAAACAAAAATTATAATACATTCACACAAAGTACCGCTTTTCTTACTAAAATGTATGCCAAAATTTACACTTTTAGTGAGAAATGAAAAAATTACTGGGCATGCATAAATCGACCAGTTTCTTTATTACACTCTGGTTACCTTTTTCGCATATTAAGTAAACTAAGTAAAGTTTTAAAAATAAAACTGTCATCAATAAGTTGAAAAAAATGTATTGCTTTATAAGAGAACAAGTAGCTCGTCGTGATGTAAAAAAGCTTTTTCTCTTCATAAATAACTATCTTTAATTATCATGTTTACCATTGTTATTCTTCAATTTATTTGTGATAAGTTTCAAAAATATTTTGTTGGTTGGCATAGTTTTAAATTATTCTTTTCTTTGCAAATATATTAACCAGTGGGTTAGAGCATAGAGCCTCCGCTTAGGCAATCTTTCCCACCGCGTGGAAGGAACAGGCGAGTCTTACCTTATAAGAGAAAAACACTAGTGCGCAGACTCGCAGACGCCCACTAAAATTCTCTGGTGGAGCTGGAGGGTACGTGGGTGGGGACTGGCCCATAAATAATGCAGCGCGACCCATTGACTTAGAGGTAATCAGAACGGCAATTTTTTACAAAATTACGCCGTAAAAAATTTGATTGCGCTACTAGCTCCCGATACTTTCACACTATATCCATACAGCGGTCTGTTACCAAGTACTGTCGATATAGGTCTATTAAAAAATATCAACTGCAATATAGAGTTAAATATTGTAGACAACCTCTCCACCGATCAGAATCGGGTTAACTCTAACTAACTCTAATTAACTCTAATTAACTCTAAAATTAGCCACAAAACACTACCTTCCCGTATTGGAAATTTAATAAAAACCAGAAATGCCTTGCGGAGACTAGTTTAAAGAAAAAGCAGTGATTCTGTGCGTAAAATTAAAAACAAATTATCCAATAAAATAACCAAAGTGGGACGATGGTCGTGGGTGCTAAAGCATAAGCTTTGGACCCACTCCGTCGGCTTGCGTGTTCGATTCCCGCTTCGCACTCTGGAAGAGCCTCGGTTGCCCCTGCGGTGATCACTAGCCTAACAAGGAAGTTGTTCACCTCCGGAGAGTCGTGGGACCGGTACCTCTAGAGAAAAAGGTTCTCTACGTACTTAAGGGGTAACACCTATGTAAAAATTTAAAAAAATCAATTGTT